>JAPZDY010000002.1:17532557-17562878 GCA_029783645.1 Ctenochaetus hawaiiensis | reverse complement strand
TGTATGCAAATTGAATGGTTTCTTTCAAGTGAGACTTAATTAATTAAGCTAATATTGTGAACCACAGGACTGATGACAAAAACACTAAAATGATGACTCTTTTAAGTCAACTTGGTGTTAACAACTAAATCTTAGAAAACACAATAATAGAGAACCATAAAATTGAGTGACAATACAGTAAATAGTAGTTTGCCCTAAAAAAGTCTGATATTAGCACTCAAATGTCAAATGCATTGTTGATAAAATTTCTGACAGTGCTTCCTGCAGACCATGTCTACTCGACACAGTGACATGCCTAGACAACCTCTAGACAGTAACAGAATATCTTCTTTGCTTATCTGTGTTTCTCTTTGGCAAGACAGTCAGGCATTATTCATGAGAATGAGACTAAATCCTGGTGTTTTTATTCATTTGAGAAGTCCTTTTCTTAGGCCTATTAAATCAAGATGAATATTCCTAGACAATAATGTATGTGATGTCCATTTTTTAGTTTTCAGTTCAATCTAAAATTCCTCACTCTTAATGTATAAAACAAAAACAAGGCTCAGGAAGTGCAATGTGTTGTCCATTTATCAGAAAGTTGGTAGTTTAATCCCTGGCTTCTAAACTTTACATGTTAAAGTGTTTGTGTGAACGGGTGCATGCTAACTTGTGCTGTAAAGTGCCTAAAGTGGTCATTAAAAATTTTTAAAATTCCATATGAAAACAATCCATTTACTATTTATTATGGCTTTGTAAAAAAATCTCCAGTAAAGTAAATATGCATCATCAAGTCCTCCTTAAATAAAAGTACAAAAGTATTATTAACTAAATGCGCTTACTGTAATAAAAGTTAAAGACTCGTTGAGTGAGAAAATGGGCCCTGGAACTGCTAAATTATTACATATGACATTATTAGATTGTTAAGACTGAGGTGTCAACATTTATGCAGCATTTTATTGTCATAGTCTGAGGGGAGTTATTGAGTCCAAACATTCCCTGACTTGGTGCGGCCCCCTCCAAGCCCATTAGATGCTTGAAGTGATACAGAGCACGCACAAATTATGTCTTTTATGATATTATCTATTATTCACATATTAAAACAAATTCATCTGAGATGTTTAAAGGGTAACTCATTTTGTGATGGAAACACCACCAACGAAAGAGACATCAAAATTATAGCAGGAGACCTTAACTCACCAGCTTTTTTGAAGGGTGTTGCATGGTGTAAAGCCACTGTATTAATCTTTAATGATGAAAGCATACGTTATGCACCGGATTTATAATTTTCAATTGTTAGTTTAGAATTTTAAGTTTGTATTTTTTGTTTGTTTATGTAAAATTTTAATCTGCATGGTTACTAGTAAAGTAACTATCAAAAAATGTAGTGCATTACAATTTTTCCCCCTGAATTGTACAGAAGTAAATCCTTAAAGTAGTAGAGCAATAAAATACTCAAATACAGCACAAGGAAACTAAAATTATATCGAACAATAGTATACTGCAAATTGTTTCTCTCCACCGCTGTTTACCTCTGTGCTAAAAAAAGAACTTCAAAATTAAAACTGCACCCTGTAATATTAAAAGTACAAGATTTCAAAACATTAAAAATCTAGTGATTGTTAAAGATTCTATTTACCAATGTAATATCAGATTTTTAGTTGATAGAACAGAAGCAAAGAAAACAGATTCTTGGATATGTGTTTAAATGTGCTTCACGTGGTTTCCTGAAGAGGGCAGCAAAGCACCTCCAGATCTATCAGAACATAGCAGAGATACTTAGCAGCTTAGCAACATGTCTGTTCTGATCTCTTAGATCTGTAAATCCTCTGCAGTATGTGGATGAATATGTGATGAAGAGGATGCAGCTCTATTGTTTTCTCTACTGCATTCGATCTGTTTGTCTTTTGAAATTTTTTACAGTTTGATGGCCTTTAACCTATTGCACAGTAATGAGGATATCACATAACACTGCACTGCCTTCGCGTGGTATGATTTATTTAAATACCTGCTACCAGACTTAAATTGTCTAAAAGCAATTTTCAATAATTTAGTATTTAAAAAAATTAAAAACTAGTGAAAAAAACATCAATCACAGCATTCTACAGCCTGGATTCTCCCTTTCATTCAGCTGTCCACATATTTCAGTATCGATATTTACCATCATGCACAACAGTGAAACGCATCACAGACCAACATTAAAAATGAAAGCAGATTGATCAATCAACTTATTGTTGCAGCACCATGTTATACTTTAGACTTGAGAATGGAGTCACTAGTTTCAGTCAACAATTCTGTGAATCAAGTTGAATTTATGGTAAGGTAACTTTAGAAATTTGGGAGTCTCTGTAGAGAGAATACCAATCATTTAGTATAGACGCTTTAAAAGTACCTTGTCTGACATTCACTGCCATGAGATGTTATTTTATAAACTTCTGGGATTAAAAAAGTAGATTTATCCTTACTACCACGTCTTAGCCTGTCTGCAGCAGTCGCAGAGGTGCTGTTCATGTTGACTAAGAGGAGGGGAAATGTGCTTTACTTCATGAACTTACAATGAGGAAAGGGGAAAAAGAGAGACTGGAGGTAAATACCACAAAGAACCAGAGTTTCAAGAGCTGAATTCAGTCAGAGGCTTAACTGAACACAAACACAGACACAATCCCCCTAGACACTGTTGTTGTCTGACATCACTTGCTCACTTATAATGTATAGGGTCTTTTGGTTCTTTTGGGTGAATAAACAAAAATGATACCCTGACTAGATTCGAGTAACGCTCCCTGAATGCACCAAGGCTTTATGTCTGTAAATGTAAGCAACTGCCATGCCGCTGCACCCAAGGTGACTACTAAAACAAAGGATGTAGAAGTTCAGATTGAACAAATCATGACTTCCGACTGATCACATACATCTGACCCCTTGGCAATACCTTACCCCCATCTGTTACCAACACATAGGGCTTTTAAATAACTATAGTGTAAACTCTGTTGCAGTGTTGGGGGCTCAAAGTAACAGCCCCCCTCATCGAGGTGCAAAGGGTGAAAAAGGCCTTGTGGTAGGAAGGCTTTGCATGTTGCAAGCAGGCACTAAAGAGGTATTCAGTGCTTTTTAAAATTAGTATAATGTTAGACGACAAGATGAGAGTGAGCATGAGTCTGGGTTGTTAGATTACAACAGGAGTGTGAATTCATTTTCTACTTAGGACACCCTTACTCTGCTACATTAGCATATAATTTTTTGCTTCTATGTTGATGTTCAAAATCTCATATATAACACCTAACCTGGCTAAAACATTTGCTTAAGGTTCTGATTCAGTCTATAAAAGCTAATTGGTGCTTTAAAAGAAAACTTAATAACAAATTTGAATAAAATAAGAAATTTAAATTTAAATAAGTGCTTTATATTTCAACTCTGTCTTTCAAAGAATCAATAATTTCCCTCATTTATGTTGTTCAACATGACTTAAAAAACAATATGCAATGGTTTCATTTCAGTACAGTGGCCATCTAAGACTTCTAAAAATAAGATTTTTTCTATGTAAGTTTAATTTAAAATTTATTTATTACACTAGTTACCTTTTTCATTACTCTTGTCTTGCATACAAACCTAAGCACCTTAAGTATGTTGTCATTACATCATTTTTCTTTTCTTTTACCACCATTTTTCAGCACAATAAATCCTGCCTTACCCAATCAAAGAGTATTTTTTGTGTAATTTTACCTTTGTATTTAGTCTTGTGACATGGTTTCAGGGTCCTGCAACCATGAACAGGATAATCAGGTGTACAAGATGGATAGACAGGTGGATGTATTTTATACCAAAAGATACCTTTGCACTCAGTTGGTAAAAGCAAGTGGTTTTATCATGACCATCATATCATTATCATGACTGCTTACCACTTTAGAAAAGGGACTCCCTTAAAACTTTTCAACTCATACTTGAACCCATTTGCTGTCCTACCAAATAAATGTCCGGCTCACTCTTTATTAATCAAGCAAATTTAGAATAAAGCATTTCAGAATACCTGTAAATTTACAATTACTGGTGCAAATACTAATATATAAACAAGTGAAACCAAAATTGACTCTCAGAAAGGCCAAGTTACTCACATACAGGACAGAAATTATAACTAATTCAAGGTTTGCTCCTAGTCCACATAGTACATGTAGTTTTTTTATTTTGACATGCAACCGATTCATTGAAAAACTGTTAGATATAAATATGAAAGGAAAGAAAAATAAGGTATCAGTTTTGAATACAGCATCATCCTGCTGAGTGAGAGTGACCCTCTAAGACATTAAATCCATTACAGGCCTGTGAGAGTAACATATCCATAAGCCTCAAATCTCTTTTCATACAACGCCCATTAGGAAAGTGCTGAGCTCTTTACCAACAGCTAAGATGGTCCACAACGCAGCAACACCACTCCCTGTGCTCTACATTCAATATAGATCAGAAAATTCATCACTTATGGCACATAAAAAACAGTACTAGGACACATTTTGAGAAATTTTCAAGTCCTTTTATCTTCTGCTGTTATCTTGGTCAGGACACACACATGCAGGCAATATTAATTCTCTATGGAGTATCTTTGTGATTAAACAAGGCCTACATTTTAGCTCTAACCCATATGATGTTAATTTATTGATTCGTATTATTGTCTTACTATGCATTTTGATATCTTTTATAAATGGACTCTTGTTTCGAGAAAAAAGGAAAGCAAAGACATCAGTTTGCATTTGATCAGAAAAAAATGGTAGTTGAACTGATAATAATGATTGGTTTTGATGTTGTCCTATTTTTTAGGTATTTGTCTTAAGCAAGACTGGTGTATTTTTGTGTTTGTCAGCACATTTCATTCCTTTGCAATAGAACCTCAATAGAATGGTCAACAATACCCACTGACTTTCAGATATTTCTTAAAATGCAGAATAAGTTTAAAACAACATGACCTAGGGATAAATTTATGTTACAATAAAAAAAAAAACACTTGACTTTGTAGTTCTGAAAATGTATAATATACTGAACATAAATAGTTTTGATTTGATTAAGGATTTTGAGCTAGAAGTTATGAAATAAATTTATATTGATTCATCTTTCACCTTTATGTGCTAAGCTCTTTTCAGGGTCAAGGGGTCTTTAAGCAGAAGGCAGAGAGGCAACTTTAACAGGTCACCAGTCTATCAAGCAGCTGAAACAGATTGGCGCTAATGCTTAAATGTATATCTATATTCAAGTTAGTCAGTGGCTACAATCCCCTCATCCTGCACACGATGAAGGAGTTTGGAGCTCTTGGAAGAAAATTGTGCAAATATAATAATACATTTAAACTTTGCACAGCAACCGTCACTCTTAATGTTATCTTTTAAATTCAGTGCGCGTTACAAGAGAAATATTTACATGATGTTCCCTGTTGTAATAATACTATTCAATAAGCAGTCATTGGATAGCTCTGTGATAGGCATGAGCAGGTGTAACCTTAATAACTTGATGAGTGGTCAGTTATGTTTGCAGTGATGGCTGGATTAGATATTAACCGTGGCCTAAATCACTTTGTGCTGACGGATTTGGAAAGTGATAATCCAAGGTGTGCCTTTAAAAGCCTGACCAGGGTTCATTTGTAGCAAGGTCCCTCACTTTCACTCTCCTGAGCGGCCAGAAGAAACATCTCCAAAGGGCTGATCGCAACCACAAGCCGCAACCATGAATGGCACGGAGGGACCATTTTTCTACGTCCCTATGCTAAATACCACTGGCATTGTTCGGAGTCCTTATGAATACCCTCAGTATTACCTTGTCAACCCAGCAGCCTATGCTGCCCTGGGTGCCTACATGTTCCTGCTCATCCTTCTTGGCTTCCCCATCAACTTTCTCACTCTGTACGTCACCATCGAACACAAGAAGCTGCGAACCCCTCTAAACTACATTCTGCTGAATCTTGCGGTAGCTAACCTCTTCATGGTATTTGGAGGATTCACCACAACGATGTACACCTCAATGCATGGCTACTTTGTCCTCGGACGTCTTGGCTGCAACCTGGAAGGATTCTTTGCTACCCTCGGTGGTGAAATTTCGCTCTGGTCACTGGTTGTTTTGGCTATTGAGAGATGGGTGGTTGTCTGCAAGCCCATCAGCAACTTCCGCTTCGGGGAGAATCATGCAATCATGGGTTTGGGCCTGACCTGGTTCATGGCCTCTGCTTGCGCCGTGCCCCCTCTTGTCGGCTGGTCTCGTTACATCCCTGAGGGAATGCAGTGCTCATGCGGAGTTGACTACTACACACGTGCAGAAGGTTTCAACAATGAGTCCTTTGTGATCTACATGTTCACCTGCCACTTCCTCACTCCATTGACCGTCGTATTCTTCTGCTATGGCCGTCTGCTCTGTGCTGTCAAAGAGGCTGCTGCTGCCCAGCAGGAGTCTGAGACCACCCAGAGGGCTGAGAGGGAAGTCACCCGCATGGTCGTAATCATGGTCATCGCCTTCCTGGTATGTTGGTTGCCCTATGCCAGTGTGGCCTGGTGGATCTTCACACATCAGGGCGCTGAGTTCGGACCAGTCTTCATGACCATTCCGTCCTTCTTTGCCAAGAGTTCCTCCATCTACAACCCAATGATCTACATCTGCATGAACAAGCAGTTCCGCCACTGCATGATCACCACCCTGTGCTGCGGAAAGAATCCCTTTGAAGAAGAGGAGGGAGCATCTACTGCCTCAAAGACCGAGGCCTCCTCTGTCTCCTCCAGCTCTGTGTCTCCTGCGTAAAAGGGCTGTCAACACAGGCTCCATGATCCACTAACCAAGAAGAAGAAGACTTCTGCTCCCCCCGGGAAACGACTGAAGGCTAATGTCTACAGAAATAACTTCCTTTTTGTATTTTTACAAATGAGTTGGTTCAAACTAAAGACAGTTGCAGGAAAGGTCAGCCCATTACAGAGTTTTTCCTGTATGTACAGAATATCCAACTTAACTATCTATGAGATTTTTTTTTCCTGAGAGGAAAGGGAAAGAAATTTTAATCTTTTACAGTTGGATCCTATATGATACTGGCTTATTTTTGAATGTAGAGGCATGTAATCAAGGCAACGTAAAATAAAACGCACTTTGCAAATGACTTATCCTGTTTATGTTTTACTTACTATTTGGTTGGCAAAGTTCATTTGAATGTAGTATATCTAAACAAATGAATAAATGTGAATGACCTATTCAGAATGCATTTATGTCTTGCCTCAATTTCTACTTACCAAAGCTGTTCTTTAAGTGACTACTGCTCTTCTGCTACAGAACTTGATGGTACAGACACTTGCAGGGATGCAAAAACTTTGAGTTGTTTAAAATTCTTTGTAAAGGCATGTGAATCGCTACTTTAATCTCATTTTAATCACAGGTCACCTTGTACTAAGAACTTGACCTACCCATGGGATTATGACATTATTAATCAGGGATGAATTAGAGAAGACACAGCCTCAAGTTTATCTGATGACTAATATTAATCACATTATTTAAAGGTCACCAAAGACAAACACTTATTGGATAACACAAATTGGTATTACTAAGAGACACCTTGATGCAAGGGTTATGCAATGGAAACAATGACTCCACACCTGTGGTAGTTCTTAAATGTCATCTTTCAAGAACTGTATCCACCTTGAAAGCCATTGTCAAAAGGAAAAAATGGAATAACTTTACTGAAAATTCAATTTATAAACAGTATATTAAATGACACTAGTATGAAATGTATGCAGACTACAATATTTATAAATACGTTTGTTACTTTTGTCAGCCAATTATCTAATATATTACAGGTAATAAATGAAAAATGGTAAAATACAGTGATAACAATAACAAGAAATCTTTGTAGGTGAAGTCATAACTGACCATATATTATTAAGCAATAAAATGTTCTTGAAGCTTACTTGTTACACCTTATTAGTGTTATAAGCAATTTATAAAAAGCATTTTATTAATAGGTTATGGGGGGGGGGACAGAGAGTAAAGTACCATTAGTTAGGATTGCTGACAAATACTCTACATTAATTAATACTAAAATATTTACTTTTTGCTGTGCCTGTAACATTGTGATGTTTTATTAGTTATTTATTCATTATTATTGTACAGGTACAAATGTGAAATAGGACCACTAAAACAAGAGCTTACTGAAGAATCAGTTATTTAAAGAATCTCTAGGAGAACTAAACAACATTGTTTTTTAATATTTTAAATAAAACTTTCTTTTCAACTTTCAGAATATAGAAAACAAGCTTAAGAGCAAAAGTTTTGTTTTTATACACTAATTCAGTAATACTCTGTGGTAACTACTTCAGTCCAAGCAATGGATAGATTTCACACATAGTCGTTAATCTAATCCCTATGGGGTCTTAGCCGTAACTGTGACATTTCTGATTCTGCATTTGTTTTCTAGAAAGTTATCCTTCTTTTTCTATGGCATTTACCTTTTTATAACTGCATATTAAACTAATGGCCAATTAGCTAGTGGGATGCATTTTGCTAGAGAGAGATGCCTACTGATCACTGGTAGCTCATTAATGAGTATAAACCTACCTGAGTTTAACACAGATTTATACAGTTCCGTCATTGTTTTACAAGGCTGATCAAAGAAGCCTGAATTTTTTTACGGAATGAAAGATGATAAAATGAGTTTTAACAGAATTACAAATGATGGAAACTTGGTTGATGATGAGAATTCCTCCTCCTCAGTTCCTAGTTGTGCAGTATGCCACACTAGAAAAAAAAACCCCAAACACTTCAAGATCTCTCCCATAATGACCTTCATGCGTAGCTATAGCAACCACCATACTGGTGGATCTTTGGTGGAATACAGATACACTCCACTACACTGAGCAGGCTGGAGTCAAGCTCCAGCTGAGAGCTGGAGGAAAACCAAAATCAATCACTTTTTGCTCTAATTTAGCAACGAAAAAGTTAAGCAACTCTTGCAACGGTGAATGGAAGTATTCAAAGTATATTAGATATGTGCAACAGAAAAGATACCTTTTAGCTTAGATACCCTTAGGCTTTTTGTGAAAAAATAACAGATATAATCCAAGAGTAATGAAGCATTAGTAACTGGTACCCAGTTTAATTGGTGAGGTAAGATTACTGAAGTATTGTTCCATTGTAGGTGACAAAGTACATCAGTGGTATAATAAGAGTTACTGCAGTGCTGACTAATATTCTAGCAATTGAAAAATAATGAATAGTGCTGTTGTTGAAGTGTGTGAAGTGAGTCAGTATTGCTTGGAATACCTCACTCTGCTCAGTTTACTGCACAATTGTGTGATGCACACAGATTGATACCTTTTTTTCCTCCGCTCTTCCGATTCCATGTTACTTTTGTGAATTTTATCAGGGTGTCAACCAGATTACAGTCACTGATAAGTATGTTTCATTTCACCTCTGTCATTCTTCAATAAGATAGACTCTCTAAAGCCTTAAAATATTGTAGTGTGACCAGGACTGACACACTGGAGTGTGATTTGATCAAAAAGAGTGTACAAACTTAAAAGCCTCTCCAGGGACTTTATGGAAAAAAGCTGTGCAGAAATATGAAATCCTTTTGAATTTGTATGGAAAACTTTATTTGATAATAAAAATAGCATTCACAGACTTCTTTTGATAGCTACATATACATTGTAATCCATCTCAAGGAAAGAAGCTGGATAAGTCCACATCTACTTGTACTTAGACTAATGTTATGTATAGCTTCATGGGTCAAATAAAGCTATGAACAATGTAGTATTTATATATGCATAGTTTTATAAAAAAGATTGGCCCATATACATGTACTGCTTTTATCAACACAGAGACAGCATTATGTCCGGAGCACATTGCAAGAACTAATGATTGAAGAACACAGACTGCATACAAGTGCTTTATAATACAAAGGCAGGCTAACCATCAAGAGAGATTCAAACCATCAAACAGTTTCTGATTGACCAAATACAGTCTTTCATTTTAAAATGTCTTTACATACCTGATCCAGAGTAAATCAACATATTTCCCATAAATCGTCAGGTCCATGTGAGAGATATAAACACAATATCACATTCCTCATTGCTGAGGTTTTTCATAAATTTCTCTTTTGTACAAGAAAAAGGCAACATTTTATTCCTTGACAGGTTCCTAATAGTTACATTGGAAAAAAATCTTTACAGGTGATGGCCAACAGGTTAACTTCTTAATTTTTTTTTCTTTTTTTGTTAATACAGTACCATGGCGACAACAGTGATCGAACAATGCATTTGTTGTGTTTTATCCAATATATTTTAGTTCTCTAATGAAACATAAAACAGAGAATACACATAAAACACATTATAAAGCAGCAGTCAGACTCCAGTGGCGTGACAGCGTGGCTCAGCATGGCAGATTGGTCATCTCCTGTACCAGGACTCTCCATTTATTACCAACAAAACAAACCACATTGGCTCTTTGTGTCAGGACCCATAACGTGGTCCGTGCGTATATGTGGGTATCATCAGCATGAGGACCGGGGCTCACAATTACTGTGGGATTTCAGTGCATGTTTATATCAATTATTCTCACTCAGACCTATCAGATAAAGTTGTTAAACAACACTTAGATTTACACATGCATCTTGCACAGGGATAATTCACATATTTATTTATTTTAACCTTTTTTTTTTTTAGAATATCTGATAAATGGCAAATTTGTGGCAGCTTCAAGCTGACACTCTAGCAAAATGCAAGTTCTTTTAAATTGAAAATTTTGACAAGCAACAAATTTAGGTAAGTTTTTCACACACAGAATATACCAGAACAGTTTTGCTTGTGATTAAAGATGAGTCATAGTCATTCATTGCTTCATCAGTACACCATGAGGAAGGTAGGTCCAGAGTATTTATTTTTTGTATAATCCTGCTCCAAAGAGAAACTAGTAACACCATGTTGATTTTAACATCACTTGTCTGATTTCAGTTCATAATTTTGGGAGTGCGTGGGTGTATTTAGGCAAAGGATGATAAGTTGCTACACATTTCAAGGATGCAACACAAGTTAGGGTACAGCATGCTTCTTCCAGGTACAGTGTGCACTTCTACCTTGGTCCTTGGAGATAAGATGATTTTTGCTCAATATATGTGCCAAATAGAAAATAAATAGTGAGCAAATTCATATATTATTTATATAATTATCACTCTCCTTTTACCATCAGATCCTAAATTTAGATTTTTGCCTTAAGTCCATCATGACTTTCACAATTCTTGTGAACCATCAGTGTCTTGTGCTATAGTTTGTTCAGTAAAGCAATTCAGGAATGGAAAAGACATTGAAAAACAAGTTGAAAACAAGCTTAGTTTGAAGTTACCATGACAGGAAGCATGTTTCATACCTGTGAGGGAAGAAATATTTAGATTCAGCAATGCCTACAAAAAGCAATACCACTGATTTTATATGCAGGCACATACAATACCTTTACTATTGTACAACAACTTCTGTTATGTTCAAAATAACTATAACAATGACAAAAACAACCAGTGTGAACTTATAGGATTGCTCTCTTGCTGTTTTATGAATCTCTGGATGGGATCACAAGTCAATTAAATCAATCAATAAACCAGTCAACCAAATAAAGCACAAGAGTTAGTATCCAATTCCAGTGTATGGTACATAGGTTGAACAGATAGAGAAGAGAGTGGCGAGGGGGATCTCTGTTCTGCTCTAGATGCTGAGGTCTTTGGGGCTCTCTTTGTACAGCCGTCTCTTGGGCTCAGGGAGCTGGTTCGGGCTTTGGCCTACTGCGTTATTGTTATGGCCTGTGTTGTTGTAGGCAGCATTGTTGTGTGCAGCATTGTTCTTCATCATGCTGTAGTAGTCCTTCAGTCTGGGTGCTGCTGCATAGTTCAGCTCGTCCCGGCTGTAGTTGCTGTCAGGGGAAGAGTCCCGCTCCACTCGGTATCGTCTCTCCGGTGTCCCGTTCATCCAATATCTCTCCTCCCTCCTCTCTGAGGAAGAGTCCCTCAGGAGGTTGCCGTTCTTTGTGGCTCTATCATATGTTCTGCCCCTGGAAAGAGACAAGGAATCCCCGTTGTTGTTGGTTCGCTCGGGAGTTGTCACCTCTCTGACACGCCCAGCTGTTTGCGAGTCTTTGAGGAGTCTCCGCCCATAGAACTTGCGTTCAGGAGTAACTGCGAGGAACCCTCCATCATCATACTCCCTCTCAGGTGTACGGTCCCGATTCGCTCGCTCTGCCCTGCGGTCCATCGACTTGGCCCGCCGACGATCAGGAGACGAGGGACGCTTTTGAGTTGGTGAGTGGTCAAGGGAGCCGCGGCGTTGCAGACGAAACCTCCCGTCCAAAGTAGAACTGCTGCTTGAGAGCTCTCGCCCCCTCAGTTTCTCGGCAGCTGCAGCCTTCTTCCCCGAACTGTCTTTCCTCAGAGTCTTTAGGAGTTTAGAGATGCCACTCTCCGACTCGGACTTCTTGACTTTGCGGCCTCGGCTCTTCTTGTTGCCACTGCTGTTACCGTTGTCTGGAAGCTGCTGACTGGGGGTACTTTGACTGTGATTGTTATTCCAGGTGTGATGATGGTGGGGGTTAAATTGCTGGCCTTGGTAGTCCTTCTGATCTGACCCAGCCCTGTCCCTATTCCTGTTCCTGTCTCGGCCACGCACAGCCTCCTCCTGGCGTGATGGTTTGTGAAGGTCTGGTGGATAACTGGACTCCAATGAGGTGTGATATCTGCTGTTAGGTGGCAGTGTTCTCACTTCCGCAGGGTTTTGTGCCCCGGGTGTGGGAGGGTGCCCGTCACTGCTGCCGTCTGCAGGAGAGTGGAAGAAAGAAGAAGCTTGTTGATAAGAAATTACCTTATAGGTGGAAGGAGGTTAAGGAGTGCTTTTACATCAAAAACATGTGACATTTATTGTGTTCAGCAGACATGACTTTTTTTTTTTTTTTGATCACATGAAATCCTGCATTAAGATGACTTAAAGTCAATGCAGAGATTTTTCATGCATTCATGTGCTCTTTTATATGCTATATGTCTCCATAAACAATAAAACTAATTGATGTGCGGCATTCTGTTTTACATCTATACACATAAAATGCATTGAAGTGATGAATCACTTCAACTTGTTTTCTCTAAAGGGCTGTGTGTTGAGACACAAGGTGATTTCAACAACAGCAGGTGCAACACATCGGCAAGTGTTGGGCAGGGGTTATTAACGACACAGCAGGCACCTCGGAGACCATTCAAAACAAAATGGTGAGCAACACAATGTGCATCATTGGGAGGAACAAACCAAAAAGCAAAAAAACAAGTGTGTTTGGCTGCAGGTCTGCCAAATTAGAGACAGGTTGCTATGGCAGCAGCGTGTAATGAGCCATGGCATGAATTAGTCTTAATAGAAATACCTGTTGTGGGGCTAGCAGAGGGGGAGGGTTTCCACGTGTACAGATTCACATAAGTTAACTTAAGTGAAGTTTAATTCAGGCATGACAAGACATAAAGCATGCACAATATGTAAATACACCCGCGCGCAAACACACACAAAGTGGAATTTGGGTAGGGATGAGCTGAAAGGGTGGATAAAATTGAAAGGAAAAAAATATGACGGGGAGAGTGGATTGGGACAGACTTTTGGCTACAAACCGTGGTCTGATTTTGGCCCATTAGGTAGAAACAGGGCTCTCCCATCTTGTCATTCCTCATTGTACCAACAGCGAGATGAGGAGCCATCATCGCTGGAGAGAGGAGGAAGAGCCCAGCAACAAGAGACAATCAGAGAGAAAGAAGGAGGAATAGAAAGGAGAAAACAAATAAAACAGACAAGAGGCTGTTTTACAGTGCATCTTTAAAGAGAGAAGGGGTTTTGTTTTGAGAGACAAGAAAATATTACACTATTCAATATTCAAAAAACATTTGAAAGGCGGGGGGAAACTCCTGTTTAACTGAAAAGTAAAGCTGAGAAGTACAACAGATGACTAAAAGTGAGAGGAGAATAATCCATCAGCCGAGCACTCAGCTCTTGGGAAGAAGTATTACTTTTGCTGTTCAACATCTTTGTTATGGATCCTACAGAGCATAAGTCATTGAACAAGATCTTGTCTCAGCAGTTCCTTCATTAATCAATGCTAAATGTAAGCTCAATGTTGGGAAAAAATTGACAGGTCACTTAAAAAAATAGATCAGAGAGTGCCCTTCTCTTAAATGTTTGTCATTGACAGTTATGCAAAGCTTTATTCTAGTCTGCAACCCTCTACAACGTTAAAAAAAATGTAGTGCTGGCATTAGCAGTGTTATTTACAGGAAGAGGAGAAATTCATTGCAACGTGTTAATTTACCGTATTCAGGTACAGATCCATCACCCCGTTTGAGGACAAGTCGTGCCCTGCGCCCACCATTCTTTATCAGTTCAATGGCACGTGAATGCTTCATGTTCTTTGTGCTCTCTCCATTAATCTCCAGGATTTCATCTCCCACCTAAAACAAAAGTGAGTAATTGTCACAGTTATCATATTTAATTAATATCGAGCAAAAAATAAATTTAGCCTGCCATGAGAGAGATACTGGGTTCGTACCCTCATCTTGCCATTTCTGACAGCAGCCCCATCTTCTGCCAGTCTCAACACATACAGGTCCATGTTGTATTCGCGTCCTCCTCTTAGACTGAAGCCAAAACCTTTACTGTCTCGCTCAAGGTCCACAGAGTAGAACTCAGCATCCTGTAAGACAGAAAAAGGGGGGGAAAAAAGAGTGAGTCACCAGAGAGAAGGAGTGACTAATCCAAGGTGCACACAGGAGTCAAAAGGTGAGTCCAAACTTCAGGACTAATCAAGCCGTGTCTGGGAAAAACTCACAAAATGTCAATAGCAGTACAATACTCTCAAATGCATTAGTAATTAATGCTGCATGAGCCTGTGAGCAGGGTACAGATCACTGAGCAAGGGCACCATAAAGGGCTGGACTGAGAGGAAAAAAAGTTTTAACAGAAGTATGGTTTCTCCAAAAATTATTTTCTCTGGCAGTCACAGGTTCAAAGCTTTATTCTTTATCAAACTACTAATTTATATGTCAGAGTTTAAAGATTCTGTAGAACCTTTATGCAGTACAAGAGAGAGATCAAGCTAAATAAGGAGAATGGGAAACCTTGCTATTAAAATGCACTGAGAGTATCTGTGAGATACAAAGACTAAAGAATTTGAAGTGAAATGTAAAATAGGTGAGATATCTGTCACAAAGAGCAGAGCAGGTGGAGCCAAATGCAGGAGTCAGCAGGCAGTGCAGGATCAAAAGCAAAACTACTGAATATAAACAGAAAATGAGCACAGGAGCAGGCAAACAAAGCAGAACAAAGACCGATCTGAAAACTTGACTAAACTACAAACTTTACGGATGAGTTGCTGGCAGAGAAAATCAGGTGAGAGGAGGAAGGTTATGAGACAGGAAAGAAGCTGAACGGCTGGGGAAAACACTGGAAAGAGAGCAGGGCTAATGAGGCTGATGCAGTGCAGGGGCAAAGGGAAAGTGAGCACAGGTGGAGAACAGTGCAAAGAGACAACGAACATCCAGAAAACAATAAAGGCAGACAGGAATGAGACAGAATGACAATATCTGTACAACTTTATAACTTAAGCATAAAATATAACTATGTGTGTGAAATAAGAATGATGTTTAAAAGGTCAAGGAATGGTATGTGCAAACTGAATTTTAAAACTTAATATGGAGCAGAACTCCTCTCACTTACAACCTTTCATTCATCATATTAAAACTGCCTTTAGAGAGCGCTGTTCAGCTCTCAGACTTGCCCTGACAAGCTCTATTAGAGCTGCTTTGCCTGAATGACCTGAAAAGACACTGCCTCCTTTTTGAGGACGGCATAAATTGATTCTTATGTTGACGGACTGATGGAACATTACACTTGATATCTTACTTAGAATACTTTGGTCAAAGACTTAATGTGCCGAAATAGCAGGAAGACTGCAACAATGATGCTCAGTTTAAGAATAAAAATCTATAGGAGTTTTTACTGTTTGTGGGTTTATGGATTCTTTTTCATCTAGTGAACACTGGTAGTCTCAAGTATAGTGGAAATATATTCTAATATGCTGCTTTTAGAGTACACATGCAGCTAACTCTGTATGTGTGCAAATCTTAGCTATTATATATATTACACGGTAATAATGCCAGTATTCTTTATCGGTCCTGCTCATCGGGTGGTTAAATAACTTAGAATTTAAAAAAACACCTTTTTGATCCCAGAATTGATGAATCTGTGTCCAACAATTTCTGAAACCAACAATCGGACGTTCACGCCCACGCCACATCGTGAGAAGCTGTAACTGAGCTTTTCTTTCTATTTCTATTTTTACATCCCTGTCATCACTATTTCTGTCACAATTCATGCAAACAACAAAGCACAACACCATGAATGCCTTCAAGAAGAGACTCGCTGGAAACGATTGTTTTGTAACTCAAATTTAAAAGGCTTTATTTAGAACTTTTTAATCAGTAGCTTTCCTTTTTTTGTTGCCATATTATATGTTACGGTACCTGACTAGTAAATGGTAGGTGATGTATTGATGTAAAATCCAGATGTTCATTTACTGTTGAGTGAAAATATTTATTCTTACCTGTGCTGTCTGGGTTTGTGTAGGTGGAGGTGGAGGGGCTCCTTTTAATTTTGAGTTATTCCTTTAAAAATCAAAAAAAACAAATTAATATACAATGCACTTTATCAAAGAAAATATTCTATAAAGATAGTTGCAGTTATGCAACTTACCGAGAATCTGAGGACTGTTGAGGTGTGTGCGTGGTGGTGATGGTAGCTATCTTCTCAGCATTAGTCAGCAGAGAAGCATTGGAAGATTCTGAAAAGAAAGAGAGAAAATAAATAAAAAATAAATAAAAATAAAATAAAGTGACTGTTATTGTTAAATGCATTTGCCCACAGCCGTGTTTTTAAAAGACACTCTGGAAAATGAAATGTTACTTTCCAGAGAAGTCCACTGAACCACCCACAGGCAACTCTATTCAACCTGATGCTAACTGCCTGTGATGTTGTCATTTGCCATTTGCTCATGGACAACACTGGCCCCAACTGCCTGAAAAAAACAGCAGTAAAGGGAAAAAAAATGTGGCCTTGCATCATTTTGTTTCATCTGCTTTTCAAGGTGGAGAAAAAACAAAGACAACTGTCTTTTTCTTGCCTTTCTTCAGTTCGAACTGATCACCAGCGAGAACAATGCAGGACGCATTAGTTTCCACTGACAGTAGCAGGAGTGCAGCTCTGTCTGTGTTTAGCAAGACAATCCGCCTGATTTATTTGTCTCCGGCGCCTCAAACATTCTCCAATCAGCCACCGTTCTGTCTGTCTGAGCAGATCAAATTTCTGTATCCACACACATCTTTCATGATATCCACAATGAGAATATGTTGGACCAACACATGCCACCATTCCCATATTACAAGGCCTGGTTTCTACTAGAAAAAACCTTGAATTGAGCATGTACACGAACAAGCCTGTGAGTTAGTGTGTGGGAGTTTGCTTCCACCTCTTTCACCTCCAGCCTTAATTAAGCTTCATTTTCTGTCTCTACGGAGGGCATTACAACAGAGCTTTGCTCAGTGTTTTCATTGGTTGACCAGCAGCTCACTGAGTATCTAGAACCATTGTTACAGCACTTGACATATTTTACACAAAATGCGGAGCTTTGGTTTGCAAACTGCTTAAGCTGTGATATTATGCAGTTCTTTTTCCTCTCCTAAACTAAGCTGAAGAGATTAACGTAAACAGGCAGCACTTGATTAAATGCAGGCAGTGTTTTTAATCCTTTCAACCTGACAAAATATTGCAAAAGGTTAAGATATCTGGTGAAGAAAATAACTCAAGGCAGAAAAAGAAAGGAGAGAGAAAATTGTTGAAGTGCTACAGTAGTTTTCTGGGGGCAACCTCACCCATTTCCTTCTCAATGACTCACTCTCTGCGAGACCAAGGTTCACACCCTGATGAAAAGTGCTCTCGCCCGCGTACAGCAACTGTGCCCTTTCCTTCCCACCGCATCCATGAATAAGTCACATCATACTGTATTATGAAACAGCAATATGAAGCTAGAAGCCAAAAGCCTTACCATCACCCGGGATGATCCTGAGCGAGACTGTGTTCCCGGCTTCCTTGATCAGGTTGACGATGTCCGAGTGCGACTTGTTGGTGATGGAGCAGCAATTCACAGCCAATATTCGGTCCCCTACTTTCAGCTTCCCGCAGCGGTCTGCTGGGCTGCCCTCGATGATGCGTCCTATTTTGTGGGGCATGGCCACACAGGTATTTCCAGCTTTTTGTGTTAACATACATGTTTGTTTTTATGTGTATTAGAAATTGAGGATGGTGATGATTAGATTGGTTGTGTCGATTGATTGTGTTGATTTGTATTTAATGAGAAGGGAAGGACAGAAAGAAAACAGGGAGAAATAGACAAAAAGAAGGTTAATTTTCAAAATTACCCCATTCCAAGTCACCAAAGTAGAGAGAAAACCCAAAGTTAACATGTTGCAATCAGTGCACATGCAAAATATTACAGTAGATGAGGTGGGGGGGGTATTCATAGGCTTGCTGGGAAAATACAGGAGCTTTATTCTGCCCACATCACCAGACGTAGTAATCAATGAACTGTGGATCGTATGAAACCAATCAGAGCCCACCGTGGTTAAAGCTTGACAGCCTATCAATACACTGGTCACAGGATCATGGCTACACCTCCCTGCCAGGGATCAATGAGCACACAGTTGTTACCGAGGTATAAGACATTAAGGTCATTGGACGGTGGGATCTTGCCTTGCTAAGAAAATGATAAGGATTCCTAAAGAGGAGCACTGAGGTGAGATGTGCTTATTGTCTATTTATGACACTAAGTCAGGTGGTCAGTGCAAGCACTGCAGGAAATACGAGCAGCTTCTGAGTGACAGTGTTCAATACTGCACATCTTGTTTACACAGAAGCTTTGAATAGACCCTGGGGATCTCCAGTTCTCCTCCTCACCCTCCCTCCATCTCACCCCCCTTTTCTCTGCTCCTCCCTACGCTCCCCCAGCATTTTTGCAACATCCATATTTATTACATCACCTTACTTTGGAGCTACCCTCCCCCAGTCGTGACTGAAAGATTGTCACTCTATCTATATAATGAGATGTGGGGCACTTCAGGGTGTGGCAAGATTGCAGGATTTAATATACCAATTGACTAAGCACAACACCAACCCCAGGTCAGAGAAGAAGGGAATGAGGGGGGATGGGCCCTAAAAAAGAAAAATGGTTTCTGTATTCATGATGTATGAGAAACTGAATCAGCTGACACTGCTTTGTTCTACCCAGGACTGACATGTAGCAATCCTGTAAAAAAACTCAAGGCCATTTTTAATTTTAATTTTTTTTTTTTTTTTTTTTTTTTTTAGAAATAAACATTTCTTAGTCACGTTTTAGTCAACTCATGTCCCATTTGGTTGCAATCCATTAGAAGAGTGAGGCAGGATGCTCCAGCACGATCCCAGATCGGCACATGAAAGCGCAAAGTCCATTCATCTCATTGTCCCAAGAGGAAAAGTGACAGAGTAGAGCAGTAAAGTGCAGTGAGGCAGCAGCAAAAACACGAATCTCAAAAGACCAGAAGACGCTTAGACAAGGTTGTTCACTGGCACTGTCACTGGTTTCACTATAAATAACACATTAATTGTTGCATTGCAATTTTTTTTTTTTTTACAGCAACATCATTAGCCCATGGGATCAATGAATTTTTCCCTGGGCAGTCAGTGTGGCTATCGTCTCATCTATTCTTGTGTTTTTCCTCTGACACACCACAGTACATCATCATAATGACTAACTCTACAGAGAACCTTGGCGTGACATTGTTGTTGGACATTCATCATTTGGAGGTTATTACCAAGTTTGGTCGAGGAGAACATCTACAATTCCTCATCAATGCCTGAGCATCATTAATACATGCAATTTGGCTGCTTTGCGTGATACGTAAACGGTACAGACAGCCATGGAGTGTGCAGAGTGGACTTCAATTACGTGCTGAATGAATTTGTGAGGGCAGCTGTGAGGCATGAATCTGTGATGATGGTGTTTGTGATAGAGCTGCAGTCACTCTGATCCTGAGAGATTGCACCAGACACACAAACAAATTTCTTTATCACTCATAGGTAGCTCAGTAGGTTTATGACCCCCTCCCAGGGCATCAACCCCCTGTTGTCAAACACTACTTGCCTGCTATTCATAAAGAGGAAGAAAACTCAGTGAGGAGTAACTGAATAATATTGTACTCCTGCCAGAAGAGGGCATTAGTCATTTTACTCAGTGGCTCATTTACAGTGCACTAGTACTGTCTGTGGATGTGTGCTTATGCTGGTGGCATGCATAGTAAACTCTGACTGTTTAATGAGCCACCTCTTAGGTTTTTATAAGAGCAAATTGTTCAATTTATCTGCAGGTCTTCAAAGGCTTAAAAAAAATTATTTTGGTTTCACCTTCCAAAGAAGCCTCACAAGGTATTATACAAAATTTAAAAAAAAAAGTTAAGTGAATATTTTCTCATTTTCCAAAGTATTTGATATTATATTGTATAGTATATGTTATATACTGATGTTATACTGCTTAATTCATCCTTCCATTCTCAGATTTTGTCGGTTCAGGTTGTGTTAATTACATGTATTTAAAATGTGATATGATGATAAATAATTCTTGACCACATCATCTGCACTGGCTTTTTATCATACTTCACACTGTGGACTGTATGGTTGTGAACAGGCTTTAGGTTTTTCTTCTATCTGGACTTTCAATTTCGTTGTACTTGTACAATGACAATAAAGACTATTCTTCTAAAAATGTCTTAAAACTCTGTGAACTCTGCAGCCAAAATGGGAAAAATGTCTTTATCGTCTCTGCTATGTAGCAACTCTTGTAGAATATTGCTTTGGAACCAAAGTATTGTTCTCTTTTGAAGTTATTCTTGCTGCTGCTCACAGTTTGAAAGTAAATTAATCACAGAGAAAAAATAATGATCCTCAGAAAAACTGTTTTCACGTAACATGCATCAGTACAGCTTACAAATGCCCAAATACTCAAACTGTTGAGTCAGATTTAAAATCTAAATTGATCCACTTTAAAGTCAAACAGAGCTAGAAAACAAATAAATTTTCATGTCACACTGAATAGAAATCCCTGTCAGTCTCAACTAGCTTCAGCTCAATCGGACTCACTTACCAAAGGTGGTGCCTGCGTCAGGCCTGGAAACAGACGAAACAATGACGAAACCAAAGCCCTCATTCTCTCCACGCTGGATCTCCACATCATACGGCTGCAGGGAGGCAGGAACAACCGCACTACCACTGCCACCTCCACCGCCGCTGCCTATGCCACTGGTAGAGCCGCTGCCGGAGCTGACGGTGTTAAGAGAGTTCTGGCTCCCCTGGGGAGTCCGCTTGCCCTCTGTGAGGCTGGGTGCCTGAGTGCTGCTGTGGTGGGAGGAGGCCGGCGACGGGGGAACATCACCTTCCCCTTTTGACCCTAGGGAGGAGGAGCAAAATAAAACACTAGTTAAAAAAAAAAGTATGCGTTTCTTGAATTTTGGGTTTAACTACTCATGTCAAGAACCTTGGTGAGGTTAACGACAGTGTGTGCATAGAAGAGTAAGCAGTGTACATTCTGTTTACATGACATGCGTGAGATACATGTTCACATTCACACGCACAAGTTTTATGCTATAATTTCCTCACCTCCGTATCCGGGGGTCTTGCGTCTGACGGTGAGGTTAACGTGGCCCTGTTTGGCAGCCTGCTGCATCAGCTGCACCACCAGCTGGTGAGACTTGCCCACCACCGCCGTGCCGTCCACACAGATGAGCTCATCACCTGACCGCAGGCGGCCATCCTCATCTGCTGCCCCGTATTTCACTATGTGGCCTATGTAGATCTGGAGAAGGCAAGCATGCACAATGCATCATGCAACGGATTATGGGCTTTTCTTATGCAACGCTGTAATTTATTCAACAGAGTGGCATGGTGACGGTGGCTTTTATAATTACGGTGCAGTACTGTGGCTAATTAAGAGTCATTAAACTGCAGTAAATGAAACCAGCAGACAAAAGAGAGTGACTCATTGTGACTTATCTGTTTCTGGTTTCGACAAAATCTATTAACATGGCAGAGTTTCAGGTCTAACGTTGGATTGCTGCATGGCATTCGTGGCTGACAGTCGTAGAAACTAAGAAGGCCGATGAAGCCTTTTGGGGCCGAGGAGAAGCTTGTGTGCTTTAGGCATTGTGTGGGAGTGTACACACATTTCTGACTGAAACAAGCACACAACTACCACCCGACACTGTTTGGCACAAACAACAAGTGCTTAGTTCTGTGGGGTAGACCCCATGCCTGCTGCCATTTTATTTCCCTCTATTCTTCAATATCTGCCTCCACTCTCCCACTTGCTCCCTTCCTTTTAAGACAAATATATGGCACACAACCAGTGGGATTGTGGGTAAGGCCTTTGCTTCTCTTAACAAGCTGTCTATATGATTCTCCAGAGAGCAACGGCTTCAGTTAGAGACAGAGTGATGTGTTAGGACTTTCTGCTGCTCCGGTTTAAAGGCAGACTAAACAGAAAAGCAGACGGAAAAGACAGGAAAAGGAAAGACAAAAAACTAAGACAACAGAGAAACTCTTAGAGAACTGCAAAAGCGTACTTAGAACAAGGACATAGCATTCAGAGATTTAGCATTACCACCAATATTATGGTTGAGTTTCACTGCGCTCTTCATATTCATCAACAATTTTAATAAACTGTAGACGCCATTGAAAGGTTGATGGATACTTACAGGCTCCCCGGGCTCATTTCCTCCCAGGATACGAAAACCAAAGCCTGTATCCTTCCGCCAAAGAAAAATGTCCTGCTCCTGGCAATCTGGCACTGAAATACACAAGAGAAGCAATGGGAGGACTCCATGCAGATAAACCACCGAATCTGCCAAAGACTTGAAAGCTTTGCTCAGTGTTGACCAATTAGCATCTATGTAGGCTAATCACTGAATGCTTGTTGCTCTAATGAACAAGTTATGTCTCCTGATTGTCTAATTATTGCGAATCCATGTCCACTTGTGTAATCACTGATCAATATGTATTTGTTGTTCTGTTAGCGTCAGAATGAGAGCAGGCAGGGTCCATAGCTGCTCCTTGCTTCACCTCAGCTCCGCCTCAGGAAGCAAAGCAGCTCATGTTCTCACGTGGAGAACACAAACTGGTCTCATGCCGTCACCTGCTCATACTCATGGACCTGAGGTCTGAAAAGCTTCTCAATAGGCGATCTCTATTATTAACCCTCATTTATAACTAAACCTTTCTCACACACATTGATTTGCGGCTTCACATTCATCAGATGCACACACACACACAAAACTTCCTGCACATTTGCATCTCGCTGTGGACAGAGCAGGCTGTGGAGGAGGACACAGGCAATTTGGCGTCAGTCTGTTCAGCCCACAGGGCCAGTCCACACAGGAGGAATAGGCCGTTTCTCCCTGCACTGCCTGCTGTCTCCACGGCTGCCACACAAGGCCAGCAGTGAACCCATTAGCTTCAGCTCTCCGGTTTCCCTGATAACGGGCTTGGAGTGAGTTTAACTGCTGTGGCTAGACTTGTAATTAACCCGCCACTGACCCGTGTACTTATCAGAGCTCAATGTAAAAACTAACAGGAAAAGGTACAGCTGTGTGCCACAAAGGGCCACAGGTAACATAAAGCATCAAGGTAAGCAAAATGCCTTAAAGCTTCTCTTTCAGTCACACTTTCCTGCCTCTGAAATATTGCTTTTCTGCTCCACTGGTTGTGTGGAATCACCTGCTTGCAAAGTCAAGAGTCTTCACTTGTATGTGGCAGTGTGCACATGAATAAGTATGAGCATACAGACAGAGAATCTGGGCCTCTTTGTCATTCTTTGTCTCCATCTCTCTTTCTTGTTAACCCCCCCCTCAACTCAAAAAGGGGCTGCGGCTCCTTTAGGGGTTATCAAACAGATATAGCAATCAGCCGCAGCTTAAATCAGCCCTCTCTGGGCCCAGTTAATATTTAATCAGTAGCAGTCCTAGATTCTACCGGCAGCCATGATTAATAACCAACACTGCAATACACGGCATGTCCACATCTGGCTGGCAACAGACACAACGTGCGACAAGCTAGCACAGCAGACCTGCCGTAGACATTTCTCCTCTAAAATCACAAAGCCATATTTAACAAAAAAGAGATGTGTTTCACAGCATATACGGACCTATTCTCCCTTTCTTTATTACAGGTACAATTAGAGGAATTAAAAAATAAGAGATTCAGTCATAAAAATCGAGCGAACCCGTTTACTTTGGAGGATTCTTCCCTTTTCTCACATGCTCTTCTTTTAGAAACAGAAAGAGGAGGTTTGACAGTGTTTCCCCATGAATAATGCAAGAATAGGCCATGACTGCAAATGATATTGAGGAATCTCACAGAGACGCTGCCTACTTTCTGGTGTTCCAGTTTTGGATTTTGGATTCTGTGTTTTTCCAGTGAGTGAACAGGGTGCCCAGCGAGGCTGTCTGACTGCTGATACAGTTAATGTGGTCATTTTAAATGTGATTAAAAAGGGAGAGGTTGACCTGTCCCTTCACTGGAATATGTGCGGGAAAGCTGTTGCTGATTCTTCAAGATCGAGTGGAAAGCAAGAGTAGTGTGTGTGTGACTGACACATGCACACACACACACACACACACACATACACACACATAAAGACACCCTCACGCTGCTCATCAGCAAGCACTCGTGTGGTTTCAAGGACACTTCTCTCTTGGAGGCACCTTTTCAGTTTGACCCAATAAGCACACAGTTGTTTTGCAAACACACAAAAAAGAATTAAAAGAGTCATGTGCTCATCATACTGTATTCACAGCTGCAATTCTCGTAACCTGTGCAGCCTTTTTACAATAGAAGACATACAATTGCTAAGGCCCTCTAAGCAAAGCAATCAGAGATGTTTTCAGGGGATCTTTTCAATTTATTGAAATGCTCTAACTATCCATTAACAGTGGACAAATAAAAATGGAAAAAACACACTGCGGTTATTTGTTCAACAATATTTTTCTTGGCCAAGTTTGATCACAAATTAATAAAGGAGACATTTAATATATATCTCAAAGGGATTTTGCAAACTGCTTAATAGAAAAGCAGAAGAAATAACAGAATATTATGGAATTAAAATCAAAAACATACACCTCACCAGGTTTTTCAAAAGAATAAGTTGACATTTTAGAAAAAAAAAAAACAAGTATTACTTTTCTTGGGGGGTCAGATAAGAAGATCAGTTCATGTCAATTAATTACATCTCTGTTTGAAAATTTTGAGCTGCTTGGCTTAGCTTAGCTTAGCATAAAGACTTGAAACAGCTAGCCTAGCTCTGTCAGTGCACAAAAAACACATGCTCACCAAAATTTCTAAAGCATGAAACAATCTGCAAATTAATCGTAGTAAGTTAATGATGCTGGCTTTATTAATATTTTTCTTAACGAACAACGGGAGGATTTTCTCATTTCAACTCTTCTCCAGAAAATTACTTAAAAAAGCTTGTCTGAAATGTGCATCTTCAGATCATGTGGCAGGTCATTCCACAATTGTGCACTTTTTTTTTTAGCTTTTATCTTGAATCTAAGCCATTAAACGTCTCTTGCCAGAAGATCTGAGGCTATTTTCAGCCTTATGAAAGGTTAAGAGATCTGTAATATCGCTGGGGGATTAACCTCACTGACCATTTAAACTCTTAAGTCAGCACAGCCTCCAAATTCCTAAAAAATAAAAAAAAAAGTTAGAATTCTACTCACGTCGGCTCTCGTACATGCTCCTCGACTGTGCCCAAATCTTAAAGGGGTCCGGCTTCTTTGCAAGGGTGAGGGTGCCATCTGCAGGGTCCTGAGGGGGCAGGCCGGGCAAAGGCTGGGTGGGGGCAGCAGGAGTGGGAGCCACGGCCTCACTGGGCATGACAGAGGGTGGGTGGCCGGGAGAATCAGTGTGGGTGCTGCGATGGCTGCACACACTGTGCTGGGAGCTGCTCTGGCTGTCTTTCCTCTCTAACTGGTGCTGGTTGGACAGAAAACAGAGAAAAAGAGTAGTGTATGTGTGAAAGGGACGGGGGTGGATATGAGGAGGAGATGCAGGTAGAGGGCAGAGAGAGGAGAAAAAAGTGAGAGGGAAAAGCAAGTCAGTGATAAGGACGAGATTCAGGGTAAAAGAGATGAGTGAGAAGGGTGTTGATGGAGGACAGAGAAAGAAAAAAGCTCTCAAGGTTATCTTTTTTCGACATTGCAGTAGAACATCTCTCACTAAATATGTGTGAGGAGAAATGACTTGGTTTCCATGGTTGCGAGACAAAGACAAATTGAAATGTGAGGGAATTTTAATGAACAACGATTTTGAGTTTTATAAAACCTTTGATTCTTTGTTTATCGCAGAGGCCTCCATGTTTGATACTTGGTTGGTATCAACGAAAACAGGAATGTGTAAAATCTGGCATGAAAGCAACTTTTAAAATCTCAACAGCGGAAAAATATCCTGGTGGATTTGGGGGAGATTAGGTTGTTAACACCATTTGGCAATATGCCTTACACATGCAACAAATGATAAAATAAGTGCAATCATTAGAACTTTCTATAGTGTAAAAAATCCTCTGTTTTGGTCTCACTGAGCCCTCAAATTCCCTTACTTAAAATGGACTGGCTTGGATATGAAAGAGAAAGGAGAAACATATGAAGTGAAAGTTAAATAAATATGATTTCTATTTGGAAAAATAACTAAAAAGTTTGCTGATGCTATTGTGAGGAACTTAAATTCATAAAAAATCTACTTGGGTCCTTTTTTATTTGTTGGTTTCCTTATTATTTTTAATGATGATAAGAATTGTGGAGAGTCATTTGAGAATCATTTGCTTAATAAATATATATGTGCGTCAAATTATTATTTTTTTTAGTGGCAAAATAATTTTTTTATGCCATGTGTATTGTGGTGCTGGGAACCTTTTGGTGTGAAGTAATCTCTGTATTCTGATTCAGCAACCACACAATGTACATGTTACCACGTTATCATTTGCATATGCATATTAAAAAACACTTTTCAGTTCATGAAAAATGAGCCTTTGAGAAAATACATTTACTGCCAGTGCAAAGGCGCCAAATTGACAACTCAATAATTTTTTATCAGATATGAATAATAAACCAGTGCATGAAATGGGAGGGGAGTCTTTGGCACGGTGTGCCAGTCTCTCACTCATCACACTGTACGAGATGAAGGGTCAAATATTCCAGTTATACTTCTTAATGAGGACAACAGCCCTGCAAAATTGACTTCTCATTTGATCACTGGAGACTTGCTTAATGGGCTGAGACAGCACAGTCTCTCTTGCATATGTGAGTTTACTGTGAGCATTTATTTAGACTCTCAACTGGAGGCAAAATTGTTGTTCTGGGCTGACACAAAGTCGCATGCAGCGTGACATTTCACTGACATAACACAGAGCAGGGGGAAAACTGGCTTTTCCTCACCGGAAAACTAATCCAAAGTGACAGTCAGGCAGTGCCACTATTGCTCCACCAGACCCCCTTACAGCACCGACCCCTCCTCCATCCGCTGCACCATGTGACCTGTATAGGTAACACCCACAGCCCTGACTGATACCATTTCAAACTAATCCTAATTCTATCATCCAGCCAGCTGAGGGCAGGGCTTTTTTTGTTGATCAAGGGGCAGGATGCTGTTTTCTTCCTCTCAAGTGGTGGGAATTGAACCCATCACTGACCTTGGGTGAGTCTGACCAGAGGAAGTGTCCTTCTACTATAACTCAGTGGCTCTCCTGGGGTGAATTAGGGTGACAGTAATTTAAAGCTACAGTGGCAACTCCTCTGAGCTTGTATTGATTTTTTTTATCAGGTTGAGATAAGTCGTAAAAATGAGAAGGCGCTTGCTCTTTAAACTCCTGAATAACTGCACTGTCCCTTAAGCTTGCAGAGCTGATCCTTCTACCTCTTTCCCCGTCCTCTTTTATCCATCACAACTACAAGTCACATTGCAATCTGTTGCAATCTCTCCTCCGGCTTTCCCATCTCCCTCTGCTTTGTTTCCAACTCACTCTGTCGTCATTGCTCCTTGTCTCTTGGCCTCAGTGTGTCCTCCGTATCTGCTGGCTATCATAGTGATTCACTGTTGTGAGACAAACCATCTCCACACTGGTCTTTCCCTGCCTCCCCCACATCCTTTTCTCCCCTCATCTTTGCCTCATGCCTCTTTCCCATCTTTCCTCAGGTCTGGTTGTCTGCCCTACCCAACAGCTGGTCACTGTTACACTGCTCTTATGCTTAATCAGTCACAGGATGGCAGCAGGGCAGGAGTAGAGGAGTGCACGGGGAAACAGCGAGGATATGAAACAAAGAGAAATGACAACACGGAGGCAAGAAAAGCAAGAGGAGGGAAAACAACAAAAGAAAGAAAGTGACAGACTGAGGAGGAAGTAAAGAAGAACGGTGGCAGCAGGATAAAATGTGAAGAAATCTGAAGCTGTGGATGCAGAACAGCGGATCAAGAGTTTCATATCATGTCTCTGTGTCTTTTGTTCTTTAAATAGCACTCCTTTTACTAAGTAGAGCTCACAAGCACACAGACAAGAAAGCTGAAGATCACAGTACTCACCACCAGCTTTGGACTCCTCTTGGCTGGCACCACTCCTGCAAAACATCGGCAGAGAGACAGAGAGAGCATTAATGACCTGCTGTGCTCTTCCCCTTGTCCCCTTCCGATCAAAAACTCCCCAGGACGAATGAATGGACCCTGGTTCCTGCTGCAGAGCAGAGCAGAGCAGAGCAGAGCGCAACTGGCCTGGCTCTCTCTCTCCTTCTCTTCCTCTTCCTCCTCCTCTTTTTCTGTTGCCTTCTCTCTCTCCAAGCAACACACTGCGCTAGGCTCCTCGCTAATCCAAGTGATCTCCTCCCCCCCTGCGCCGTATCCCGCTCTGCTCGGCGCTCTCACCCGTGCTATTAGAAGAGGAGCAACTGATCTATCTGCATTAGACAGGCTGACTTATGCTGCAGCAGCCCTGGACTGCTGGTCCGAGCTACAGGTCCCCACAAGCAGACACAGATCCCCACACCAGCTCCCCCTCCTCCATCTAGTCTGCTTGCCAGCTGTCTCCAATACAAGCTCTCCAGCAGAATCTCAACTATTACCCACTGAGAAGGAGCTCAGCAGCTTGAGCATCATATCAAAGAAAAGCCTGAGCTTCTGCCTTACAATGCACATCTTCTGAGTAACTACAGAGCTGTTTCCTCTTCTCTCCACTCCCTCTGCTTTGCTCAAGGCTTACATTGAGAAGCTGATCTTCTCTCCCTGCCTCCTTTTTTTTGTTCCCTCCCCCTCCTCTCCTTTCCGTGCACTATGACATGTTTCTCCCTCTATCTGTCTCCATCTCTCTCTCTCTCTTATGTACCAGTTAACATACTGTAGAGAGTCTCCAAGAAGATCAATCTCATTTGTGCTAATGAAATATTAATACTTGGAGCCAGTTGTCAGGGGAGATGATTCACAGTGTACCAGTGTAGGGAATAATCTACATTCCCACTTTAACCGCTTTATTTTCACATCAATCATGGCTTAAGATTTCAGTCATCTTGTAGGTCCCTTAACCTCAAATGTTTGAACACAAAAATATTCAGACTCCACCTGTTAATTAATTGAGAGTTTACACTGCTTTCCAAGAAAAACTCCTCTTCCTGTCACTCATTATACAGCACAGTACAGTATGTTGAGTCAAAAATAGACAAATGAATGCGTGAACGCCATGAGGCAGGAATGGGACAAAGACTTTCTGTTGCCAAGGCGATCAAGTAGTTCTGTATACAGTGGCAGCAGTGTACTTAGTCAAATATGAGGAGTGAGAAGCAGCAGCACATTTACATTCATGCAAGACTTTTGTTTTGATCCATTACAGCGTCATTCTCCTTTTCTTTTTTTTTTTCTTTGCTGTGGAAACCAGTAGAAGTGTATTCTTCCACCAAGCGTGCACAGAGAAAAAAAAACCTACTGGAAATATTAATGGAACATTCAGTCGACATTAAGACATGCGACAACATGCAAGCATCCATCTTAGCCTCTTTCTGCTGCATTGGCAAAAAAATCATTAAATGTTAAAACTCTCTGTTGCTGCAAAGCCCCTCTCTCTACACTCATAATTAATTATAATTAACATTCATAATTTATCCTCCCTTTTTTTCCCTCCCCCTCTCTCTTCCTCTCCCTCCCTCAGATTATGGGGTGCCAGTTA
>JAPZDY010000002.1:17512625-17532457 GCA_029783645.1 Ctenochaetus hawaiiensis | reverse complement strand
GCCTCTTTCTGCTGCATTGGCAAAAAAATCATTAAATGTTAAAACTCTCTGTTGCTGCAAAGCCCCTCTCTCTACACGATTCATAATTTATCCTCCCTTTTTTTCCCTCCCCCTCTCTCTTCCTCTCCCTCCCTCAGATTATGGGGTGCCAGTTATTGGAGTAAGTGAAACATTTCAGCTGCTGAAGTGCTGAGGGATGTTTGTGAGTGTGTATTTGTGGGTGTGTGACCCAGGAAGGGCACACATCAGAAGGTCAGATGTCAATAATAAGTGTTTCCCATTACAGTTGTAGGTTATTTGACCCAGAAGCCCTAAATTACGCAGTGTGGAAGGTCGATAAAAAACCTTTCACTTTTAAACAACCTTTGAAAAACTGGCAATGAGGTCGACATGATTTTCATCAAGAATATAAAAATTGAACGTAATTATGGCCATATGGTGATAAATTTGGGAATAAAATTTAAGGGGAATAAAGATTCAAGGAACTAATGTAGTTTGACCTCCACTCTCCATTTATCCAGTGTCAAATCAAACACCTGATTTACATGCTGCATGGTTTAAACTTATCTTCATACAGCATGTAGTTTTTAAATCTGCTTTACACTTCCTTGAGCATTGTGATGCTGATGCATACATGCCATTCAGAGCCGATTGAATCTAGCTGAATGTAACATTTATGAGCAGCTGAAGCTCTGCCAATGAAATATGGGAATTGCATGTTCCTGCACACATGCAACCGTGTGGGAGCCTGCATGAATTCATGCATGACATACAGATATAATATCAGCACAGGCAGGTATGCAAGAAGGTGAGCGTTTATTTATGCACAGCACACAGAAACTGAAGAGTATGCAGGCACGCACAGACACACGTTGTTGCATTTACATTTTGCCTCGGGGCCATAATCCTAATATTTTTACTCTGCTGAAGCTGCCGAATGACAGTAAAGCTCTGCTCAATACCCCACAACAGAACACTGCTCCATTTATAAGACTCTGAATTGATCACTGAGGATACAACACTGGCTTAAAAGGTCTGATGTTATTATTACCGAGGCACCCTTCTACCAGAATGACTAAGACTGTGCTATTATCATTCAAATGAAAGGAAGAGTAAACAAACTGGAAGTGAAAGCAAGCGCCGTCAGTCGTTTGGTGACCTAAACTGGCTCTGAGCATCAGAGTGGAAAAGACTACTTCCTTTACTTCTATTGCGGTAGACAATGAAGTTCGCCTTTGATAACTAGCAAAATTACAAAGTAATTAGATAATAAAGAAATAATTTAACAGCAATATATGCAGAGAGCCTTAAAGACATGTTAATATTATCAATCTGAAACATGAGCATTAGTGCTTAATAGCTTGTATAATGTGTGTGTGCATGTGTGTGAACTAGTGATAATAGAGTGGATCAGACGTTTGTTTAAAGCCTTGGTGAGCCCTTAAAAAAATGTCCTAGCCATCTGTCCAATCCCTCAAAGCTATCAAAATAAGTTGTCACACAGAGATTGAATTTTGAGAAATAGCATATGCAAACACCAGTTCTCATTCGTGAACAGCAATGACAGAGTTCAAAAATATGTCTCTCAGCATACTCATGTGGTTACAAATGTGTGTGTGTGCTTGTGTAAGGGTGGGATCTTTTTTTTTTTTTTTTTAATCCTGGAGCAACAACTCTGAAAAACCTTAAGCTTTTCAAACAAAATATGCAGTGAGATGAGTGGCCCAGTGTTTCAATGTGCTGTTGAAGCTGTGGCCTTGGTGGGTCTATGCAGAGCCCACACAGAGCAAGTGATTGGTCCTTCCTCCATGTTTTCTATATACATTGTTAGAGGGTGTACAACATGAGTAATGTTCCCTTTTGTTGAGCCAAACCTGTAAACATTTGTCCTTGTTCTACTTATAAAACCGCCTTATTATCTTGTAGTTCTCTCTCTCTATCTTCTCTCTCGCTCCTACTCATTGACTGTTACCATCACATTTCAGTCTTCTACCTTCATTTCCTCTGCACTGTATATCTCTTCCCTCTCTCTTTAATTTTCTCTCCTCTTTCTCTCTGTCTCTCGGGGGACAGGAGCGCTGTGCACAATTGTCATGGCAACAACTATGTGAAGACGAGGGGGGGGATTCATAGCTGGCCTGGCTTCGTCTACAGAAGAAGATACTGTGCATGAAAACACCAGATGTTGTCTTTAAAATTTTATTGGTTAATAAAATTTCCACAGCCAGAGAAGCTTTAGGTAATAATACATATTTTCACAGGTACATATTTGCTCATGTAATTGCTTCGAGCGCAAGTGTGCTGCAAAATGGCTTGATGATAAAAATGGATCCTGCCAATCAAACTTGCATTTCACACATTTGTTCAGTGTTATTAGATGTAGCAATTAACTATTTGTTGGAATAAACATATTCACACTTTTTTTTTTCTTTTTAACAACTGTCACTACGAAGTCCTTTAGCAGCTTCATTACCACAGCAACCTCTTCTACCTCGTCTTTTTCCTTCGCAAAAACTACATGTTGCCGTTTTCCCCTCAACTTCATGTTCAACCACAAAATCTGAGAGATAAGAGACAATTTGTTGGGCAATCCAGAAACCAAAATGTGGCTTTGTTTATTTGAAGTGCACTGTTCTGCCATTGCAGAGAGCATGAAGGTACCAGCAAAGTGCAATACAGCCTTCTACAAGTGCTCTGTGAGAAAACATACTTGAATCTTTGCTTGTGAAGCTTCTGAACTCAGTGTGTACCTATCTTAAGGTTAGCCACAAGCAAACTACTCTGACACTGTTCTGTTCTGAGCAATGCTGCCTCCTGAGATCAACTGCTGAACTGGTGAAATTTAACAAAAGAAGTTTTTTTTTTCTTTGTCATGTAGATCTGAAATTTTTAGACAGTTCATCTTAAACTTACAAACTATGTTAAGTTCAGTTTTTGTTCATGCATTCTGTCAGTGCATAAGGATTTACCTATTGATATTGTTGCACAGTATTTTTCATAAGGTTTACTTACCTTCTAATGCCAAATAACTTTTATAATTAGAATATCTGCTAAGAACTGCTGTGGGAAACTTACACCTTCTTACATTGTTTGAGAGAAAACAATCCCAGTGGAAAATCTTTGTGTGATGTTGTTTGTTTGACCTTGGCTCTGCTGATTCAGAGTCAGACAGCACAGATTGATGAGTCACAGATGAACAGATTAAGGATTCTTTTGCTTTATCTGAAGTCCACCTTGTTCCTCCTCCTCCTCCACCACCTCCTCCTCCTCTCCTCCTCTTATACTCCTCTAAACCAATCCCCTCATATACGCTCCCCTCGCTGAACTTACAGTGCTGTTCAGCAAATCTCACACTCCTCTCTAATCCTCCACCTCCACTTTCTCAAAAACATGATCCCTGGTCCTCCTATTTCTCATTCTCTACTTTCTCTTCTTATCTGCTTTACCTCACTCCTTTTTGCTCCTATAATTGTTGTTTGTGAATGATTATGCACTAGCTGCCAGCGATCATTTTAAAGGTCACCGCATCATTTTCACACAGAAAGCCGAGCACACAAAAAACGTTATTTTCCAGTACAGCTGCAGCTACTGATAATTTTAAATGTGATTAATAGGTGATGTATGTTTTTGGATTCATCGGGTAAGTTGTTTAGTCAAGAAAATTTCAGAAATAGTGAAAAATGCCAATTACAATTACCTAACCGCAAGGTCACATCTTCAAATTGGTCAATTCTGTCTGAATATTGGATCAAATATTCAATTTACACAACAATATTAAAAGGGGAAAAGAAGCAGATCCTCACTTCTGAGAGGCTGGGACCAGTGAGAGAGCTTAGAAAATGACTGAAATTGTTTAGATTAACTTTTTGTTGATTGACTTGAGGTGCCTTTACAGTGAGGTAGACTGGGAACAAGGACCATTGTTATGGATGAAATAGATAAGATTGTACCACATTCTCTACATTTGAATGGTCCAGATTCATCAAAAATATCAAGCGCTTAATATTAGACTCCATTCCTACTTTGCATCTGCATCTTTTTTTCAGATACACATCTAAGAGTTGCGTATGAAACCTCAGAACATGTAATCAGCTGTCAACCGTCATGGAGCTTGTGTTCGAACATTTCTTCAGACTTGCACACGTCTTTACTCACTCTTTCACTGAACAGTTTTTCATATTTAAATTTTGTGCCAAGAGAACAAAGTATTCTATTTCAGCTCAAAATTTGTACAGCTGCTTATGTTCTGATAATGTTTATCATTCAGGACATTTGGCTCCTTCTGTAGAACAAAAGCTCACTTTAGAAATTTCAAACAAAGCTCAGTCCTACATTTTTTTAGATAGAAGGCAGCTTAATTAATGTCAACACCAACCCCCTGGCCTTTGTGTGTGTGTTGTTTGTTTCCCTCTTCACCCGAGCTCATAATAATAACAGGCTGGGTGTTAGAGCTAACAGAGATGTGCTGCCCCAGTGACTGTCTGCAACCTCATTCCCACTTATCCACTCCTTTATTTCCTCTCTTTCTTGATCATGCACTCTTTAAACCTCTTCCTGTATGCTTTGGTAGCAGGAATACTGACCTGCCCATTCCAGTGTTGACATTTAACACAATACAGCAGCGTTATTCAAGCAGCAGTGCACAAGGTCAACTCATTATAAGGCATAATTGATGTGAGGTGCTTATCCCAACCTTCCACTAATAGAGATTTAGGTCAGTCGGCATGGACGGCAATTTAACAACAATAAGGACTGAACACAAATTAGGGACCTTGAATGTCATTCAGTGTCAGCATGGATATTTTACAATAAAACAATTTGTTTTGTTTCTGACATTTCAATGAGGAGGACCTTTATCTCTGGGTCATTTCAGGCTAAAGAGCAGTTTTTAGTAACATGACTGGCACAGTGAAGCACTGAACAGGCTGAGAATCCACAGTGGGTAGCATCTGCTACTAAAAATCTACATTAATTATGTGTAATTACATAAGCAACCTTAAAATAACAGAGTACGTGCCAACTGAATACTAAATTTTCTAATCACAAACAAGTAATTTGTGCATTAATCTCCTCTCTCTTATTCATTCCAGGTACACTTATTTAAAATAAAGTTACTACCTTCACTATCTACTGTTATTGTATAGGCAACATGAGACAATAGCAAATGTGAAGATTGTGAAGTCTCTGAAGTCCAAATTAACAGCATCTGTATTCACTACACATAAGAGTCCCTGACCTAATGTGCTCCTCCTCCCCTCCCCTCCTAATTCATCCATCTCGCCTCTTTACCCAGCCTCCCACTCCTTCCCACACTCATCTGCTCATCGACTGCCATGCAAACTCATCGTCTCTTTGCCTCTCCTCGTTTCATCCCATCCAGTCCGGGCATTTTCAACCCACCACCCACTCCCTTTCACACTTTTCTCTCCTGCTTTCTCATTATGTCACTTTTTTCACGCCAACTATTCAAGCTGCTGTCTGTTCAGCAGACAACAGAGCATTCTTCTGTGCGCTTACTCACACATCCTTTCATGTCAAAACTACAGTTCCTGCATGTGTTTATCCACCCCTGCTGACAAATATTTGACATCAAAATGTAATGCATACCTCTTTGCACAAGCATGGTGACTTCACTTCCTCGGGGGCATTTGCTCAGCAGGTCCACCACCTGATTGTGGCTCATGTTCTGGACGTTTCTCTTGTTGACCTCCATTAGAATATCCCCCTCCTTCAGGCCACGGCAGCGTGGATAGTCCACAATCTGCTTGACCCTCTGCCCTCCTCCCGTCAGGCTGTCAGCGATGGTGAAGCCGAATCCCTTGTCGCCCTTCTCCATGTGGATGGTGATCAGCTCAGGCTGGGTAGCTATGGACGACGCTAGGGTGACCACATCGCTGGCGTAGCCATGTGAGCCATTGGATGCCACCTCAGCGGAGGGGCTGTGTGGCCTCGGCTCCCTCATGCCATTGATGGGTCCAGCCTGGTTGGAAGGCGAGTCAAACGTCTCCTGTCCATTGACGATGATAGGCTCCTTGTCTAAGATCGCCACTGAGGTCACCAAGCTGGTATTGGGGTCATCGGGGTCAAAGGGCAGCGGGTAGCCACGGCATAAAGCCAAGTCCACCATGGAACCAATGGGGATGGATTGGAAGATCTTCACCACCTGAGCGTGGGTGTAGCCCAGCACGATGGTGTCATTCACACTGACTATCACATCACCTGCACCAAGGAAAGTTACTCTGTTAGAGGTGTCACCATTTACTTGGGATGGAAGTTAATATATCAAATTATATTAGTGCTTTTTGTTTTTAAACTCTGTTGGTGCTATTTAGTATTCTCCAGGTGTGAGAAATTCCAGCTTTTAATTAAATGAAGCAGGAGCACTATAATAGGTGACCTGACAAAGGTGCACTGTGCATTTGACCCAGTGTTTGCTAGAATATGATCCAACCCCCTGCAATTCTGAAACCCCGATCCCATTTCTCCCCCTGAGCCTTGGACACTGATCCCTCACAGACAATAAGTATTCTCAACAGACTTATCTTTCAGCATTGCAGTCGTTAAAAAGATTAAAATCAATGCAGCAGAACCAAAAATATTATAACTTTCTTGAATGCCTTCTTCCTTCTTGTCAAAACCTGGCTGCTATATTACCCATTATGCAACTTGACTGGCAAAAGTTTGGCTGGATATTTGGGTGTGTTATGCCAGAAGCAGATAGCATAGCCTCAAGCTGCTATCCTAAAGCAGAGATGAGGAACAGGCTACAAACATCCAGGGACATCTCACATCTTTCTGTCTCTACACCACTACATTTTTATTTGTCTTCTGCTCTGCTCTACATGGCCTAAAATGACCTAACTAAAGGTAATTTATCAGAGCTAACACAGCTCCCTCTGGAGCCACAAAAGACCTTATACCTCTTTTTTTTTTTTTTAAGAGATGCAGTAGCACTCCCCAGACCTGTGAACTGACTTTGATGTGTAAAATTTTTGGAGTTCCCCTCACATAGAAATCACCTGTGACATTACCATAACTGTGTGAGGGCTTCAAACGCTGTATGAGGAATCGGACCGCACTCTGTGAAATCTTATTACCTTGATAGAGACATTTCTATCCACAGTAAAGTGTAGGTGGATGTTTTTTATAGACTGTATATAGCTCAGTGTTCATTGTTTGCCTCCTGTTCATAAGTAAAACTGTGTATTTAGACCAGTTTATCAATATAGATCATTATATTTGGTTGTCACTATCAAGCTGTCATGAGAGAAAGATGCACACATATGCAGTTCTGGTATATGTTCTGGTGCATATAAATAGGACAATGTCCTCCATCAATTCTTGTATATTTCTTTAGTTTTTCTTTTTTTTTTTAAATGCACAATCTGTCTTTCAATGCTGTTTTAAAGTGACAGTGTTTGGCATCACTGGTATTTCCCTTAAGCAAGTACTATTGAGTTGCAGCCTTATGTAAAGTGTTCATAAAGAGCTTAAAAAATCATTCAGAAAGCCTTTAAGCACTTTCTGAAGTCACGGTGGGGGAGCCCTGAGCCCTCATGGACTTTGCCGGAGAACGGTTAAAGTCTGCATAAGAGGGACACTGGAACTGGGCACTTAAGTGACACAGAAAGTGGCTGGATGTAGTGGAGGGAATCTAGAGAGTGTGTTACTGAATGCAAACAGTGCCCCCTGTGGATGGTGGTCATGTACTGCACCTGTCTCCATTTTGCCGTCCACAGCTGCAGGTCCATCCAGAACCAGACTTTTGATCTGTAGAAACTCATCTGGCTCATCCCCTCCAACCACAGTAAAGCCGAAGCCTCGGCGGCTTTTCTTTAGCTTTGTGTTGATAAAGGTTCCTTTCAGCTCTGCTGGGTTTCTTGTGAAGAAAGGCTTCCCTCCTGCCGAGCACGAGAGAAACAACCTTAATCCACCCAGCCACGTATTCTGCATTCAATATTTATAAATACTGTTTTGTAGTTATGGTGGTCAGTTTTTCTCTCTGTATATATTTATTTACAACTTCCATATACAACCAAAGATTAGTTGTGTTAAATGAAACTCGATGTCATTTCATCAAGGACTGTAAAAAATTTGCCAAAAACAACTTTGTTTTCTGCCCTGAAAATTAAGAAAAACTTTTCTTGAGAAAGTTGTTTTTTTCAAGTAAGATTAAGTCAAGCAACCTTTTTTTTCACATCCCTTCTTTTATTACATGATGTATCTCTGGACTGAATAATGAAAGGTCTGTAGTGTCTATGACATAAGGATTTACTTTTGACTCCTACGGGGCCGGGAGGTAGAGTTGGTGGGACCTGTGGGTCCCTGTAGGTCTCCAGGTGGTTCGGAGCGTAGTTTGCTAATGGAGCTGCCGCTGAGGAGTGTTCCTCTATCCACTCTGCACAGAGACAATCATACACACATTAATCGACGAGCTCTCAACACAAAGGTGTATTTAAATGCCCAACACATAAACACAGCTATAGACGTTCAACAACAAGACCTGAAAAGACACACAGAGCTTTAAGCACATACTTTACATACTTGCCATCTGGTTCATTGTGAGCCTGAGTTGTAATTAGCTCCTCATTTTGATCAGCATTAACTAGTGTTAATTGTTGAACATAAGATATTTATGTGTTAAAAAAATAATAAAATCTTAGCAATGATAATGTAGCAAAAGTGACATGTTATTTGCAAAACAGTTAAAATGTTATGACATCGCATGCTAAAGTAGAGGATTAAAAGTTGTCACTGTGAACCTGGTCACACCTGATATTAGCAATTTCCCTGGGTGACTGACTCACAAATGGACAGCTCACAGTACAGGTGTGAATGCGCTCAAGGTGCATTTAATATTCAAACACCATTGGAGGTGGAATAGGATGCAATTAGTCACATTATTTTAGCAGTGTGCGCAGATATATGTCCTGAACCACTCCAAAGGACCGCAACTGACATCCTTTTTGTGAGTAGAATACACACAAAAACTCTTTGATTTCCATTTTGTCAACTGTAATGCAAATTATTGTGTGGGCTCTGTTACTGTAAAAACAAGCAGCAGATGTTGGGATGTTGGTGAATGCAGTGTTTGTTTCAACTGATTTCCCCATTGACCTGGTAACCACAATATCACCAAACTGTCCTGAAAAACCTTTACATTTGTAAAGAGAGGAGAGAGTTGATAACTTAAAATAAACTTTGAGTCATAGCAATTCATGCCTTCTTGTAAACTCAGCATTTTATTGATAAATTATTTTTTTTCTTTTTAAAAATAGCTTTTTTAGTCATGGCATCAGCACCAGCCTGTTGACTATCCATGTGTTAAGTGCATCTTAGCTGCCAACATTTAGCAGATGTTAAACAAACTGTGTCGCATGATCTTAGTATTTAAGATTACATTTTACAAAAGGTAAGCAAAAATTTAATGAAAACGTCTAACTGTAAACAAATATGTGCTGCTTTTTTGTAGCTTGCGGATATTATCCCCTGGCTCCCTTAAAATACAATGTCATTTTGTAAGTTGTTGCATCAGGATAAACTGCATAAACTTAGTGAAATGCTGTCTGCCATGAAAATTTCTTCACCTGGAAAATATCATATTTATTTCTTTCTTTATGCAAAAAGTGTTTCTATCTGGCCCAGTGTGTGTGTTGCTACTCCTGAAATGCCAGTCAAAAAGAACAAAGTGTTCAGTTTTTTTCAACCAAGGGATGTGTTTATCTGCATATAGAGTGGGAACGTTAAGATCCAATCACAAGCTGTCATTTAGACTCATGAAGATCCATTGTAATGCAGATTTTGAACTAAAGTAGTACTTAGAGCTGTCCACTTGGAATAAGATCACCTCACAAATATAATCATTTCTAGCAACAAACAGGCTCTACAGGACCCCCTCAGACAAAGTCAAGGTACCTGCTTGTCCAGAGGTTTTCGACACAGGGCAAACATTGTGAATGGATAGAGCATCAGTGCTCCAGGAACATAAGAACCAAACATTGTTTTCAGCCCATGTTTGTTAAATTTGGGAAAACAGGCACCATAAAGAATTTATTAATTCTTAGTTGCCTCCATTACCTGCATGTCAAAAACTGCTGCAGCTCCAACACTTGACTACGTTGATAAATTGACGAAACTACAGTAAATAACTTGTGGTTTTTGTCAACGCACCTCTCTCTTTCACCTCACACAGTATCCTCACCTCACACCCCCCTCCTTTCTGCCCTCCTGTGTCTCCCTGTGGAGGCTTGCCTAAGATTGAAAACCTCTGGACCAAAGTTAAAATCTCTTCCTCACCTATCATAGCAAAGAAAATTAAATGATAAATTATAAAAATGATATACAGCATTTATGATTCAAAATCACATAAATTAAAACCTGAACACCAAAGACGACACCGGGGTTTAAGCCAGCTTTGTTTGAGTAGACCAATGAGAATCAAAATTGACATTACTAAATGAGTTTTTGTTCCCCCATCATTTTTGGACAAAGGGAATTGAAGACAAGAGAATATCATTCTGGCTCAAACCCAGGAGAGCACTGGACTAGAAGGACATGACACTCACAGACATGAAGAAAGAAAGAAATGGTGCCGTGCCAGGGCAGGAAACGAACCTCGAATATACCGCTCACCTTCTGGAGGCTGCGGCTGCTGCTGCTGCTCCAGGATTTTCCGACGCCGCGCCTCCAACACTGGATTCTCATACTGCGTCTTCCTGTTTATATGGCTGAGGGCAGACAGACACGGAGAGAAAACCAAATGATACGGGTAAGTATTGATTAGAAAAAAGAGGAAATGGCAGTGATAATATATCAAAGCTCCATCAATTGTGCTTTTATTAATGGAAAGACTCAGCCTCAGAAACACTGGGGGAGAGAGAAGACTTAATAGGGCCTTTAATTTGTAGAAACCCTGTTTTTCTTTACGAGATGAGGTGTCAGTAAGGTTATTAACTTACTCTACATAGTACACCCCGTACACTGGGTCTTCTATCCTTTCCCATCCTGGAGGCAGCTCTGAAATACAGAGGGCAGCAACATTAAACAGCAAGAGTAACAGCTCTTTGACCTCGCTCATTAGCAAGGCTGAGTGAGTTACTGTGGTTGGGTTGACTCCAAAACATGGTCATTACAGCCTACTGTTGCATATGATGTTAAAAATTACAGTGGATTAAATTCCTATTTCTCGTCTAGTATGTCTGGTTACGGCAACTGAGGGTCCACATTGATTATTTTCACAGATTTTTTGTCACAGTGTTGAGTAAGAGATTAGATCTGTTTTGTTGTGTTATGTTCGTAACCATGGTTCATCACGGCTGTTTTGCTGTTAAACTGTTTTGAATTTCCCATAATGACAAAATGCCAAGAGCTAAATAATCCAAGCCTATTTACTTCTGCACAACTGTAATTTATAACTTTTTAAGTTTGATTTGTGACATCTGTGTTGGTTTCATTGTATTAATTTAATTTCTAACTGCCAAGTACTCAAAACAATATTGAATTTTCCCTTTAAAGGGAATGTTTTATTACAGCTATGTAAGTATAGTGTTAAATGTAATAGTCCAAACTGGGTTTTAGCTGATATATTGGTGCCAGTAGCTATTATGTTTTAAGAATATTAAGCAATCTAGTCAAACTGTCTGTAGTCATTATAATGACCTGGATCGCCCTCCTTCTCCCTGCAACCTCTTTTATTAAGCTCCTTATGTCTAAAAAATCTCACAGCCACACGACTCCAAACACATGTTCATCAGATACTGTGTCAATACACAAGCATGTTTTGAAAGCTTAAGAGGTCGCATCTGTCTTAATCTCCATTTTATTCATTTACTAAATATTACCAGTAACATCACCTCATTCTGTGAACACACCCATCACACACTCGTGCACATTGGACACACTGCTAAGCACTACTCATGGGAACTGGCAGACAGATGAGGCTCATTAAAAAAACACATTCCCATTAAAAATGTTGGCATCTCAGTCCTCCTCCACACTGTGTTTGATTTCAGACAAAAGACAATACCTCCCAGTGTTACCGTAGGCCAGTAAACACTTTTATGAGAGACTGACTTTCACAATCAATAATCACAGACCGTCTGCATCTGACCAGCCAGCAATAATAGAGGCTTACACCCAGACACCCAAGGTCTTGTCTGAACTCTCACTCCATTACAAAGCTGTTTGTGTTACCTGCAAGTGAAGCAAGAATCAGCAGCTAAGCAGTTTGCCAAGCAACTCCGAGTACATTTGTCCAACTGAGTCCTAAAACCTCCGCATAAAATATTCCAAATTGTTTTTTCTACTTCTTCTGCTTTTCACATTTTGACCTGTGGATTAGAATCTGTATTTGTTACTGAAAAGGCAAATTAACTGATGCGAGATCCAAATAGGCACAACCTTTGGATATAGACATTAGACTTAAAAGCAGAATCTCTATAAAAGATCTAAAACCACAGACAGCAAAGAATTTCTCACAGTTATAAATGTGAGAGATCAAAACTATAAGGCTCCATTATAAGCTCAAAATCTACAGAAGCAGTGCAAAAGATTTTTTTTTTTTTTTAATGCCAAAAACTTATATCTGACAGAAGAACAGGCATAACTTAGAACCATCAAGTTTATATCTGATGGATTTATTAATTATCTCTAAATATAAATTATTTTTGTTCTTCAGGAATTTAGAGAAAATCCATTGTACTTTTTAATTACTCTGAAATCTTCAGTTTACGTATAGATTTGTAAACATTTGCATTTCCTGGCAAAACAAACCGAGTATCAGGCGGTCCGGATATTAAATCTATTGCTGATTTCTCTTTTAATAAAACCTGCATTATTAACATTAGCTTTCAGTCTTCTTCATCTCCTCTTTTTTTTTGGTCATATTGCTATTTCGATGTCACCACATCAACACCACCAACTGATGATAAGCACCACTCTTTTCTGCATCTGCCACAATCATCTGTCAAGTCGTCACCCCTCTGCTTGTAGTGTGCAGAATCTAAGCTGGGACATCACAAAATAAAAACTATTGTTATACAGCGTTACAAAAGGTCATTTAATTCCTTCCAGCTATCTTTTATCCAGCCTCAAATAACCTCTGGCACAGCCTGCACAATAAGGAAGCTCACATTTCAGAGAAAATCACATTAACACATTAAGCCCAGCATTTCTGAGATAATCCGTTTACAAAGGCACATAGGTCATAATTGTGTCATATAACCTCATAAAAATTGTCAGTTCAATTTGCTTTTAACATTGAAATCTGAAAAACTCACCTAGATCAGCCTCCAGTTCCTCTGTATGTATCCCTTCTTCTCCAAAATGAAAGCAGGATGAAACAAAGAAAACAAGATGAAGAATAGAAAAAGAGATGGATTGCAGAGGGCAGGTGGGTTGGGGATGAAAGAATCAAGAGCAACAAAAGAATGAAGTGACAGTCCAGAGAAAGGCAAACAGGAAATCACCTTAGTTTCAAACCTGATATTTACAGGAGAAAACAACAATTCTGAGCAATGCAAGGAGGTGCAGCGTGCCACTTTAAATTTCACCACTTGATGGTGCAATTTAGCAATCTGTGTTCTGTATTCTGAACAAGTCAACTGTCATTTGGAGTTTATCAAACATTGCATGTTTATTTGGAAATTATTTGTCAGCTTATTATGTGTTGTGAATAAAAAGAAAGAAACTCCTGACACACTGTAAAAAGATTTATACTGTAATGAATGTTGAACGCCAACATATGTTGTAATCAAAAGCAAATCACAGACCTAAAAAACAGTTTTTTATTCATATGCTACTGAGAAACTAAGGAATATCAATATATCACCACTTAGTAGCACAACCTACTGATTCCTAAACTCCTTTACATAGGTTTGAATGTAAATTACAACTATATAGATTATGTACAGCAGCTTACCATCATCGTCACACTCCTCTAGAGGCCTGGAGGCTTTGTCTCTACACCGAGGATCCAGCCATGATGTTGTCTTTGTGTTGTGGCTGAGAGGAAACAAACAAGACGACAGAACAATTCAACACAGGCCGTCAAGCCGCATATAAAAGCACAGTAGGGGTGCATGAATGCATCAATATGAATTAGAAAGTAAACCGTGTCAGCAAGTTTACAGAGGAAAGCAGGCGTTGGCTGCAAAGAGAAATGAGAATAACAAAGCGACACAGACAGGATAAGGACAATAAACGACCTGACTTTTCCCACTGTTGCCTAACAATAACATACTGTAAGTCAGTGATAGCAGAAATGAACATACAAGCTTTGAAAATACACAGCCATGTCCTGGTGGCGTGCCTTTGTCGTGCTGCAGAGAGGACAGAGAGGTGGAGGTAGTCAGGTGATCAGGATGTGATCTCCTTTAGAGATCGGTACATGCAGGGATTAACAGGAAAGCAATGGTACTCATAAGGCTGGGCAGGTTGGCTGGGGAGAGGCCTGAAAACCAAATCATGAGGGGAGACAAGCTACAGGGAAAAAAAAGGGATTACAGTGCAGGTAAAAAACAATCAACACCAACTACAGTATGAGCTAGGATAAGCAATGCTTATTCAGGTGGTGCAAAAAAACAAGTCAAACTTAAATAATGTTACAGATAGCTGATACATACTCTATGAAGTAAAGCTCTCCATTCTCAGTGTAGGCCATCTCCCAGTTCTCAGGCAGCGGCCCCAGCTGGTCTTCTGGAGAGACCTGCGGTTCTGCGAGGGTCTGCTGCCCGCTGTCTGAGGTGGAGGTGGCCGCATTGTTCAGACCAAGGGAGGGAGCATTGTCACGTGCGGGGTACGGCCGGAGGATGCCGCCGCGGCTCTCGTCCTGGTCGTTTGGGTTACCTGTGCACAACAAAGGAGAGGGGAAGAGACTACGCACTAAGGATCCTGGGCAACACAACGAGCACAGCACAACACGAAGAAACACCAAAAAAACAAAAAAAGAAAGAAAGCACAGTTTATGTTGCGTGCATGCAAGAAAAGAGAAGATGCAATAAGCAGACACGCTCACTCTTCAGGACATCATGCAACTTTAACCACCCCGAACTCCCAGCACTTCCCCTTCCCCCTATCTGAAGTTTGGCTTCCGCCCCTTTTTAATGTACTGAAAGGGCCCCAGGAATATGTTAATTCTTTCAGCAGCAGACTTTCCCAAACTCTTTCTGACCCCCACCCCCACCCTGTTTTACCTCTGCACCCATAAGCCTCTTTCTCCTAAAGCTAGCTGTCCCAGCCCCCCATCCCCACTCGCTCCCAGGTTCTGGCCCAATGTTCTCCATCACTTCCGTGGGCTTTTCAGGGTTGATCAAATGCTAATTCAACACTCTGGCAGCCTGGCAGGGGGACACAGAGAGGGCATAGATTCACAGCATCAACGGAAAAAAAAACCACAAGCTCTTGCACTCAAAAAACAGGATCGAGCTCATGAGAGAGGAAAATGTGGGGGCACTTTGGGATAAAAATTTCATGCTGTCAAAGATTTTTTTAAAAATTATATTACAAAACTGATTTACACGCAGATGACGACAATTCTGCTTGAGAAATATTTGGTGTGAAAATACTATTATCACCTAAGGCAGAAATACTAACACTTGATGTTCACACACTGGGGGAAATTTAACAAGATAAAGCATAAAAAAGAGAAATATAAGGTAACTGTATGAAAGTGTGCGAGGCCTGTAGGATGGAGAGGAAATAATGAATATTAAGATTCTAGCCTCTAATTTACTTCCTGCCCCACTACTCTCCTCCTCACAGGCAGGTGGCAGTGTTTGGAGGCTCACAGAACAGGATTCAGCATCACAAAGACATGATGTAACCGCCAGACACAGAGTGCCATACAACAGAGAAGAGAATGATAAACATACACACTAATCATGGGCACACACACGTATACAAAGATAATGGATACACAAGCATCCAACCGAGAGCAAACGCAGGACAGAAGAAGAATTTTAGACATGCTTAGACAAAGAGAGCTGCAGAGACAGAAACTACAACAAACAAGAGAGGCTGCTGAGGTGCAGCTACACCCTCACCTGTAAAACTGTTGTTCATTTCCGTGGCCTGGTCGTCATCGTCGTCGTCAGCAGGCACTACTCGGGCGTTTTGCATGTCATTGTAGGACTTGGTGCGCTTTGGGGTGGACTGCTGGGAGCCTGCATCACTGAGAATCACTGTCCCAATGATGGGCTGCCTCGGCGGCTTGGGGGTCCCATAATAGTTACCTAGGCAACAAGAAGGACATTAGCATGCTTGAGAGAGAGACACAGAAGGAGGGAGAAGGAGAAACCAAGAGACACAGAGAGGAAGTCTGGGATAAAAACAGGCAGTGGATCTATAAAGCCTCCTTATCTTGTGTTAGGAGAGAAGCTGGATCACAATGTGATCACAAATCGTGGAAATGAGCAGCTGGTGGGACAGCAGAATGCTTCTAGTCTGTGTTTGCGGCTGCAGAGCTGCATTGTCTGGACTCTGAAAGCCTACTGAGCAAAAACAATAGACCAGCTCACAACACTGAGCTTTGACTGGCACTGTTTTTGATGGTGTTGTAAACAAAGAATTCATCAAGTAGAAGAAACATTAAGAGTCTGTGTAATCATAACATTAAAGGAATTGTTCAAATTCAGTTGGAAAATATTTGCTCTCTTGGAGAGAGTAACATGAGAAGTTTGATATCTACTTTTACATCTGTTGGTTAGACATGACACTTTAGCAGCAATGAGTTAGCTTAGCATAAGGCCTTTAAATAGCTAAACCAGCTCTGGTGACAAAATCTCCCTGCCAGCCTCTCTTAAGTTCATGAATATGATATGGCTCATTTATTTGATCTGTAAAAGGTAAAAAAGATTAGAATTTGATTGATTTGGCTGGGCACAGTAACTTTTTGGGCTCTGTGCTGGTTGCCTGGCCACAATATTCTAATTTGCTTAATTATCAAGAGTTAGATGAGAAGACAATTTCTACCTTAAGGTCTGCATGTTAGATTAAGGCTAAAGGAGGGCATTTAGCTTATTTTAGAGGTAAGTATAACTTAGGCCTAATACAAGAGAGACATGATGAGGTATGTACATTAATGTGCTCAAGGGGAACTTGTAGGCAGATTTTGTTACCTTCAGATACACTACTACCTTCAGCTAGTAGTTAGTTCCCCTTTCTAGTCTTTTTAGTCCATGCTAGGCTGCAAACGGGGGCCTCATATTAACAGACGCAAAAATGATATTGATCTTCTCCTCTAGATTTCATCAAGAGAAATAGAAAAACAGTATTTCCAAAAAGCTGAACTATTCTTTTAACAGTTTGATTTCATCCCTGGAAGCTGTTGCATCACATCTACTCTTATGTCTTGTCTAATCTCTACAAGGCACCATCAGATAAAAAGGCAAAATTTCTAACAAATACTTAAAAAAAATGTGATTAAAAATTACAAGAAGGTACATATGATCAAAAATGTCATAAATAAATTAAAATCTAGAGTTATTTAAGAATCAATGAGGCTTTCTCCCTCTGCTCGTCTGGATGGCTACAGACTCCTGTGGACAGGTATTTGACATTGTCTGCGTGAAAGGGAGGAACGTGCCAACACACAGCAGAGCCGGTGCCAAGCAGATTAATGTCGTAACATTCTCTCCGGTTGCATGCACACACATACACACACACACACACACAAACACGCATACACACACACACATGAATTAGACTTAGCCCTGCATAACACACAAGCTAGCAAACAAACACAGAATGCACAAACACACTTCCACCCACACACAAACACACACATGCACACATGTTTTACACACACAGGTTTGTGTCAGAATGAGACTTAGCGCTGCACAGCCCTGTCCTAATCAGAGTGAGAGGGGCAGATGTGGAGTGACCTGCTGTCTCCTGGATGCATCTCCCTCCATCATGCACAGTCTAATCGGAATCAACTGAGTGCACAGTCTTACAGCACGCCTGCATGTAGCAAAAAAACACAAACGCTCATCGCTGCCACGCTCATTGTATCTGTGGAAAATGAGGACACCTGCGCTTTCATGAGTGTCAGTTACAATCATCATCATCATCATCATCATCATCATCATCATCATCATCACCTTCATATGTTCCTATTTCCAGTAGTGTTCCACTCTCCTCAAGTTCTAGGAAGTCCTCTACAGACAGGAAATTGTAATCCACTCCTGGGACCTCGCCGTCTCGAGGGGGACGGGTTGTACCTAAAAACAGGACCAAACAAACAAAAAAAAAGAGATTAGATGGATGCCGTCAACTTATTGAGATTCAAGCCAGGCGCTTACAGTTGAAGGTGAAATCATATTTTTCCTGTTCAATATGCTTCTTCCACAACCACCACACTCAAAGTCTATCATTAGTGCAAAATGCAGTCAACATCCAAACATTGATTCTGCCTTTTGAGATGATGACAGAGCAGCCATGGGGAAGGGTTTCCAAAGCAGTAAATGAGAGTTCTGAAATCAAGAGGGTGTGATTGTAATTCAGCACGGTGATTGGAGGCGAAGTGACTGGTGAGTGGCTGTGAATATTATGTCAGGAAATTAAATCGAGACTCTCATCTCAAGCTACGTCTCTGCCTCGTGGGAAACTGCTTCCTGCACGGTCAGGAGATAAAATAAAGGTCACCTTAAGCATTAGTCCTGATACTGTTATCAATCCATCAATTTCTTCATTGTGAGTGTGGAATTGTAAAACTCACCAACATAATAGCACTACAGTCCTTTTATTTTATCTGCTATTGATTGTTAAAGCTGCATTGCCCTTGTTATGACTGCAATGCTGAACAGCTACACTGACTGCATTCTTAGGTGTTGTATGGTTTATAAGTACTACAATAGAGCTTTTCTGCCTGATTATAGAAAAATGTCCTGATTGCTTGTTCTATCTTAATTTTCTAAGACTGGAAAAACCTTTTTTTTTCTATTACAGAAGCAATTTCTATCTCATTGCTGGGTTCTGTCTTATCTCCGACCTATTATCTCTACCTAAGAAATCTCAACTTGAGCTGTTGACTGGATTAATTTCCATCGGTGCTCCGTCCTGTCATACCTGTGTCTCTGTCAAGAGTGAACTCAAGTCTGCCTGTATCCATGACAACGGCTGTCTCACATCATTTGTCACTGGTTAGCTACCTTGCTATAATGGATAAAAAAAGACAGGTGTTCAATTTTAGCTTTAGTAAGTCATGTCTATGGGTATATGAAGTCCTATCATAAAACTATACCACAGGAAAAATCTTCAGTTAAGAAGGTTCTGCAATAGCTAAATTCCTAACATAACATAATATTGAGTTTTTTCCTAATGGAAGTTAGAAAACATGTTTATATATATTACAGAAGAAATGTCACCCTAAACTGTAATAAGAGAGTAATTTTAGAGTTTGGCAGCCTCTGGATCAAGGCCTCAGTGCTGAGACAAACACAAGACAATGAAACTCTCAATCATCCCTTTGGTTTCAAATTCTGTAAAACTATAAACTATAAAACAACAATTTAAATTTCTTGCTGGCCTTGACGCCCTGAGCCTGATCCCCTGCTGGAGTTAATGATTAGTGGGGTCTACAACACTCTGTTGTAGGAAGCTGACACCAGACAATGGGGACAGGGGCTATTGTGTCTTTGTCTTTACAAAAGGACATGAGATGACAGGCCAGATGGCTGACGGAAGGTGTAACCCATCTGTGATCTGGACTGAAGTATTTACATGCACAGAGACATACACAAATGGGTACAATGTACTCTCACACCCCTCTCAAGCAAGATAGATTTCACTGTAATACATGCACAGAGAAAGTCTTGATACAGTTCCTCTTAACT
>JAPZDY010000002.1:17494822-17512525 GCA_029783645.1 Ctenochaetus hawaiiensis | reverse complement strand
CTCACACCCCTCTCAAGCAAGATAGATTTCACTGTAATACATGCACAGAGAAAGTCTTGATACAGTTCCTCTTAACTTCACAGTAATGAAAGCTGCAATTCATTGGTCATTTTACAACAAAAGGTTGGACGCTAAAATTGAATTTTAATTCCCATGTGCTACTAAATTATAAATAAGCAATAAATTTTAAAAATAACAGGTTATAACAACTGCACCTTTAGCATAATGCTGTCACGCCTTAGTATAGCCATTAGCATGCTAACATTTACTGAATAGCGCTAATTATGGTTATGATTCACCTCCTTGGCATCATAAATTTCTCTACAAAGCTTCATCTCTAAAAGGTCCGATTAGTCTTAATCTTAGTGTTGGACACAAAAACAAACATTAGAACTTCCCTTTCTAGAAACATATTATTAGCAAGGACAAAAATCGGTCAAAAATTCTAAAAACTCATCATGTCTGGAAAGATGGTAAGGTCAGAAAAAAAAATTATAGCTTTGTTCTGTTCTGGATGAGTGAGAAAGCTCATGTTTAACACAAGACTTTTGTTTGTTCAAGTGTTTATCTGAGTCTCCAATATGCAAGCTCACTCTCCATCCCTCAGGGTAAATCCAACCCACAAACACCTGATAATAAGCAAGTCTTTACGATGCACTGCTTGGTCCTACACCTCCACTGCACAGCAAAGGCAACAGTGATCCTCTTTATCACTTTTTCTTCCTGCCTTTTTAAAAATCATCCTCAAGATAAATTGATAAATTGATAAGGAGGGGGCAACATAGTTGACATGAAATATTGCTCAGCAAATGAGCAACAAAACGAATCCCTCATGTGAGGAGAAAAACATGATGTAACTGACCATTTACAGCAGCAGCAGCAGCACACAAGCAGAGAGCTGCTTTGTATTCACCTCAGTGGATCAGGTTTAGATGAAAGAAGTTGTCTGGGAGTTTGAGTCATAGGAACTGGGTGGTCCCATGGCGGGAGATGTTTCTAAGGTTCAGTGTGCTCTAATGACGCTGCTGAACAGGGGATGGAGTTGTTATTCCAGGCTATTCCCCACAGTGGAGGACTCTGATAGGATGACTAATTCTGGTGTGACTATATTACTGAATATTGAAGAGTGAATCTACTTCATTACAATACATCTTTCAACTTCTGTTATGCACTAAGTCATTATATTTTTGGCATTATTCAAATTTATTTATCAGAAATTTACTCTGAAACCACTTTGCTCACGAAACTTGACAATCTGGGTTCCCGGGTTATATAACTTTATCTTCTGTATGTACTCGGTGGAATCTTGCATAATTCAAACACAATATTTTGAGAACAGAAGGCCACATTGTGACGAACTTTATGATGTCACAGCCTTAGATGTCCAATCATTGTTTTGCTGGAAAACTATTGGCTGCGGTGAACTCACTGGGGGTTCCAATGCAGACAACTGTCACCTTATTATGATATGGCAATATGACAATACTCTTTTTTAAAATCAAGTAAGTGTCTAGTGTTAAAAACATTATTACGAGTACTATATTATAAATTATGCTTCTTTAATTCTAATTAAATTATGTATAATTTTTGAGGATGCTGATGGGCAAAAACAGACAATACTTCTGTTGACCACATAGCATGTTAAAACAAACGACAAATGACATCAAAACTTGCTCCTCTGAAGATGGAAAAAGCAACATGCAACAAAAGATAGGTATAAAAACTTTTTAAACACTGGTCCACATGCATCTGTCAGCAGTTTAAAGCTGGACAAGTTCAACAAAAGTAAAACCAATAATAGTCAGCATTACTTTGGATATCAGTAAATTTAAGTAGATACAAATTATATTCTAGGAAATAAATCAAGAGGTTGTTCAGAGCATCAATGTCTTTAGTTTTCATGTTCTACTCGGAAAGAACAAGATAATTGAAGATGTAACGATGGAAATTTTATGGAGAATAATTTATCAGCTGCATGAGACAATAATCGGAAAGTAAGACAGAAAATCTACCATAACTTTAAGACGATAGAGATACTGGACAATGATATACTATGTTTTCAAATCCATTAGATGATGAAGCTCATATGCTTTACCTTTTTTTCCCAGACTCTTCCACTAAACTGAGGACATTTTGTTAAGTTTGGGAGATAATCCCCGATGAATCCCCAGCAGTTTGTCTTCAGATGGACTCACAAGAGAAAGAGACTGAATGCTCTCTGTGTACGACAGCAACAGTGAGGTCAGACTCGTCTCCTCACTATAACTGTGGATACTCTATTTTCTCTGGCCAGAGAAACAATGACTGGGTCATACTCAGCCCTGACCTCAGCTCTGATAAACTAACTTCAACTGAAAGTCATCAATGGGCTTCATTCTCTTAATGTGAAAAACCAGTAAGTGTGTGCATGAATGAAAAAATGACACACAAGTACATTTGGAAGCTTCAAATTCGAAATATTACCATAGTATGAGGTAAGATATGATATGATATGATAGTATAAGATAGGTGCTAAATCATCTACAGAGAAAGTTAAAAAATGCACACGTGTTTTTTCTTTTGTTTTTTGTCGTAGGAAAACCAGTATAAAGCTTTCATACAGACTACAGAGAGAGACGGTACAAAACAACAACACCTGGAAAATAAATAAAACTCAATACAAAAACACTAACCACCATAAAATGACCAACAAACTGAAGCTATAGCTCTTTGTCGGGGCCAAAAAACAAATGAGCCTCACAAAGTCTTTCTGCGGTTCTATTGCATTTAATTAACTAACTTTTCTACTCCCATCCATCCATCCATCCATTGCCCTCTGCTTATCCTGGGTCAGGTCACAATGGCAGCAAACTAAACAGTCCATGAGTTCATTCTATTGGTCACTACCCAAAGTTTATGATCATAGATGAGGATTGGAGCGTAGTTTGACTAGTAAATAGAGAGCTTTGCCTTCTGGCTCAGCTCTTTTGTCACCAGGAAGGTCAGGTACAACACCTGCATTACCGCTGATGCCTCACCAAACCGTCTGTCATGCTCTGTTTTCCTACCATTCCTGAACAAGACTCAAAGCCACTTAAATTCCTTTGTTTGGAGCAGCAGCTAACACACTGTATTTCCTATTCTGTTTTTTTACAGTAGTTTCACACCTGGTTGAAAAAAATAAAAGGTATTCTAGAGCTAACCTCTTACATTTCTAAGAAAAAAAAGGATTGATAATGAAGCACAACTAAAACATCTTTTGACTGTACTGGTAGGAAAAAAACCTGTCATAGCTCTTTGAACTGTGGTGAAATGAAGATCTCTGTGTTCTGCTGTCTACTTTGTTTTGATTTCAGAAAATTAAATATGACAGGCCTGAGCCGACTTCTCCAGGCATCAAATATGCTCTCGAAAAGCCACTTTTGCACACTGCATTCCAAGTTTAATGGCATCAGTGGGTATGATTTTTCACTAAGGGAGAGGAGACAAATCTCTCATTGGTTTTACTGATGTAATTTTAATTCAGCACCAACCCCGGCTTAAATGTATCCAGCTGAAAAGATGCTGCACACTCTCTAAAGCTAATCGTTTGAGTGATTCAGGACTGTCATACAAAAAAGTACACATGCACTTTAGACATTAAGCACCATGAGCAATTTTCAGTGTCAGTAACAATCAGTAAAAGCTTGTACATTTCCATCTCCTTGATTTCTGTTTAAAAATGTGTTGCAGGATTTTGATGCTTTCTGTTTTCTAACTATTTTTGCAAAAAAAAAATTAAATTGTGATAAGAGACGGAAAAATAGTTACACCAATGATTTGAGACTTCACTTGTCTTTCGAGTTGAAAATGCTTGATATCTCACATATATTCTATATACTGTATACTTGATATTCCCAAAGGTTGCCAGGAGTCAATTTATTTCCTTTCATTTTTCTAAATCACGTAACATTAATACTATTAATTCTTAGCTAGTCGGCATTTAATTTAGTTGACAATCAATTGACAGGAGAAAAACCAGAAGAAATGTATCCATTAGAAGTGCTTAATGTGTCATCTTACAGTGGAAGCTGAAGTCTACACATGAGCTCCTTCCTCAATAACTCAAACATACCCATATTTCCCAGGCTCCGGCTGGTGTTTTCAGTGTTGGTTAAAGCATTTGTCTAGTGCCAAAGCCACCAAATGTTAACACCAAACTGCATTTGGTGAAACTTGATGAAAGGAGTTTCACAGACTCAAAGAATACTTGCTGTAGAAGTAATGGTTTTTTGTTTACAGTGTTTTTGCTGAGAGTTTTATGACAGAATGTAAACAAAAAATTAAAGTTAGCGGACTATTAGTCTAGCTTAGCATGAAGATTAAAAACTAGGGGAAACAGCTAGCCTGTTTCTGCATGAAGGTATGTAGCACAGTTTGCCACAAGCTCACAAGCTACCATGTTATATCTCGTTTGTTTAGTTAAAAATATTTCTTTGCCTTGTATTTACACAATAACTCCATGTTAAATTACAACTGGTCTTTTTTTTTTTTTTGTTGACTACAGATTTAAAAAAGCTTTGGACAGGGTAGCTGTATAACATTGTTTTTAGGCTTCATGTTATTCTAAGCGTACAGTCTCATAGCTGTATCTTCATATTTACCAAACAGACATAAGAGTCGTATTAATCTTCTCAACTTGCTGTTAAAAAGAAAGTAAATATTCCCAAATATGTTTAACTCTTCTTTTAACATAATCATAACATTCTATATTTTACAAAACCTGTCAGTTTTGTATATTTCTCATAATCTGAATCACAAAAATCTGCTGGAGGGCATGAAAATAGTCAAAGTTGACAACAGAAGCTACTCAAATCTGTCAGTATTCCTTGGTTACAGTTTCACTCTTGAAGTAGGTAAATGTTAGCTTCAGATGGTACATCCTGCTAAACTACTGTTTTAAGATTGAATCTAAAAACTGTCTCCATTTCAATTACTGATTCATTTGAAATAGTGAAAGAGGACAGTAATCTAAAGTACTCAGGGCACTGATTGGTTATAAACACACCAGTGAGGCAATTCCAGGACCTAATTGAAACAATATAAACAACAACAGTAAAAGCTGATGAGCAGAATCGAACAGGAAATTCATCAATTGTGTTCTGACAGAGAACATAACACCAGTAAAGCAATTTCCCCTGTGAGTGTCACTGCCACTACCAGAGGAAATGATCACAGTGTGCCTTCAAGGATATTTCAGCTTTAGGAAAAAGTTCATATTCTGTTTACTGTTCAAAAGGTTTGAAAATAAAACACCTCAGAAACTGCAGTTGCATGCGTGTGAGTTTTACAAGTAAACAACAGCTTTCAGTGTTTTTTTATACTTTTCCATGTTAAATCAATAAAACTTAAGGTATTTAGAGAGGGAAAGACTCCTGTTATCCCCACAAGAAGGCAATCATGTTGTGGCTGCAGTCAAGCAGAATCTGCAGCTCAGACAAGCTTGCTGGGGGTTTAGTCAAATCAGATCACAGCTTATTTGCAAACAGCTGCCCAAAACCAATCAAGTCCCTCAGCTATTTTGCTTAGCCCCTAGTTCGGTTTTGCCTACATTACTTAACCACTCACTGTTTGTACTTAAGAGTAGAGTTGATCTTTGATACTAGGAGGAAAAAAATCTCATAACCCTCTTCTGATTGACCGACTAGTCAATTACTTTTTTTGAGAGTTGTTGGCAACTAATATAAACTAGCAGTCATGAATCCCTTACTAGACACACTATTAAAATTCATCCTAAGGGAGGAAAAAAAATCTGCAAAACTTGTCATTGCAATTCATCCAAGAGCTATTCAGAGATCTAACTCAAAACCACAATTATCAACCTCATTGTGGTGCTGGAGGAAAAACCAGGGGATCACCAGTCATCATGATTCATTATCTGAAACACCTAAATGACTATTTGATGGATTGCTGTTATATTTGGTGCAGACATTAATGTTCCCCAGTCTGGACCAAAGTGGGGGACCAACAGTGTAGTCCCACACAATGGAAGCCTGCATTAGAGAAAAAAGTATCACCGCAATTTATGGGAGGATTTTGTAGAAATAAATTTCAGTTAAACTAAATTAAGATCATGTGATGCAGTATGTTTTATGTTGAAACCTATAACCTCCATCAATGTTTGATTTGCTTTCAGCTCCTAAATCCTTTTTTAAATTACACCAGTCTTTACGTATCCAATTACAACCAGGTATTCAATTACAACATAATAGTAAAATCAGCTGTTGGTTAACACAGTATAGTACTACTGTATATATACTGATGAACAATACACTTTGAGAGGACAGAAATGTGTCTGCCGTCAGAGATTTTGCTGTACTGTTTATACCAAGATTACAATTCTTTAATCTCTGGCCTTGTTTGGCTGGCAGGCAGTGTTGCAAGCCAGTCAGCTGCACTCAATCCATAATATGGCTTTGAGAAGAAAAGAAAAATATCAACATTATACCCACAGCTCCCCTTTTGTTACCCTTTTTATTTTTTATTGTGTAATAAAAAAATGTAATTCTCACAATCAGCTCAGCACAGCTTATAGGCATCTGTATCCCTCCCTCAGTTTCCCTTCTCTATTGTATCTCTCTCTTATTCCTTCTCTTCTTCCTTCTCATTTTTCAGTACAAGGAAGTTAATTTTTTCAACCTCTGTCCTTCTGCTTTTAAAAACATTTATAGGTTTTAGTGGGTGGACACAGCAGTAGTTTCTAGATGTGATAAAGTGTCAACCACAGCACGGATGTTTCCCTGCTAAACGCACACAACATCCAATCACCATCAATCTCTCTCTTAACAACAACGTCAATCAGCAGCTCCACTCCATCCCCACAGGGAGAAGAAGGGAGGAAAGTACAGGGCTGTTGTGACAGGGGGCATCTGCCAAATGGTGGAACGCCAGAAAGAAGAAAGATGGAGAGAGCACGGAGCTTCGAGGGTGGTGCAGACACACGACACACAACAGGAAAAACAATCACCTAATGGGCACGTGAAATCCCTCACACAGCAAACAGCTCGCGCTTTCTCCCTTATTCTCACCTCTTGCTGTCTGACAAACAACCGCCACACCGCCGAGAAGACAAACACAAACACACAAAGCACCTCTGGCTTGTTGTGCGGCACACTCTCTGCGCTGGTCCTCCTCACATCTCCACTTTCATCTTGTCTGGGCATCGTGTTATTGAGTGAGCAGTATCACACTCTCTGTTGCACAAGGATGAAGCTGGATATGTGCATGCAAGAGTGTGTGTGTGTGTGTGTGTGTGTGTGTGTGTGTGTGTGTGTGAGAGAGAGAGAGAGGTATTGATCTAAGCACTGCTAAAAGGATAAAGGAGTTCATGCAAGCCTGTCCTTGCTTCTGTCACGTTATCAACATTGTCTCTACGTCTCTGTCACTGCAACAGTAACGTTCTCTGTATAAAATGTAATGCAATCTACTGCTGGAATAAGCAGTCAATTAATTGACTGATTGATGTGCACAAAATGAATCAACAACAAAGGAGGAATGCCAAAAATTCACTAGTTCCTTCTTTTCAATTATATAGATGTTTTTCTGCTTTTATCTTATAGGGCTTCAGGTGTTGATTTTGTAGTTGTTACATAATCTATCAGTTATTTTTTAGACTAATTAATGAATGTTGAGTCTATAAAAGCTAAAAAAAATGTCTGCCACAGATTTCCAAAGCCTAAGATGATGTAATGTTTTTGGTGAAGGATAAACTGAATGTGTCTCTTCTCAACAAATGAACAAATAACTCTCTTAGGACTTTGCAATGCTCACACACACAGTTAGACTGCAGCTGAGTAAATCTATGGGAACCCCGAGTCTAACAGGAGGTGAATATTATTCGACTGGGGAACAGTTTTTCACATACCATCATCACATATCATCATGGCTAGTGTAATGTAGCTTTGAAGGAGTTTTATGATCAGATCAGCACAGATTCTGAGAGAAAAATCCTACATTTTCATGCAAATATTGTCTGCCAGAGCCAGCCGTTTCACAGGTGCATTTAAAATGGCAAACTAAGCTGAAGCATCTGACCAGTTTTGAGAAAATATTTGTGACTGAATGATGATCAGAAGAAATTATCAACAAAGAGAAAGCCCACCAGAAAGTTTTTCCTTGTCAAACAAACTTCAAGTAGTAAATCATATAGTCACATAAGTTTTTCTTCTTGTATGGTAGTAGTTGTAGTTGTATAGCTAGACCTATCTCCATGCCACTGCGTCCAAGCCAGAAAGAGATCCAGCTGCACCGATTATCAAATACAACCATCTTGGGCAATGCTAATCCCAGGATACAATATCTTTGCCCCCCTAATAAAAATTGTATCACACAGCTAGTGGAAGAGAGGGAGATTGCAGATAGAATTAGTCGCCCAGTGGCCTGTTTATACCCACAATCCACCACCAGTGTGTCAGACTGTAGGAGTTGAAACTCATTTAGTTTGTAGGTACTGGCAACGATTTGGGGCTGGAGAGTGATGAGTAGGAGTAGTATTTAATGAAAGAGATAGCTTGACCAGCTCACTTAGCTCAAGGTTACAAATTAAAAATTTGTGAGCTATGAACATGAACTAGTTCATCTTAATGTGTTTGAAAATATTAACTCTGGTTCTGGTAAAGTGTGATAGGCAATTTTTACTTTTTCTGAGTTACTCTGAAGTAACTCAGAAAAAGAGCCAAAAATGACCAAAAATGAGAAGATTAATTGAGGAAATACTCAAGAAATCAATTGGTAATTTAAAAAAAAACACTGCAGCACCAGAACACTCAGATGCAATATTTATATATGGTCAAAGCAGTTCAATTAATAATTTCTGTGAAATCATGATGTCCAAATATTAAACACATCATTTTTTATCAATGCTAGGAAGTTTATTTTTTAACAAGTCCTATCCTGCCCCCTGTACAGGAAATGGAGGGGCAAAAAGAGCTATATCAGGAGCCAAATCTTTGAGGACAAACTTAAAAGTAGGGTTGCATGTTTGCGTACTTTTCTACCCCATTGTGCCGCTCTAGATTTAGCTTCTTCTGTAAATGGCATAAAATTTACAATAGGCACACACATGAATGCAGGTATAAGCATCCGTGCCAACAGAGCTGCACAAACACACAATCAGAGAGACAGAAAGCGACACAGATACAGGAGAAGGAGTGTGTAAACACATATATAGTATATTCAGAGTGTAGACTATAAATAGCAGGTTGTGGAAGCCAGTTTCTGTCCTCACTGGCAGGTCATAAAAAGCTCCGGAGCAGGGGACATGTGTCCCTGAAGTGGCCTGTTTGAGTGCCTGCTATGACCCACATCTTTTCTCCTAATACTGGGTCACTCACTCACTGCTACTGAACACGCATCATAAACTGCAGGAGCATCCAAGATGTCCTAAGTCGTTAATTACAGGCAATATAACCTTACAGTAGGTGCTCTATGTATTAGAATCATACTGGACACTTTCATCAGTCTTTTTCATGCAAACTGGTTGTCTGAATCTGCAATCTAGAAAAAATGTCAATCATTTTCACCTCCGTCATCAAAAATAGGTGATTATTCACCCACACAAAAATTTCTTGGATAACACAAAGAATTTTTTGAGACATTAAAAAAGATGAGAGTTTAAAAAAAATAATAATCCCGAAGAGACCTACATAAAGTTTTGTAGAGCATCAATATTTCTCAGTGAGGTGCCACCAAAAGCAGGAAAATTTACTCATTACATTGAGATGTCCTTCATTTGTAAGCGATAAGTCACTTATTACCGACTGACTTTTTATTACAGAGCAGACTTATCCATGTTATCTCATGATTAAAAAAAACACACAGTTGTTTTCTATCAAATAGATCATGGTATTATTGATTATCATGAAATCATTCAAAACCTACCTAATTTTTTTCCCTTTTAAATGAAACCTCGCTTCCACCTGCACCAAAACATGGACGGTAAAAGCAATGCATCTTTAAGTTACTTGATTTAGTTAAAAAGGAAACAGACACAATCCAGATGATTTTGCATTTTCCAAATATTTTTGCAAGCTTCTGCTACTGTGCACTGTAAATGAGCAAGTACTACTGGCAAAACATTTAGAGGCCATTTTATGTAGCTTCAGAGAAAAGCAGATTCAAAGGCCATCTGGCTACTGAATCTTTTACATACACAGGACTCAAGTTTCACTGTTTTTGCTGCCAAAAGTACATATCTTTTATCTTGTATTGCTCCACATTATTTAGTATTTTATACTGAGCTCCTAGATATGGTTAAGATCCACTAAAATGCTGCCACAAGCATCAATCAGGATAGAAACATTTTCATGGTAAATAGGCTACTTGTGCCACATATACCTTATGTGTTTCTTCTTGTGCAATATATGCTCAGTTCATCTGCCGAAGCCCAGCTCACGTTCAACATGACTGTCAGATTCAACTTGCACATCTGGTCCAATTTTGGTGCACATACAGAAAATCTTCCTTGCTGTCAGCCGGCACTAGAGCATAAGAGCTGGAATTTTTAGATGTGAAAATATAAGGGCCAGACTCAGACCAAAGGCACAAATGTATGTTTGGCTGAAACAAAAACAAGGTTTTATTTAGTTGAAACAAACTGTTTTTTTCATTGTAGCCTCCACTATATGAAAAAAGATCATATTTTTGCATGAAATGAAGCTGCACTGCAGCCTTCTCTGGTGGGCTGACGCAAGCTGTGTGAGTTTATACTTAGAGGGAAGCTGTTATCTGTGGAGGCTGACTAAATATTTCATTCATGTAGCTGAGTGAATGTTTGTATTGTCTAAAAGTGGCCCAAGCCTGCCAGGGATATCCACATGCAAACTTATGTACCACACATGGGTAGAGGGCTAAAGGATTAAAAAATGTGATCTGGAAGGCTGACTAATCGTGAATTTTGAGCTGCAAAAAGAAAGATAGATGTCAAAGGTTCTGAGTGAATCTGCAATAGCATTTCATGTTTCATTTATAAATGAGACATGTTGTTTTTATGCTAGCAGCGTGACTCTCGAGATTGAAATGTCAGTCAGTCCATCAGTCATTCCAGTACAGACTAAAATAACACAACTTGGATGAATTGCCATGAAAATTTTGTACAAACATTCATCTTCTGACTTCTCCTCTAGTTTCAGCAGCAGGTCAAAGTTTTTACTTTCCCAGTGAAATATCTACATCTCCGAGATTGATTGACACAGAGCTTTACAGGCAGATCCCCAAAAATTTATGCTCATGCCGCAATGAGTTTTTGCGGAGTTTGCAAGTTATGTGCAAGTTTTAGCTAAAATGCCTAGCTTAGATGATTACCATTGTTAACATTATACCTGCAACACATTTGCGTGTTAACAAAGTCATGTTAGCATGCTGACATGAACCTCAGATCCTCGCTGTGTCTTAGCCCAAAGCTGCTAGCATATTTGTATAACCAGTATTCACTATCAGGTAATGAAGCAGCCTAAATGTTAACAGTGTGCTTTGTCTATTTACTTTATCTCTGATTTTAAAGTTGCTCCAGTGTTATTCGAACACCTTGTTGGCTGCTGCAGTAGCAACAAAAGACTCCTATATTTACTTAAAGCATAAACTGCACAAACTACAAAAAAAATGAGCCTGGACTTTATTAACATTATCCTGAAAATGAACCCTGAATCTGATGCTGGGTGTTGGCAGACTCTGTTTCTCACTATTGTTTCACCCGACACTCAGTAGATTTTCTACTGACATAATATGGACACTTGATAGCACTGGAATGCTATTGTGTGCAATTTGAAGCACGCTTCAGAAGTCTAAAATAAAAATGTGTTCATAGTGTCGCATTTTTCAAAAAAGGTTTGGTTGTGCACAAGCTGCCGAGTGTGAATGAAGTGTTGTTTGAAGTGTAGGTTCTCTCATAAAGGGTAGCCATGCGATAAGCCTCTTGACAACTTGTCTTAACCTCCACATCTGTTATTACTGCATGATTCTTTCCTTTGTTTTTAACCAGTCCAAATTTGGCTCCTACTTTTTACATTATGTATTTCCGTGCAATATTGTTCAAACAAACAAGTGAAGTTGCAGGTTTTCAGATAAGCCTGATAACTATCTCTACATCCTCTGCAGCCATTCTCTTGAAGCTCTGCTCTGACCCCTGGTTCAGTTTGTTTCAGTGATCACCTGGGGCCAAGATAACCTGAATTCCTCTCCATCCACGCCCACATGACTTTCTGTTTGACTATTCAAATCTTTTATCCTCCATGAGTTGTCATCATAGACACACACTGCTTCTGATTGTAGAAAAAAACAGAAGTCATCCTCACATACAAGCACACAATCACAATTAAATGCAAAAATCCAGTTGAAAAAAACCTTGTAATGTGTGCTAACAAAAAAGCTGACGGCACTCTGGTGACATCTGATACCCTCAATCACCTTCCTGCTGTTGATGGTCTGAAGAGCTTCCACTCATTGTCTAACACAGACATACACACACTCGTAGACACACACAGAGAAACAGCCAAACATCTGCTGTTTTAACCCCTGCTGGTCGTGAGTGTAAGCATGGCAGGGGGGAGAAAACACGAGACCCAGCAACTTCCAACTGACCTGAAAGTGAGATTATCCTGATGGTGGGGCTGTAAACTCTGCAGGGGAAATTGTTGTTTTTATCTAAATTAATTCCAAAAAATGCTACAGTAGCATCTCAGTAACCAATAAAAAACAATAACTGTGTAATCAAGGTAAAAAAAATATAATGTCATTGTGCCCTCCACAACACAAGAAGCCATGGCTGCAGCATAACTTGAGGCGTGTTTCCAGGATAAACACACACTTGGTGGTGTTGATGTGTGTGTTATGAAAACAGAGGCTGAGAGGTGACGTGAGAAGAAATTACGTGCATATCTCAGAGCAGACAGAGCAGAGGAGGGGCAGAGAAAGCCAACAGTCACACAGGGAGTTAGCAGGGAACTCTCTGGGGCCTCTAAGCCAATTACTGGAGCAGCATTGATTGAGGCAGCACTTTAAGGCCTCATCTACACAAGTAGTCCCTTAATACACTGGTCAGATGAAAGGAGGGCCTCAACCACAAACTATGGATGAATCTCCATTTGCATCCATTACACTGTAGAGACTCTAATAGGACTAATGGAGAATATTATAAAATATTTGGTCTGAATATAGGTTGGACTCATTTTGATTAAGAAAATATTTCCCTCTCTCTAGCTCATGCCTGAAGTCTGCTGACGCTGAGATGGACAGGTACTGGACCTGTTTCCTCAGATCTGATCAGCTGACCTGGGGACCAAGGTGAGTATTACGTCCTGAGTGCTGTGGCTGTGTTCAATCAGCACTTCCATCCCCCATTAAAGGGATTGCTGGCCCATAATGATTTATGAAGGGGAACGGAGAGAGAATCAATGTAGCGGAGGCCCTCAGATTAATGATTAAGCAAATAGCAGCGCCACTCCAGATCCTATCAGGGGCTATTGGGGTCCTGCTAAGAGCAGGCCATTCTGTAGTAAGTTCAATTAACCACCATGGGATTGAGGAAGCTTCAACAAAATGCCGCCTTTTGCCTCCAATAATGAACAACACATTCAAACAACCTTCAAAACTCAGCACGAGTACTAGAATATTTTATACCAATTATATCTAAAGGGTTTGAAGAAATGTATGTCAATACTTAAGAGGTGCCAGCAAAAATGTGTCTGTGACAAACACAGAAAGTTTGTATTCTGATATTATCATTCAATAAGATAGTTCCTCCTTTTAATTAAATGTCACTATATTTACTCAATTTTGTGCAAGCAAAGTTTTTCAGTTGTGACTTCCTGTGCTTTTGACAAAATTTAATTTGTTTAGGGCTACAGCTGAGATTTTTTGCATTTAAATTTGTCCTCTAATCATTATTCAACTGTTTAATAATGTTGTCCAAACAATGCTCAAAGTTTTGTCCTCAAGCTTACAACTTGCACATCATTTCAGTTATATTACGTTTCAGGTCACGTGGGACAAAAAAAATGCAGTTCATCACATTTTAATAATTTATTTGGGGATTTTGCTTGAAAAAAGACAATGATTGACCAGTTTTCTCAATAGTTGAATATTTATTTTCTGCCTAGCTTATTATTTCATTGATTCATTGTTTGAGATCTACGCTTGTTAAATGAAAAAGGTGTTTGTAGAAATCTAAGTATTTAAAATCTGTTGTTCTAGTGTCTCAAATATTCTCTGGCATGAAAACAATCAACTGATTTTAAACAATGCCCAGCCTTAAATTTATATAAAGGGTAACTTTCTTCATCAAAGAGCCCCTTTATGCATTTTTTTATAGAGAAGCAGGATCCTCACTGTGATTGTTTGAATAAGAGGATGATGCAGTTATCCATTAAAGATGAGAAGGACAGAGGGAGAGAGGGGCCAGACACACAATACTGCTGCTGCTCCACACAACAGGCCATTCTTTCAGCTCGCGCCACAACACTCCTCACAGCTGAGTCCCAGCCGCTATTCTCCTGCTGTTCCCCCTGCTCCCTCCCCAAATCTCCCCTTTCAATATGGGGGAGAAGAATGAGAAAGGGGGCTAAAAATGCAAAGGGGAGCAAGCACATCTGAAAAATCTGCACAATCGGAAGCGTCATTGGCTGGAATTTTTGTAAAAATGACACAAAAGATGTCAGTGCCTTCATCTATTAGAATTCAGTGTTTATTGGATGATGAAAATGAAGAGGGAGCTGTTATTTCAAGAGTAAAGCTGAGAGGGGAGAGCTCACGCATGAGGAGAGGTGACTCAAGGAGGTAAAAATGAAGGGAAGATGGAAAGAAAAAGATGAGAGAGAAGATGTGGCTGACACACACGCATATACACATCCGCCATCATTACAGACACATGGCACAACACATCACAACCCATCAATATCATATCACAAATCTGCATAGGCACTGATTCTCACAGTCACTCAAAAAAAAAAAAAGAAAATCCACCTGCCTCTGTATTTCTGCCTCTGTGTGTGTGTCTCTTTATTCTCTCCACCCACATCCCTTCAAATCTAATCCCGGAAGCCAGGGCATCATTCCCAGGAGAAGAAGTAAATGTCACAGAATTACCTCTACACCACCACTGCTGCTGCCGCTGCTGCTGCTGCTTTCTTCCCCGCACGTTATTCCATACAAATATTCACAAATACAAATCCAGGCAGGCTGAATTCTGCTCTCCCTCTCCCAACCAAACCATCCATGGATCATCCAGTTGTCTGTGAGCGGGTTGCTAGCTCCCAGCTTGCGAGCTCATTCAGGCAGGCATCTAGTAGGCAGCTGCCGTTTTTCTTCAAAGCTCCACAAGCAGAGCAAATTAGAGGTCCAGCCCAGCTTAGAGGCTAAGCCATTGTGAGCTATTCACACTCCAGTTCCTGTCTGAGGCCAATGGCTGTAGCCCCCTGTATACTCCCGCCCACTGCCTTCCTCCCTCCCTCCTTCTTGCTCTCTCTCTCTATCTCTCTCCTTTCTCTCCTCTCCTCCCTTTCTCTCCTTCCCTTCTCCTTCTCATGCTATCTTAGCCATAAATATAGACACTTGACATTACCTAACACATGGTCCCTCCTGATAAACAGCCAGCTTCAGGCAGGTCTGTGACTGAGAAAACCTCTCCAGGGGTGAATGCTGGGTTAAGGAAGGGTGTGGAGGACAGGAGGACAAGGAGTGGTGTAAGGATGAAGATGGGAGGGAGGTGCTGTATCATAGTGTTAAAAAGATGCTCCTTGTTTTTTTTTTACCAGATTAGTTAGTCGGAAATGGGTAAACAAGACTGGGGTTTTTGGTCTTACATGAGAGATTGCAGAGTTGATTGAAGGTTGGATTTGTTTACAATGCTTTGACTGAACTGGAGCAGAGACCTTGTCTTGTTTAGCCCCTTGGAGATTAAAAGACCTATAGCAGACCAAAAGAAAGCTTTCACCTGGCAGAACAGGCCTGTACCTGCGTGGATATGGACTGCTGCCCAGGTAACCTGACCACAAAACCCAGGAGTTGCCCTGAGGGAAGAGGACTGCAGCTTTCTGTCTGGATTCACATCGTCCAATCATGGTCACATGCCCTCATTGTGTCACAGCTGAAAGTTAAAGTAGTACCTTTACTGGTCATCCTGAAGTGAATCAACAAAATGTGTTGAATGCTGCGCTTAGCATCTTGATGCAACCGTTCGATATGTTACATAAATGTGGTTGCATAAGCTACATATCTAACATTGTTTGATGTTCCTGTCAGCGTGCCACATTAGGATTTACTATAACCTTTGATGCTAACTGGTAAGCTAGGTTAGCCGTGTGACTCTAAAGAATAACATTTGTGACTGGGGGAATAGCTGATTTGGGTTGGACGAGGCTTGACATGCTTTTGTTGGATTAACATAAAGCTTAGCTCAGTTTGTAGCTTGCCAACAGAACATCCTTCTGTGCAATTTTGCAATGTCAAACAGGGGAAGACTCCACCATGTACTGAAGGCTCATTTCACTTCTATTTATACAGAATTTACTGCTGCTGTGCTTTTATTTTGCAGATACCTGTATATTTGTAATATTGCATCTCAACCTTGTGAAAGTTGTTCAACCTGTTGTACAACTGCACTGCTGAATTTGTTTTTGGAAAATTTTGAGGTGGAGGAGATCAAAAGCACTCTCATGTATAAAGGCTACACTAAATATGGGGCTACAGCCAGCAGATTAGCCTATTTCAGCATAAATACTAGGATGCAGCTAGCTAGCTAGATTCTATCCCAAGGTGAAAAAATATGCCGATGAGCACCTTTAAAGCTCATTAATTGTTGATTTAGTACTTATTTGTTTTTACATATACAAAATCCAACCAGTAAAATAGGTTTGTGTTTTAATATGTTATGAGATTTTACAGGAAGTAAGCAGGTATCAAGTCTTAATTAGCTAGCTATATCCTGCTTCCTGACTTCCTAACCTCCTGCTGGCTGTAGCTTTAGTATACAGACAGGAGACTGATCTCAATCATCCCATTAACTCAGCATGAAAGCAACTAAACTATTCTTACTATTAAAACGTTACTATCAAACTGTTACTTTAGCAATTACCTAAATTGGCAAAATAGCTGGTTGAAGGATTAAAAAAACCTGTCATGGGCAATCTATCACTTAAAATTTGCAAAATAGCCAAAACTCCAACTCTGCTTTTCTCAAAGGAAAAAAACAACATGTTGTAAAACAAAGTACCTTAACTGACTCCATGACACACAGACAACAGTAAAACCTGAAGTCCTCAGGTAGGTAAGTTCATTAAAGCTGTAAATATGTGACTTAGAGAAGTAAATTGCACTGATGGAGCAATGATTTGTGTGTCACTTAAAAATGCAAAAGTAAGGTCCTGAAATAATAAGAGTGTGCTCATTAAAAGGAGTAAATATGAATTTTAAAGAACAAATATTGTGAGCAACCCACATGAGCACAAAGTTCAGTGAAGAAAGTTAAATATCTGAATTTAGATCATCGCTCTCACAGCTTTAAGGGCAATCAGGCTCATGAACACTTAGGAAGTGCATAGCTGTGGGCCAGCTAACCCACGGGTATGTGGGCTAGCTATGCGCTACAGTGGATCCACATCTAAACCATCACAAGACACTCACACACAGATGAGTCTGTAAAAAGATTGCATGATCACAACAGAGAATCATTGTGCAGTCAGTGAATTTGCACAG
>JAPZDY010000002.1:17478186-17494722 GCA_029783645.1 Ctenochaetus hawaiiensis | reverse complement strand
CAGTTCATTTCCTTGACCTCAAAAAACAGGGATAAAATGACTAAACTCCACTGACAATAACAAAAATAAAAACACCAACTAGCTGTCAATAATAAAAACTTTCAAGTTGTGGATAGTTAAGAAAATTGATGCTTGCTCTAATTAACAGCCCCAAATTCTGGTTTAATTACATGAGAACAGGACTCCCAGTTTGGCTAAACTATGACTCTGGTCAAGGCAGGAAATACTCTGGTCCCCTCCCAATGAGTACATGAAACATTTTGCTGTTGTAGGACATGATAGTGGCTCATGAGTAAGGGACCGATCACATGAAATTGACCTGAGTGACTCTGTGCTTTTCCTGTCAACAGTCCTCACAAGATCAAAGAACAATTGTCTTACATGAGGGGCGAAGGAAGCCTAAATGAAGATTTAAATGACAATAACACTACTGTATTCTGGACATTACCTGGTTTCTCAATAGGATTGATTTGGTTAATAAACAGACAGATTCAAGGTACAGTTTGTTCTTAACTCAGTGCAGAAACAGAAACAGTGGCTGTGTTGTTGGAAGGGTTCCTTCTGGATGATGTACCTTAAGATGCCTTAAAAAGAGCCTAGAAGAAATTGTCAGTAACAAAAACAACACTAGAGACCCTGGCCTCCAGTGCCACTTTCCACCCACTATCCATTTACACTACCACTAAAACAAAAAGGAATATCTGCAGTCCTTTTGGCCTATACTTGATTTATTTTAAAGGTAACAAATGATGCCCGGCTGTGACTGTAAAATATGTTAAATATGGCAATGAATACACTAGCACATGCATAAAACATAAACATCCTGCAAACACACAGTCCATGTAAACACACACACACACAGTCTGCACCTGTCTTCATACATCATTACTATGCAAAAACACATATTTGCCCAGCTTCCTCAATGTGCTTGGAAGCCATCGTTTTTACATCCCTCGTCGTTCCCACAGTGAATCCTGTGTTAACACAGCACATACTTGGTCACATGAACAAAAATATGAACCGTGTGTATGTGAAAAGAAGGCAAACAGAAGCTGGGGCCCACTCATCCGTTACAAGAATGAATGGCCATCATTAGCATGAGGCTCCCCGGCAGCACCCTGCAATGCAGCGACACACACAATGGCGAGTGCCACGCTTCCCCCTGCCGTTCCCCCCAGAGAAGCCCTTTTGTTTGAGCAGCATCTGGACCTGACCTCCATGCATTCGAGGCTGATGACCCCCCCTCTCAGCTCCTCATCTCCTCTCCTAACCTCCTCTTGAAAAACCTGCTCTGCCTCTACAGAAACCCCCTCTCTTCCTCCTTCTCCTCCTCCTCCTCCTCCTCCATCTCCTCTCCTGTCCTTCCCCATACCCCCGTACGTTCTTCACACACAGATACCCCCTCTACCTCCCTCTTCTAGCTGAGGAGAGCAGCCATCTCTTGCTCCTTGAAAGGAAGGTCTGTGTACTAGTGGGCCTTACACAAAGCCTGCAGGGTGAATTAGAAAACCAAAGAGGAAAAAGCACCAAGGCTACTGGCCATCTGTCCCTCTGGGTTGGACGTGCCTGCTCCGAGTGTGCCTGCCCCCCTCTTTCCCTCACATAATTCCCACCCCTACCCCCACCTTCCCTGATTCCCTTAGCCTATATACACAGCATCAACCACACACACACACACACACACACACACACACACACACACACACACACACACACACACACATACACATACAGATACTCTCTGCCATGCATACATCACAGGCATCGGATGGCGGATGGCATTGAGAGTGGAAAGAAGGAGAAGAAGAGATGAGGAGAAAATAAGGAGCTGCCACTTGCCTGGATGCAGAGCGAGCCTGGAGCCAGCAAATCAAGCTGTAATCCCTTTCTTTGTGTGAGCGGCAAACAGAGAAATTTGTCTCCAACAATGATTTCCCCGAGATCGGCAGTAGAGTGGAAAACAAGGAAGCGAGGGAGTGAAGGACAGCAAGGAGGGGAGGGAAAGAGAGAGAGTGAGAGGGAGAGAGAGAGAGAGAGAGAGGAGGCGATGAAGGGTGAGAGCAGCAGAGGCAGGGAGACAGTGGGAGCAGCTAGAGTGTGACAGAGAGAGACAGAGGAAGGCAGCAGCCAACGCCGAGCCACAGGGACGCTGACACTCACTGGAGGATTTGAAGTGAAGAGACGAGGACGACAGAGAAGAGAGCAGAGAGGGAGGGAGAGGGAGGGAGAGATCAGGTGGGGGGAGGGAGGATTGGTTCGCTCTGTGGCTCAAACGCTGGGATAACGCCGAGATAACCCTCATCCCCAAGCAGCAGCTGTAGACGTGAGAGGGAAATGAATCCCACGAGAGAGCGACTTCTCTATCAATTGTGACATTTGCTGCACATGATAACAATGGCCATCTGTAGCAGCGGGGTTATGAAGGAGAAGGGAGGAGGGTGGGTTGACAGAGGGGTGAGGAGGGGGGGTTGTGTTCTTCCTATAAACACACATGCTTGAAAGAGGGGGGGGGGGACCACCACGGCCAGTGGTGGTGGAGGGGAAAGGCACCTGTTCGAGTCAAGCACAGGGAGCAACACATGTGCACAGGAGAGGGGGAGGAGACCTGAGGGACACTGAGACAAAGGCAACAGAGGGCCGAGAAGTGTGGCTTTTATTTGACTCCTTTTGTCATTCTGCCTTGTCATGCCAAGGAAATATTTGCATGTGTGTGTGTGAGAGAGAGAGAGACAATAAACAGGAGGTGGCAGCAATAGTAGGTCACCAAGAGAGGGAGAGAGGCAGGAATGGAAAGAAAGAAGGAAGAGAACGACACTATAAACATTTACATTTTAGACTAACCTGTTTGGCTTTTTACACTCATTATCAGAAAGAATCGCAGGCAAAACATACAAAGATTTCGCCTTATTAATTAAAAGGATAAGTTTGACAATATTACATGTTACTAAAGTTAGTCATCTTTTTTTTAAAAGATCAAAATCAGCAAAGACTTGATTCAACTCACACATGTTGTCTGTGACACCAAATTCTCTATTCAATTCCTCAGTGCCATAAACCTACATTCTTGTCCAAAAACACATCAATGTGCCACACTTTCACCGCATGACATGTTTCTTTATCAACATGAATGTGGGCCCTGAAGTTTATTTTCAGTCAATCCCACATACAACATGCAGCCGCTGTAAAAACTCAGTGAAATGAACCAAATTCATGTCTGAAAGCAACCCCCAAACAAACACTTTGCACTCTTGAGTTTTGCAGAGCAACTTGACATTTGTGACCTTTATTCCTTATTGGATCCCCATTAGCTATGACAAAATGGTTGCAAGTCTTTCTTGTAAAACTAACAAATCATCTCAAGGACAAATTAAATTGTGCAGAATCCATCAGTGGAACAGCTCTACTTATAAAACAACAAGCAAAACTGTATAACTGTGCACAAATGATTGTAACACATTAGTAAACTCTTTATTTCTCTGACATGTTTTTTGCACCGGTCAGAATCACGGAAATTGTTTGTGGATGACATCTCACCAGCTGACCAATACACAGTGTAGGTCCTACACCCATAACAAAACCAGCAGGAGCAAGTTTTTCACAAAAGAAATTCGGTAAACCATTCCACATTCAGTATGCATGAATATCAAAAGAAGGAAAATTTAATTAATCCTACTCATCTAAGCAAGACAGTTGTTTTAGATGCTGTTTGGCAGCACTTATACGCCAGGTATGACAGAACAGGTGAGCTAACAACTTCATTCTTTATCAGAATTTAGCACTTGCAGAACATTTCCTTGAAATAGATTTTCCTTTTTCCATCTTGAAGATAAAAAAACTCAATGTGTTTGGACTAAGACACCAAATTATCTAGTTGAACACCCATTAATTTGGTTTTAGTGACCTGTTAAACTGATATTACATCAATACACACACTGAAGGCAGAGTCATTGGCAAGAACGTTCATACTCCCAAAAACAAGTTTACATTAAACTTTTGATGTAAGCTGTTTAGATTTATGTTTTATGTAGAAACAGACAGAAAGTCAGAAGTCAGAAAGAAGTCCAAAACGACTGAGATCGATTAACAAGTTGTTGGTTTTGGTCTTGTTACAGTACAATAAGAAAAATATAGAACAACTCCAGCCTGATCCTTTAATGATTTATCCCAGCCGAGTGGGAGGAGTCCATTCTGTGCTCATTCAGTGATGCTTTTATTAAAAGACAATGGACTCTTTCATTAGAAAACAACTCAGAAAAAGTTAATTATTTCCAATAGATAAGTAATTAGGCATTTTTTCTGCATGATGTGTTCAGTTGACTGTGTGTGCACTTGTGCTTAAAACAAAATGCAACACTTAACTAAACTAAACTAAAAATTTAACATTTTTGTAGAATGTTTCTTTTTTGCTTTTTAGTTCTATTAAAGCCCAGTCTCAGCAGTGACTTGCTCAGGTGTGAAAATATTGTATTACACTCTTTATTCTTCATGTACCTTCGTATGATAAACAAGAATGTTGTTATCTCCTCCAACACTTACCATGAATACAGGTAAGGAAAACTCAACTGAGGGGGAGATATGTCTGCATTTTCGAAGATGTATTTAAAAGTTTAACTTAAGAGTAATTAGGATTAGCATATTGTAAAAATACTCTACCTCAGGTAAATGTCCTCTATTTAAAGTTAGGGTAAGCTAAAGCTATTTGTGATGTGGTTGAATTACAGCCTTAGCAACAAAAGAGCTTTAAGTATCTAATGTCCTCATTACAGAATGTTCCCTGTTATTGTTTTTTTTATTGATGTCTGATCAATATTATGCACTAACACTCAAATACTTTTAAATGTTGTAACAGGTTCACTTTAATCACTGTTGTGTAGATGCATCACATTTTCAAAGAGGGTGTTTTGTAATAAATGTATCAATCTGTAAAGTAACTATGGATGTCAAAGTAGTGGAGTGAAAGGGATTATTTTTTCATCTAAAAATTAGTCTTAGAATAAAGCAGTGCAACTGACGTCCCTTTTTGTTTTTTGAGAATCTTTTGACCTGGTTTTTGTGAACAAACTCAGGGCTTATTGCAACTGTTTAACACTAAAAACAACTTGGATTACAGAAGTGTTTCAATCAGCATCCCTCACTGTATCTGGCTCTTGACCTTTTTTCGCCTCTGATCTCTAAAAATAATTCTTGTGAAGCCTCATCACAGATTGTGTAATTATGGACTGTGAGCAAGAATGTTTCCTCTTGGTTTCGGCTCATGTGGAGGACTTTGAGAGGCATGATGAGGTGAATTTTTTCATTATTTTAATTAGGGATGTTACTTGATTAACTTAAGAGGTCTGTAAAGATAAAAGGATCTAGTATGTAACTTTAAGTATGTACATTTTGAGGAATCTTAGTGGTATTATGAGGATTTTTATTTAGGCTTTTCTTTTTTAAAATTTAAATGCAAATATAATGTTGATTGTCTGTCTTCTGTGCACAGAGGCCTCTCCATCATCCTGTGATCTTTGCAAGAGCCCAGCATGTTCATCACATAATCAGGCACGAATCTATTTTCAATATATCAGAACATCATAATCCCAGGCAGAGCACCGGGGGAGGCTCAGAGAGGCGGATTTACCGGTCACATGGCTGAGCGCAAGAGAAGGACAGACAGCCAGAGACAGACAGCAAAAGAGAGGAAGGCAGAGAGTGAAAAAGCAAAGAACAAGAGAGACTTAAAAATGCATTAATCTAGAAGCCACATTTTATTAGAGAGAACTGCAGTGTAAACACATGCAAACGAACACAGCTAAGCTCCAGTTCATAGAAACAAGAGGAAGTGGAGTTTGATGGGAATAATGATCCGCTTCTTGGCTGATTAAATCATGTCTATGCATATGAGTGATAAAGCAATTTCTCAGTGCAGAATACACACATACACACACACACACATGCATGCAGGCACACACACTCTAGTCACCCCCCTCTTAGATCCACTGAGTTGTTTTGTTCAAACATTTTAAGCCTCGAGATTCGTGGTCATCACAGCTCAAGCAAAAGATTTTTTGAAAACAAATATTGCATGAGTACAGAAAGAAAATGAACTGAGCAGAGCTGGACTGTGGCACTCAACTGCACATCCAGCTGTTTTTGAGGTAACTAAGCCCAGCTGTGGAGTCTGGCTGGTGCTGGGTGTTTGGCTCGAGCCATGCTTTTAGTATATTTCACAGCTATTTCAGACAGCTGCAAGAATGGTGCTTCAGCACAGTTAGAGTGGCTTTAATGGGCAGTAAAAAAAAAAAAAAAAACACAAAAAAATACACTTAAGATGTTTTGTAAATGTATGTTTGTTTCCTGCTTGCTAGAGACAGAGCTGGTGAGTATTCTAAATGATAAAAGTGTGTAATAATAATAATAATAATAATAGTTTAATAATAATAATAGTTTATAGGTAAATGAGAGGGAAGAGTGAGATTAATGGGTTATAAAAAAACGAGAAGACTGGTTAAAGATGACATTTTTCAGCCGGATGTCCTGGTTTTAGGACATTTGGCTGGAGTCAAAGTGATTATTTCCTTATTACATTATTATCGTTATTGATATTTCTACTCACAAGGCACAGCATGGCGATACAGATTGGCTCGGATGATCTTCTGCAGCTCATGGTCAGGGGAAGACTTTTGAAACCTCAAGCTGAGGTAGTGCTTCAGGTCCTTGTTGAGCTTGTGACCTGGAAACAACAGACAGACAAAAACTCAAATAAACAAACCTCAACATCACAAAAGCTGTGTGTCTCTTTGCTGTTTGTTTGCTGTCATCTGACCAAAAGTAAGGCTGTGAAAGGTCATGACATTTCCATTTATGAAATGCTCCTAGATGCTCAAAGAGCCCTGGCCCTGTTTACTCTCCTCATTTTAAAAATAAAGACGTCCTCCTGCAAATAATTTGTTCAATTTTTATAACTAAATACAATGTATTCAAAAAATGCAGTCAAATTTATAAATATACATATTTATTTCTTTTGAGTACATGTGAAGCAACAATACTGAGTTTACAGTCTTGCTAGCAGCTCTGTGCAGCTAAACATATGCACAGCAGGCTACATGCTAACATCAGCATGCTAACTTTCTCACACTGACAATGCAAACATATTGATTTCATTTTAGTTCAGCTTCTCAGCATGCTAATCTTCAGTAATAGGCAGAGTCCAGCTGAGGCAAATGATCATTAATTTTGAGATATTTAATATTGGATGTCAAAATTTTTAGAGCTTTCACAGAGTCTCCCAAATTAATCCTGAGATGAACATAAATGTCTGAAACAAATATGAAGGGCAATGCATTCAATATAAATTGTAACGTTTCACTCAAAACAGCAAATGTGCACCTCAAAATAGAGTTGGAAGAAAAACAGAGCATCACAACAGTTATCAGACCAATTCCCCTGAGCAGCGTGAATGTCTGTACTAAATTTTTATACAAACCAATCAAATTGTGTTAGAGATGTTTAACTATAATCAAAAAACGTCAACCAGCTTGGGGTGCAAGAAGTGAAGTCAGGGAATTACCAAGGTAATTTGGATTCATCTGCAAAATACACAGTAATTCATGACATAGTTTTTCAGTGTTTTTGACTATGATATTTCACTGTGCATTCAAGTGTCATTACCACCCTTAAGAGCCATACAGCTCACATGGCAACAAGTGCTGCACCTTTAACTCAGAAATGTAGCAGAGAAAGTAAGTGATGCTCTGATACTCATCTGTTGAAAAGTCTAAACAGTCTAAAGCAGAGCCACACACAGTATGTAACAGGGTGCTTAATACAAAGAGGAACACAGACATTGAGGCGGGTTTTGAGGTAATTGATAAAAAGGAGTCTCTGATTGGCTCATTTCATTAGGCTTACTCAGCATCTATCCAATCAGAGGTGCCGATGCTGCTGGCTGAGTTTGAACAGAGTCCCGGCACTCACAATGGGGCCAGATGGTCAGAGCTTGCTCTCACGCCAGGGTCTCATTTAGGACCATTTAATGATCTCCAAATATATCATCCTTGTCTGGGAGAGCTGGCAAACAGTTCTTGGGGGAGGTGCCATGGCCTCCTGTCGGCCTCCGATCACAGAGGAAGAGTTTCTCCTGGCTCTGTGCTTTGGGATGGCAGCATCGGTGTGCTGACCGAGTTTACTTTGAAACTGAGGGGGATTATATCAAGGTTGAAAGTCAAAATTAAACTGTATTTTTAGCAGCTTTTAGCTTCTGTAATGTGACATTTTTAAGTGGTAAAATTAATATATGGATAAGGAAAAGGTACAGATATTTAAGATTTAATATGATCACTGACATGTGGGTGTGGCTTTGTTACTACAGACTGGCGTGGGGCAAAAGAAGAATATGTTGACTATAACCAAAGACAAGGGATGAGTGAATATATTAAACCTTAGCCGCATTGTTTGGAAATGTAAACTATGCTTTAACTAGCTTACATCCAAACAAAAACATCTACCATGTAATGTTTTGTTACAGTTTTACACAGTATTATCTAATGATCAAGTGCTGAAAGTTAAAGAGATAGACTTCAAAAACATCAGAGAATTTTTTTCTTTTTTTTAAACATGTCTCTGGCAAACACCAGGAAATGACCGAACCCTAGGTAAGGAGACACAAGGCACGTAATTCTGAGCTGAACTTAAAGGCTAACTTCATTCCGTTAATGGAGTAGTTAAAGTAGTAGTATGCCGTATGACATATGAGGTTTGTTTTAAAAAAGAGATAAGAAGTTTGATGAACTCTCTCATGTCTCTACTGTAGATAAGTAGCCGGAGCCAATAGACACTAAGCTTAGCTTAGCTTAGCATAAAGACTGGAAACAGGTTGAGACAGCTAGCCTGGCTCTGTCCAAATGCAACAAAATCCACCAACCCGCCCTTTACAAATCATTCATGTTTCATTTGTTTAATTCATGCAGGGTTAAAATAATAATAATGACGAATAAAATGGTAGAGTTAGGGCTGCGGTCGTGAAATGAAAGTGAGGAGGGTGGCAGGAAGTACTTGCAGCCTGAGAGGAAGTGCCGCTGAGTGAGTCAGGTACAAGCAAAGACAGATCAGACGCATCAGCCCAGCAGCTGAGAATGTGAAAGTGGTCTTAAAGCAGAGGAGTATCTGTCATCTGCCCTGAGGTGTGGCCCTGCAGTGACATCATCATCCATCAGGCCCTCCTTCACATCCACCTCCTCCCCTGACGGACATCACTATAAATACTGAAGCATGTAACGCTAATAATGTTAAGCAGCGAGTCCCAAAAGACAAGAACACACAGGCATTTATTCTGCAATGATAATGAACACAATTTACATCAAATCAGCTGCTAGTATGATAGTTAAAGTGAATACATACACAGTCCTGATACATTTCACATAAATTTGTAGTGAGGGGATAATAAAAATCTACTTGGAGGTGTAAATTAGATTCAGAAACACGCTAAACTATTATTATCATTGCCATGATTCTAATTCTGTTATGGGCCATTTTTCACCCAGAAGTGGAGACAGTGGTTTGTAGTCTGCTGTATTTTTCCGTCCCTCTATACACACACACACACACACAAATGCACAGAAACACACACACACACACACACACACGCATGCACACACACAAACACGCAACCCACTGTGTAATTCAGTGCAAGCAAAGCACAGTCAGGTAATTGTTACCTAGCAACCAGCCAGTGCTGACGACCATCATTACGGTCCCTGCTAGGCAAGCAGCAGTCAGATTGTAAAAGGAAAAGCGGATGCAACAACACACTTGCACACACACACAAATGCACACACATATGTTAACATATACAAGCATTTTTTTCAATGGGTGCATCCTCTGCTACTCAATTTCCATATCTGCTGTGATTTGATTAAGCAGCTCCTTAACCAAAATAAAATATGTTACACATTCATTAGTGTTTGCATTCGTTGTCGTGTCAGTTTTGCTGGCTCAGATGCTTTCCCTGAGATAAGGAACGCTGTCAGGAGCAACTCCCACCCCGCTGCGGGTACGTACAGCTAGCAGAGGGCGGGCCGCCCAGGTGTCATGCTCCAGCAATGAGAAAGTCATCAAATATTCAATATTTATGAGGATTAAGGCTGCGTGGATCAGAGATTACAATCATAACACTGTGGCGTGGGTGTTCGTGTGTGTGAATGTGTGCGTGTATAGTTCATACTCCATTTACACCAATTTTTAATCACAAATGCTGTCTCAATACACAAATAACCAGATGTTATGGTGCCGTTGATGCAGCATGCAGCAAATTGGAAAAAAAAACAGAATCAGACTAACATCCATCTAGCTGACAAAATAAAGTTTCTCTTATCTGTTATAACATGCAGCTTTACGAAAGTATTAGGTGGAATTTGAGACTTTGGAATGAAACAATAGTTTTTTTTTTCTTGACCCATTTAGAGTGGCTTCCAAGCAACATCAAACAAAAAAAAGCTTTAAAATCAAACAAAAACAACCAGATGTGGAAAGAAATCAAGAGATATTATCTCCACAACCACTACACTGCTGTGTTCCAATGTTTTGTATGGGATAAGGATCCTTGTATTGTGTACACTGAGATACCGCATACTGTTACAGGGAACGTGCTGAATACTCTCATACACTGTCTGCTAATCCAAAGCCATGTTTTTACTCAATATATTTTATATATTATATGTTTTGTTACAGATACAATGAGTAAAATGGGGACTGCCTGTATGTGAATGTAAAAGCAACCACCAAGGAGCTCGATCATATCACACATCATCACTGCTCTTAGCATTATAGCATGCTAACAGTATCTAATTAGCAAGGATGTGTGCTATTTATTGGCAAACTATAAATTGTCATCTAGTCATGAGAAAATCAAAATCATCCTATTAAAATAAAAAAGAAGTCATGTGAAGCAGGTAACTGTCATTTATCATCTCAGCTGAGAGAAATCCACTTCATTCATTCTTACTACCATGAAACACAAAGGCTAGCCTAAGTACAGATGAGGTTATTTCCCTGTTTTGAATGTGTTTGCCACAAAAAAAAGGAAAAAAACTGACCTGATGCTGGTGCTTGATTAAAAAAAAAAGCTAAAGGTTCACAGACCCTTCAATCCTTAAGTATTTGAGATATCACAGTCAGGACTAAACTGGTGAACAGACCTACCAATTTCCCATGCTATCCACAGCCACAACAACAAGATGGCTAAAAATTTGAGGTTAAGTGATTGATCAATTAGTTAATCAACAGAAAATTAGACTAAGTACTTTTATTTTTTTTTTTAACAAAAGCCATACATACATTCTTTCTAGCATCTAAAAACGTGAATATTTGCTGGTTTCCTTGATTTTCTATGATAATAAAAGGATTTATTGGTTTATTTATTGGTTTTGACTGATAAAATAATCAATAAAAGTAAAAGATAAAACCAGTAACTGAAAGGATCATCTTTGGCTCTGAGAAACTGTATTGTTTGGGTGTTTTTTAGGACACTTTATAGACCAAAAAAGGAATCAGTGAAGAAAATAAAGGTTAGTTGCGGTCCTGAGAAATGCAACATTGTTGTGTCTGTCAGTAAAAATGCTGAAAATAACCAACAATCAGTCTGCCTCAAGATGAATAGATGGATCATTTGAGAGCTCAGTGAGTATATTTTCGACTCTCATAACAAAGAAATCACTCCATCAGGGAAAATTTGAGACATTAGAGCACCGAGAGAGGTTTCCTGGGAGCTGAGATGCTTGTGGAATGCTGGTTAAAGACTGTGTTTGAAAGAAATCTGTGCTTTTCCATCCTGGATCAGGCAGAGGAGAAGATGTGTGAGGATCTGAGTCCTCTGTCCTCTTACTGATAGATAGAGTGAGAGAGAGATGGGTTTAACCCAAATAAGAGTGGATTATACACATCCTCCATGCCTTCAGTCAGCATTACATAACCTTAAATCTAGTTATGCATCCCTGTCTCATTTTGGGGCTGGGGGAGGTGTGTGTGTTCTCAAACATCTAAGGAGATAGTGATTCATGCATTCTCACATGCATATTTCTGTGAACATGAAAACATAGATAAACACACACACACACAGAAAATCTCTGTTTTAAAATCATCATCATAATTTAAGGGTTTCTCAAGAGCTTTTTTCAAAACGCTGGCATGTCAGTGACACTTGCAGAGGATTCAACATAAACTCTGCATTAAAACCAGACCAGCCATAGCAAAAGGACACAAACATATGGCGGTGGCTGCTTAAAACATCAGTCGAACATTGCCAAGCAGCTGCAGGCTACAGTGCAACGTAACAGCTGCCATCAATATGAGTCACTGCTACTAACTGTCAATCATGTCAGGTGGTCACCATTTCAAAACAGACAGTCAGACATTAAAACACAGTCTTGCTTTGGGTGTTTTTGATTATCTGTATGTGGACAAGTCAACAGCTTATAGAGAATAAAGATACATTGAAGAAACAGCCATGTGTTTTTTGTTTAGTGTATGTGTGTGTGTGTGTGTGTGTGTGTGTGTGCGTGTGTGTTTTTGAGGATCTGCTCAGCTGCTGATTTGGATTCATCTCCCGTTGTCCGGCTCAACACTGCCCTCTGTGTCTTTGAGTCCCACCAGTGAAACTGTGCTTCACACAGATCCGTTACCATGGCAACCCAGAGCCAACCAGTGAATGTGATCAAACATGTGTGGTCATTATGGGCTGCTGCCCCCCAGTGGTGGATCTTAATCACATGAGGTTGAAGAAAAACATAAAAGAACTACAAATGTGATTCTTAATCTCCTGTGTTTGTAGTTTGTTTATAAGATTTCAACCATCACAAAATTAGGCAGGTGGAAAGTAACTAAGTACATAAGAAATACATTACATATTTTACAATTTTGACATGCATAAGTATGTCTTTTTATATATATATTTTTTTACATTTACCTCCACTACATTAACAGAGTTTCTTTTCAGCATAAGATATAACATCTTCTTCAATTGAAAAATCTCATTACACATCAAAGTATTCAACACTGTATAAAGTAGCTCTAAGTAGCTCCAAATCTACCGCTGTAAGATTAAAAAACTGTTCAATGTTTCAATATTTAGACAATAGGATTAATATATTTTAACACTGAGGGGGGCCAGTTAATTTTAATGACTTTGCTAATTATACTTTTGTACTTGTACTCAGATAATGTAAGACAAATTAGGTTTACAGGGTTGCACTTCTAGTTAAGTAAAGAATACAAGTGCTTTTTTGTTTGAAATGCACCTGAAAGTACCAAATACACACGTTGCCTGTAGCATCAGTTGCATAGCAAATACAAACAATCTGCAACTGTGTTGTATTAAATAGTTCTAGTGAGTTTTGTAAAATATCAACACACGTTTTTAAGTAACAGACCACACATAGTAAATAGGTTTATGTTGGTCACAGCAAAAAAAAAATCCCTTAATTACAGCTGCTCTCTGAAGAATGTTAATGTTAATGTTACACAGTTAATACTCTGCAATTGGTGAGTTCCTAATTACTGTAATCAAAATACATATTACAAGATAAGACGAGCATGGCAACTTTGAGAATGGAAACATTCTCAAGTGAACTCTTCTTTTTCCACTATTTACACTAAAACAGATTGATAACAATCACAAATGTCACCAAACAGAAACAACTCTGTAATTCCAACACCCAGTTCCTGAAATAAGCTGGTGCAAGAGAGGAGGGAAAAAACCACACAGACGCCTGCAGAGCATCTGTATGCATGTGTCTAGTCAGTGCAAACATGGTCGCCACATGTTGAGAGGAGCTCTAGTTTCATGTATTGGGCTTGTCTTGGTGTGTTTCTCTCTCTTCTGATACTTGCTGCTGCCAAAGATAAGGTGTTAAATTACAAGCTGGTTGCCCTTACTTTGGATAGAGGAGAACACAGAATCCTGCAATAAGTGGAAGATGCACACTTTGGGCTGCCTAATGAAACACCACCTGCAGTGATGACAGAGAGGATTACAGTGCAAGACAAGATGCCTTGCAGGCTCGATTCCCACCTGAGGGTGCTCGGCTAAGGTGACACTGTCAAGGTGTCTGACCATGAAACAGCTAAGTTCATCGTCAGCTGCTGTTCAGAAGTGATGCAACCAGTGTATGTTTTAAAGGAATAGTTGAGCATTTTAGGAAACAGGCTTGTTTGCTTTCTTTGTAAGAGTTAGACAAGAAGATTGATACAACTCTCATAAACTCTCATATATTTCTGTTAAATATGAAGCTCAAAGCCAGTTACTTAAGTTTAGCAGCAAGACTGTTTAACTTAGTATGAAAATTCAATTTAGGTGAAAAAGTGAATCTTGCTCTGACTAATGGTTAATAGTTTTGTTTTTTGGGGGGGATAGGCAATCACTTGTGATCACCAGGAGTCAAACTGGACAGATCATTCAGGCTGAGCTAAGATCACCAACTGCCAGCTGCAGCTACACTTAATTGGTCATGAAGGCCTACATTGTTTAAAACATGCTAAAACTGAAGGGTAAAAACCACAATTTGTGGTTTTACGAGGTTCTGTGCTGCACAATTTCAAAGAAACAACCTGTAAATAAGTAATCCTTTGAATGCTGATGGGCAAATTTTGTTACCTTCACACGGTGCCAGTTTCCACTCATTATGCTGAGCTAAGCTAACAGGCTCCTGCATTTAGCTTCATTAATAGTATACAGACACTAGAACGGTGCCAATGTTCTTTTCTAACAGTAAGCAAGAAGGCAATTAAGTATATTTCCCAAAATGTGAAGCTTTTTTCTTTCACACTATAACTGAGGGTTGCATACAATGCCTCCAGATGTATGTTATGTTACACAGAGCATTGTTGTTCTGCTCTTAGAAAATGCCAGCAGCAGTGGTAAATTGGGGATTTCACAAGCCTGTCTGTTATCACATTTTGATTAAGAAGGCTCCGTTTTGTCTGCATCCTTTTTGCAACCTATCTGGTGTGATGTTGCAGCAGACTAAACACATTTGCAGCCACAAAATAACAGTGATTGTCCATTACATTTTTTTATTTCTGTTAAGATATCATCCAAATCTTTAAAATGCCCTTTTTGTCATCATCGTACCCAGTTTCCAAGCCATCTCAGGCCACTAAGCCAAAGCTCAAAATGGACACAAAGGAAAAGTCTTTCCTCCACAGGACAAATAATATTGTATTTCCTCTGGCCAATTCCAAATAATGGCCACAGAGTAGGAACTGGAAATGCTGGTTCTTAAACAGTAAATTCCATTGTTTCAGTGGCTTCCTGTGGGTTTCAGGACATCCCGTCGGTCAACACTGGGCTCTCCAGTTACACATGAGAGCATTTAACTCTACATTATCCAGCAATATGAGGAGGAGGCGTCTGAGAGAGGTGAGCATGGGGAGGGATGCAACAGACAAAACTAATCAAATATCAGTGATGGGTTTCACTCGACTCTCTTGGTGTGATAAAGTAGCTGCAATTTCAGAGTATTACACAGCTATTATCTTGTCTGAGAGGTCAAGACAGCTGATACAGAAGACATGATAATAATGATATTAGACAAGGGACACATTTGTTTGTTCTCATGTTAATTAAACACATACACACTCTCCCTTTTTTTGTAGCTTTTTCTGTTTGCTGCTCTTTGCTGCCCTTACATGAGCCCTGCAATCAGTGTGGTAGGGGTGGAGAGGAAAAAACAACAATCACAGAGAGGTCTGCCGTAAAGTACTCTGGACCAGTCCTCTGCCTTCTCCTTTTATAATTACCTCCATAACCAGCCACACCCAGAGCTGCTTTCATGTTGTTCCCAGCCCAAAGCAGTGTTTAGTGGGGCCACAGAGCTCAGAGAAACCAGAGAGGAGCCTTGAGTCAGACCATCATGCTTGGCAGAAGTGTTTTCTCTCCTGTATCAGTGTATGTATAATAATACAATGACACTGTAATGTCAGTGTATTATTTTATCAACAGACTTCAAATTACATTATTAATAATGGATTAAATATTGAAGATATTTTCTTATGAATCATAAGTACAAAAATTAAGGTTTGGCTCCTTTAATGTTAAAACTTTTTAAACTTGTAAATGCCTCTGGTAAAAAAAAAGGAACATCTCTACATTTTTGGACTGTTTGGCCAAACGAGCAGCTTTAATGAAATTATTGTGAATTTTTAATGAAAATAATTGTAATTTCAGTTCTGGCATTATTAATGTCCAGTTGTAAAAAATGTGAGACACAATAAACAATGTTTAACAACAGACCCTTTTTATTATAGGACTCATAGAAATGTATTAAGGGTTTTCGCAACACACTGTTATTGATAATGACAGTGATTTTAAAAAAATGAAATATTGTTATTGCCTCAAAAGAAATACAGACATGAAAATAACATGTAATATATCCAATGAAATTCTTTCTGTTCCTTTCCTTACTTGTTTCATCATAATAACAGGAAGCAATGCAACTTCGCACAGGTTGTCACCTGCCACTAATTAGCAAGCTGCTACCAGCTGTGGTTACTGCTGCTGCACCC
>JAPZDY010000002.1:17464013-17478086 GCA_029783645.1 Ctenochaetus hawaiiensis | reverse complement strand
GCTGCACCCAATCATCAGATAGAGTGAGACACCATACCTGCACTCAAAAAAAGTTAACTCACCAGTGGGGAGGTTTATAGGTTCCTTGAAACCAAAAATGTAGCATTAAGGTCTTACTGTGTGTGTTGTTAAAGTTAACATGCCATTGGATTTGACAGCACCTTATCTCTTCTGATTATTTGTCAGGCAGCATCAAAGAATCAAGAAGGAAACAGAGACTCAGCTGATGCTGTCACAGTCAGTGAAACAGAAAAAAAAAAAAAGCAGTCATGGCTAACGATAGTGCAAGTCAGGATGAAGCCATCGCTAAATCTTTGACCTACTTCATGGCAAAAGACATGATTACAATCCAATAGAGGCTGGGGTTCAAAGCACTGATGAAAACAGTTCTAAAGCACAAATACAATGGCTTTTTTTTTTTTAGATTTTAAATAAATAATGCAGTCATGTTTTATTGGGAATTCTTTTGGCCGCCACAATCATGAAGAGAAATTCTGATACAATGAAAGCCCCAAAATGCATGGATGGTTTGAGCAAATGGGTCAGTTCTGACCACGATCTCCAGCACTGTGTGCTGCTGAGTCAGAGTCAGCAGTGCATGATGGGAGAACTGGTATGTAGAAAGAGTCACAGACAAAGACATACATATGTATACACACACACACACACACACACACACACACACACAAACACACACACACAAACACACACGTGCGCCAAAGCAAGCAGAGGCGGTATGTTCTGCTCCAGTGCGCTGCATCTGTTCATTGCTAAATATAACCAGAGGAACCCAGGCCTGCCGCTCCCTCCGCTCTGTGTTAATAGCTGAGTAGGCCAAAGGATGGAGGAAGAAAAAAGGAGAGAGACAGGAGAAATAAAGGTTGGTACGATTATAAAGACTAAAGGGATGAGAGAGAGCTTGAGGGAGAAGGGTTGACAGGAGGGTCAGTGTTGGATGACGCGGGCATCATCCCAGATAAACAGAGATACTGCTTATAAATCCTGTACGCTGTGAGAATATTTTAACACAGACTAAACATGGATGACTATTCCTGTCAAATACTGGAATACCAAACTCAACGTTCTCCAGATGGCAGGATCTCTATTCTTAACCCCAGAGTTCATTTTTTAAGTAGAGGAAAAACACGTCTTTGTGCTATGTTTCTTAAAAAATACACACAAAAGAGCTATTTTAATGCATCCATTGTGTCTTTTTTCCTCCCTTGAGCAATGCATGTAAAAACACTGAAGCTGAATCCTCCCAGTCGCTGATAGAAAGCATCAAGCAGCAAGCTTCAGTCAGTATGTGAGCATGCCATCAGTTCTAACTGGCTGCCTCTGTTAAATGTCATTGCCTGCCTGGCCGTCACACACAAAGGGCCCCTCTGTGATTAAAGTCCCCTCTTTCGCAGGAGCCGATGACCAGAGGCAATGAGACAGAGATGAGATACACGTCCTCATCTCCTTGCCTGCCTCCCCTCGGCTGCAGCGGCAGACTGGAACACATCACACCACAGGGACGAGTGTGTCATCACCAGCAGTCTAACATGACGAAACTCTCAATAAGACAACAGGACGAGACACTACCACATTAGGCTTGAATTATATGCATCTGGATGAGGGAGTGGAAAAGGAGAAGCCTTTCCACTGGGTGTAATAACCACTAATTTGTACCTTGAGGGTTGTAATTGAAGGAGTCCCATGTGCAGTTGATGTGAAACACAAACAAACTAGTGGGTTTGGCTCGAAGAGGAGCCTAGAAGACGGGACACTGAGCAACGTATAGCTGATTCTCTGCTGTGTTAAACCTGATATTATTTAACATATGTGGAGCACCCACTTTTACAGAAATAACTGCACTAACTGAGAGCTTGTCCATCAGATATGCAGAGCTGTGTGTTGGGATATAGCTGACAGAAAAGTGGCCCCACAGGGAGATTCATTAAATTAATCTGTCATGTGAATTTTTCTCAGCCCAACGGATGCCGCAACCAGAATTTTGTGCTGAGAGGAAGCACTATTTCAGAAACGCCAGCCGGGCATGTTTCTCAGATTCAGCTACTGTAATATGCTAAAAAGCTTTTCCTAACCAGAAAGCAAGCCACTGCTGCTAAGAATTACAGTTTTTAAAGTGGGAGTTCAGAAGCCTGTTTTCAAACAGATGGGAAATGCAGGAATGATTCACTTACAGCGAGACGCACGTCTCAAGTCTCCATCAAAACTGTCTGAGAGCAGAGATAACACGCGGCAGACTGACAGCTGGGGATCAGCGACTGAGATAAGATTAAAGACAGGCCTTGGATCTCAGCAGCCGGCCTTGTTGTTGTGATACTGCAAAAACCTTCATAGGTGTGTATCAGTCCTGCCACTTTAAACCTAATCATCCTCAGCAATGTGTAGCAGCACAGGCACAACCACTGTTCATTGTTTCATAGAGAGAGAAAACAGAGAAGAGAATGAAACAGAGAAAGATAAAGGAAAAAAGAAGTCGCAAAAGTGACACTGTTAAGGATTAAAGGAAAACAGTTTTTAACAATAACAGTGTAAATGTCAACTAGTCAGTGATAAAGCATTGAACAGCTTGTGAACAGCAAAAAACTGATGTTATGTTGTAAGATACTAGTTCCTGTCCTCAGGCTGCAATGCACTGCTCGTGGCTTTGGGTGATGCAACAAGTTTGATTCATTGGGTAAATCTACCAAGTGTCCCCACGGGTGACGACATGACAGATGGTCCAGAGAACAGAAGAGTCTGTCCCTTTCTGAGAGCTCGGTGTTCAGAAACGTGCCAAAATAGACACAGAGCTCACAGAAAGAAAATGATGGATCTGGAACCAAACAGGGGGGGACAACTCCAACAGTAAAAAATTATGATATTATCACCCAAATATTCACTGTTCCTTTAAACAGTCATTTCAAGCGAGACAAAGCATGTCAAGTGTTTGAAATCGCTCCATTTTGCTCAGCCAAGAGACTGCAGCTTCATTAAACCTCTGACATGACCCACCTGTGCCTCAAACGGCCTCAGAATAAAGGTGAATATGTGTGAGATTCATGAAACTGCTCTCCATCAAACCATCAAATATCTGACCTTCAGACTGCAGGATATCCAGATTCCCTTCACAGCCGGGCAGCTCTGAACACAGAGATGATTGCAAGACATTTGAGATGGAAGTATGAAAGGAGATAACTAACAGGGGGATGGAGGCAGAGTGAGAAAAATGTAAAAAAAAAAAAAAAAAAAAAAAAAGGAAAAATGGATGTGAGGCCTTTCAAATAAATGGAGAGACGAAGCTGCAGGGAGCACTTTCATTAAGATGTTGAGACAAGTGAGAGATAGAAAGACCTCTGAAAAAGGTTTCCTGGCTGCCTCCACAAATACAGTCAATATTTAAGTGTCACCATCACAAAGAGACATTCCAAGTAGAGCTGAAATGTTTAATTAAATAGTTATTTGGAAGAAAATTATTTTGGAAGAATTCTGGAGATTGATTTATCAAGCTTATTTGATTTCAAACCTATTTTTTTTTTGGTTCAGTTTAAACAAAAGCTGATTTGTTTAACATTGAAAAAAACTAACTGATTCATTCATTTGTCTATTGACAGAATATTATTTAATTAGTTTTTAGTTATTTAAGTATTTGCTTGTTTTTTTTTATGAAAGGAAGCCAGGCAGCCATTCTTCTTTTCAGTTTGAACTCGAACTCAAGCGCATGTGTTTTTTAACACTATTTTAAAAAAAAGCATTTTGCTGCTCTGATTCGTTGAAGGTTCATCCAGTTGCATCCAAAAGATTTTGGTGGCTGTTGATGATGCCTCTCCAAATCAAAAAGTAAATTGAGAGGTAGTCTATCAGACCAATAAGCGAAAGGGATTACGTCTAAAGTGCCAAGAAAAACATTTTACGGTTAATAAAACAACAATAATAAAAAATAATAGTAAGTCATTGCCCAAATAAAACTAGGATAGAAAAAGAGCAACACAGTGATAATGAGAATAGTTTGATCAAAGGCTTTTAGCTCCTTGTTGTTATCACCCAACCTCCAGCTTCAACAGTTTCCACTCCTGCACTCAGACATATTCTTACGTAATAGGATCCTGTGGCACAAGCTGTACCTTTAAGGCATGAAAACATGACTGGGAACCATTGATGTTGACTGTCTGATGACTGAGAAGATAAAAAAGGATGTGTGAGGTAAAAATAGTACCATAAAATAAACATTTCTCTTGATAAGAAATCATCACAAAGTCAAACTTAACATTAAAAGTTGATCCCAGCTCTGCAGAGTTTAACTGTGACTGCAGCAAGAGCTTCAAAAGACCCTGGTTCATTTGTTTTGATGTGATGTAACATGCTAAGTCCTTATTCTCCTGAGCTTCCTCTGAACAACAGCCTGTCTATCACCTAAAATTGGCGACCATATAACAAAATACAAAATATAACCCAAAATTATTGGGAAGATTTTGTAAATGGCTCTGCAGGCACAACATAAACCATCCACTAGTCCCATTTTAATCCTTAAAATGGAGCCAGTTGCTTTTTTTTGCTTTACAAAAACTTCTTTTTTTCTGCTCTTTCTCTGGCCAACACACTGTTACCACTACAGTCAAGGCTATCGTTACATAAACAGTGAAACCAAATGATTAATTCCTTCCTTCTCATGTCCTTCATGCCAATAAGAATTCAGCAGAGCTGGAAAGGTGATGACAGCAGGACTGGGTGACTTCCAATGCTTATTTAGGCATATTCAAGCCAGTGATGAGTTCAAGGTGTTAGAGGAAGAAGGATGTGCTTCCTGTTAAAATTATGCAATATAGTAAAACAAAAAAAGTTGCAGTCTGCATAGAAGATTGAGAGAGGGAAGTTTTCTTTCTCTATGTATATTATTAATATGTATATTATTATTTAAATATTATGTGTTATTGTTGCCAAATTGTATAGAATAGACTGTATGTATTTAATATTCTAACAGTTAAGTATTAGTAACATTTAATAATGCTAAACTTCTAATGCCTGATATCTGATGAATATTCAGTAACTAGAGGTGATGTTGGTGGTTAAACGTGATGATTAGAGTTATATTGCATTTATTGAAAAAAATACTTAAAATCTCCCATGTTTATGTCTTAATTAGACAGCATTTTGATCAGGTTTTTGCTCAGATATGTAAAAGATAATGTAAACTAGACGTATCTGTAAGTTAACTTTGTCAGTTGGTATAGTTAGCTACACAACACCTAGTCAGCATCTGGCAGTTAGTGGGTGTAGATATGTTTAATGAAAAGCAAAGACTAGTTGATGTTGTGCAAGATTGTTAACTTATATATATTCATATATGCATAATTATGTAAGAAAAAGGAATTACAACAGCTGTAGTACATCATCTTTTGGCCCATTTTCCACAAGTCAAAAATGTTTCCTGTTGATAATTTGAAAAGCATACCTAACATCTTACAGCATTCCCACCGGATCTAAAAGCTACTGCCAGTGAGGATTATCCAAAATATTCAGCACAATGTTTGAAAAAAACAAGTTGCCTTGTTTTTTTAGGCCTTTATTTAATGTGAGTTACTTTTTTATGCACTGAGCACCAAAAATAACCATAGGGAATAAAAATAAAAATAACTGCATGGCTGCAAAAGTGAGAAAAAATCATTTAATTTTCATTTGGTGCACTAATCTAAAATCCATAACTTTGGATATTATCATCCTACAGTTAGAAACTAGTAAAGTTCTTGGAAACTTTATTTAAACTTGTTTGAAGGCTCAAAAGCTTCTGACTTTAAATATCAGAGGGCTGGCTGCCAAGAAGTGCTACATTCATGAGGTATGGCATCACAACTCAAAGACAAACTTTAGCCAAACTTAGTTTCCTTGAAGAAACCGATATGGCAGGTTTTCAGAGCAATCGCTGGCTGCAAATGCTTCAGAAGGTGATGAAAATGATGAAAGAGTTCTAGCTCTGCTGGAAATTCATTCTTCCACAGTGACTTTTAAAATGTAAACAATTTGCCAGGAATGGACTTCAAACATGCCAAACCACACGTATTGTTGTACCATGTGCTTTAGTCTTTCAGTGTATTAAAACTCCCTTTTTCTTACCCTAAAATAAGGCCTGTTCAAAGTATCCAAATCTACAGTTCTGTCCTCTATCAAACATGTCTGACCTGCTCAGTACAATGTATTTCTCTCCTCAGTGCACCCGACTCCCCCACTGCTGCACCTCAGCACAGCCAGATGCTGCCAACTTCTGACAAACAGCTGCAGCCCAAGGTCACTCCCTCCCTCGGACAGACAGAAGCTTTCAAACAGTCCCAGACTGTAACAGAACAAATCTGCACTGTGTTTGATTTAGAGGAAACCTTGTATATCTCTTTTAGCTCTGAGGGGCAGCAGAAACCGATTATTTACCTTTTATCATCCTCCCTACCTCTGGGCGTTTAAAAATATAACTGTGTCTGTGCTCTTCATTTTAAAATTTGCATTTTCAGTGACGGATTACTGATTAGACAGCCTCGGCTACCATATATAACCTCACACTGAAGCTCTATATCGAGAACAGAGACAAACATAAAAGAATTGAACATTGTTTTCCTTCAGCGAGCTCAATGAGATTTGAGTCAGTTTCAGGTCAAGTTTACAAAGGCAGCATAACAAGAGATAAGACAGAGAGCGAGTTACGCAAGTTAAGTGTTCAAAGTAAATTTAGCTGACAGAAACAGCTCAGGAAAAATGTTTCCATCATTATCTCACTTTGTCAAAAGAGTCTAAATTTACTCTGGAAATACAGTGATTCAGAGCCACAGCTGGAAGAAGAAAAACAGTGTGATTTGATAGGCCCAGGCATCTGTCACATTGTGGTAGATTTGTATGTGAAAGCAGGCCAAAGGCCTGGAGGAAAATATTGGTTTTTAGGAAGGTTCATGTGATATGTTTACCCACTGTTCAAGACCAGAAGTCAGACATGACTTTTTTGCAACAGGACAGCAAAGGAAAAAAATGAAGAATTTCTTACTGGTCAAACAAAACAAGCATTTTAGAGATGTCATCTTGAGGAAATTATGATGATGAATTAGCCTATGCTAGCATGCTAACACACTAAACTGAGAATGTGAACATGTTAACATTGTGAGCTGTTAGCATGCTGACATTAGCATTGAGATGAACCTGAGTACAGCCTGACAGAGCTATTAGCATGACAGCATGACACTTCATCTTAGTTTGAAATTTACATTACTTACCAAATTTCAGCAGCTGTAGGGATAAAAAAAATATGTTGGGCCAATTTCAAAACTTTGAGTAGGGGTGGATCAAAAAATGAGTGATGTAAGAACTTTGATTCAAATGTCCAAAAATTCAGAACAGATTCACAAATGTCAATAATAGATTTTCTGAGGGCCAGTCAATAACTTGAAGTTGACGTAATAAAAAAAAAGTTTGAGCTCTCATGTGAAGAATGTGCAGCATCCAGATAGTCTACAGTCTCCCACACACGCTGGACAGATGATGCAACTCTTTTTATTTGATTTAATGACTGAATAACTGCAGGTGAGACGTGAAGTAAACTGTGAACTTTCTACACTGTCTCTCAGAGATTACCGTTAAAGCTATCAGCAGTCAAGAATGTGAACAGCTGACAAGCACAACACAGCTTTAACAACTTTAAGCAACTCTGAGTCGAAAAAAAATAACTGTGTTCAATCTAAGCACTTAGAGAGACTTGACTTTTTAAAACATGGTCTTAAAAAATAGATTTCTTTCCTTTATATGACCACTGTGGGGCTCTGCACCAAACACTAGAACAAACAGAAATTTCGTTTAAAGATAGGAACATTTTCATCTGGCTGGTGCACATCTGGTTTCTGTCTCATCAAAAGTTCAAAGCGGTTTAGTTCAAATCAATCAGTTCCACCCAATCTGGAACATGTACTGTAATAAAAATAAATGTTATGGCTTTTATTTATTGAGTTAAGCAGCCATCTCCTAAATTCAGCTCAGAGGGACGTTTCACTTAAGCAATAGTTTCCCTAAAGTTCAATAAAAACCAGACTATTTTCAGTACAAAGCAAGATTTTCCCTCGCTGGTATATTTTATTTTGTTGTTTGTTTGGTTAAGAGAGTGATTTTCAAGTTTGTTGATTAAACAAAAGTAGTGTGCAGCCTGTGTATATTAGGAAATGACACATAGTTTAAAGTCTGAAAACCAGGTTTGAAGATTGATCAGCCAACAGAGAAATGTCTTATGGGTATTATGCAGATGAGATCCAGATGCACAAGCAGCTGTTTACATGCAACACATCAATCAGACTATGTGAAGCTGCTAAGCTCATGAAATCTGAGGTGGGTTTGTTTTTCTTTATGTTTCTTTATGTCTCCATCTTTTTTGTCAATTATACTATAACAGTAGCTCCAATATATTTTTAAAAAGCTGCAGGGATATACACACTGTAGCAAAGAGGCTTTCCCTCAAAACACCGCTCACCTCAGGTTTTGTGACCTGTTTGCAACTGTGACTAAGTCAAACCACAACCGGAACATAATCCTCAAGCTTCCTGACAGTAACGAGAACATCAGGTGGAGGAAGCCAGTTCCTGCAAAGCCTGCTTTGATTTAGACAACGTGCAGATATACGACCGGGGATGGAGGAGATAGTGTGGATGCTGTCAAACACACAGACACCCAGAGCTCACAGAGGCGTTTGAACCCAGGAGGCTCTCCTCCACCTGTTTGAAGTTATCAGTCCTCTGTTGTGATTTAACATTTGAACCTTTTTTTAAGTGTAAAAAAATCTGTGAAAAAGACCATGGGAAAAGTAGCTGAGTCCCTCTAAACCTCACACATCAAAGCCGGCTCTACTTACTGACTCTGCTCCTGTGCATGTGGTTGGTCTTAGCTGTAACTTTGAGAAGTCAGACATCTCTGTTGAGCTTTACATGCTCAGAAATGCACAAATCCTTCAGGTAACAGAGGCTTTGTTGTGTGGTTTAAGCTTCACAAAGCTTCCTCTTTAGGTTATCAGAGAGTAAACAAATTCACACATTGTCAATAAAGCTAGAAAACAAGGCACCGTGTGGTTCACTTTCATGCAAATTCACACTTAAAGCATCTCAGATGTAACTCATGAAACTATGCATTTCCTACACTTCTATCAAGCTATTTTAAAGACTGAACAACATAAACTGCATTATTAAATGACTTTTAATTTAAGACAGTCACATCAGGCTGTCTTCAGTCCTTTGGATCCACTTAATTTTAATACATGATTCTACCACTAGAAGGCTCTCTCTCTGCATCACATTTGTATTGACAGGCTTTTCCTGACACATTTCTGCAATACAGTAACCATTCACAGCTGTTTAGTGTAAGCAGAGGTCTGTGTTTCTCTTGCCAACTGGCTTCATTCAACAGTGATCCAACATTTTGCTATTTAATGAAGGCTTTGACTTTTCCTGTTCTTACACACCAACAGGATGAGGGCGTCCCACTTCCTCTGCTGCACAGGAAGTGATGCATTTTTAAAAATTTCAGAGGAAACAACGCTGGTTTGTTTGGGATAAATATAAGAAAGTTGACCAGAGGAAATATACAAAGCTGCTGTTTGCACTGAATGTCTCAGTGTCTTCAACAAAAGCCACTGCCACACTTTAATGCCATCAGCTCCAGCATGCTTTCACTAAGTATAAGACACACATTTGATTCATTTGATTAAATATAAAAGCCTTACTAAGTATGTTTTATGTGAATATCAGAGCTATGAAGAGAACTGGTTTTGCTGCAGCTTGTTTAGTCTATAAAATATCAAAGAACTGTGAAATATTCACATTACAGTTTCCTAAAGCCTGAGATGACTTCAGTCTTTAAACTGTTTCACAAAACAAATATATTCAAGGAAAAAACAGTCAATCCTCACAACTTAGGAGCTGAAACAAGAGACTATTCAGCATTTTTTAGAGAAAAAAAATCATTTAAACAATTAATATTAAAATTTAACAAAAAAGTTACACATACTTTATTGACTGATAAATTGTTTCAGCTCTGCACTTTATGATAGATAGTATTTTTACACCACAAGGAAGTTAAAATCAAAACTTACAGACAAACAGGAAAGACTTCAGGTCTGACACAACACATTTTGAACTTGGATCCAAAAATTTTTACTCTTCTGACATTAACTTGGCAAATAATTAATGGCAAGATAATTTATAGACTGACAGAAAATTACAGTTATTATTAGTTGCAGCTCTTCACCACAGTCTAAAAGAACTGAAATTCTTATCTCTGATTTGTAGAATTTGAATGTCGCCTTAATCAGATGATTAACTGTGTTTCTGCTTCAATCAGGACTGTAAACTTTCAAGCCAAGTCAAAGTTTTGACTTTGTGTACTAAAGTAGATATGATAACTGAGTTCTTTGATAACATTCCCGAAAAAAAAATATTTCTAATGAAAAAGTTTCTTCATCCTCCGCCTCCTCACTGCTTTGATGTTTTTATAAAGTGACTCATTTCAAAAACTACCTGAACAACCACAACCCTGCGAAACCAAACACAACAGAGGAGGGACTGTCTCTGCCAGTTAAACTCTTACAACTGCAGACCACCAACCTTGTCACTTATTAAATATGAACAAGCCAACAAAAAGCCCAGCAACAACAACAACAACAAGGGTAAAGCCAAAGCTGAAGTTACTCATTAAACTAATTTTAGCTTTTCTGTGCCAGTTGTTTTCACTGCTGTTTTAAAAGTGTCTGTCTGAAGTCAAGTAGCAGTGGCAGGATCACATCTTGACATGTTTTACTAGCCCTGACATTCAGAAGCCTACTTTCAGATTAAACAGCAGTGTGAACATTAGTGTCAGGATATCAGATGATAGTGCATAAAGCTTTATATACACTCGTAAACCCAGCGGGCTCGGGTTAGCCTCTCAAGAGCTTATGAGCAACCTGAATCTCTGGAGATTTGACGGACGAGGAGGAGGGGAGGGATAGAGAGATCAGCAGCATGAGAAATCCTCTAAGGATCATCTGCAAACCTTTCACCTCTGCTTAACAACACACCAAGGTTTATATAAAAGCTTACGAGTAATGACAGAGGGCAGCAACATTTTACTTTACAAATAATCAAATGAGTTACAGACTATTCCTTTATAGATTTATTTTCTATTCTAAAGCCCCGCTCCAGTTCATGAAATCCAGCTTGATGACAGAGGACCTTGGAGAAAATTAGTATGTTTCTCACACCATGCTATTTGCATCTTAAGGAAGGTGTAATTACTGTGCCTGCAAACCACAATAAAACCAAAGAAACAGACTATAAGTAGGACTATGATTCATGTGTATAAAACAGAGCCTGTAATGGTCCATAATCCCTTCCAGATGTGTGAATCTAGGAGGAGCGCAGCTTAAATGTCAATTTATCTCCACTATACGAGACTGTCTTGCAGTGAACATGTGTGTAAGTATGCGTGTGTGCGAGAGAGAGTGTGAAGGTCACTGCATGTGCACGTTAGTATAGCAGAGAGAGAATCTAATGTCAAGCTTTTACTGCAGGCAGGGTGGAGACCACAGACCACTTGAGCTCTCATCAAAACAGTGACAACAGCATGAGAGCCTCACCTGGAGGAGGTGAAACAAAAACACCTCAGCTACAGTCCTGCCAGGGCTTCATATGTGGCAGCTCCAGGGCCTCACAGACTGGGACCGGCACCTATTTCATTGGATCAAGCCCCTCATTGTGTTATCTGCTCTGTCACTTTAGTTTTTTTTCCCATTGAATTTACTCAAAACGGGCATATTTGCCTATTTTGTTTGCACTTTAAATCCCATTTAAAAAAGCGAGAGAGAGAGAGAGAGACAAAGTGAGAGAGAGACATCAGGTGATGCCTGAAGCATGTGAGTTTTTTGCACATCGTGTGAGCTAATTTTAGCAACTGTGATTGAATTAGGAAACATTACAGGCTGTATGCAACACAGAGGAAACTGGAAAATTGTCTGTTACAGTTTCTGCAAGCTCCACATTCAAAGAAAGTGTGTGTTTGTGCTGTGAAATTGTGAAATGAGTATGGATCAATTAGGAGGTGTGTGTGTGTGTGTGTGTGTGTGTACATGTGGCTCTGACCAGAGTACTACAACAGGAGAATGAGATCAGTTAACAAATACAGATAGACAGAACGGGTCACTTAGTTTCTTCGCCTGCTTGCTTTTTGTGGTTGTAAATAGGAGTGTGGCTTTGATTCAGTTTTCTCTCCATTGTGTCAATTTACAGACAGAAGGGAAACCACAGGGAAGAGAAAGAAAAGGGATGAGATAGAAGAGAGAGAAATGCCTGTAAACATCTGTTTAGACACCTCTGTTTACAATGGCCTAAAAGACACCCGTAGAGTTTCCCTCAGCTGTACAAATGAAAAGGGACAGAAATAGCTGGTCAATAAAGAAAGTACAGTAAAGTATATAAAGTATACAGACACCTTTTGTAATGCTTGTATTCACTTTTCTTGGTTAGCCACAATAGTTGTGGCTCCCGGTTGCTATTCTGCTGTAAAACAAGCATTACTTTCTATTGCCGACTGGATTTCCCTCTTTTTCCCATGTCTGATATCAGGTGTTTATATCAGCAAAAGGGAAGAAAAAGCCTAATGGGGTGGTTCTGCTTATCATGACAACAAGTTTTTTAAAACAGCCCATGAAGAATAATTAGCTGCTCTAATAACTGCAGACACTGAGTTGTGTGTAACAATCCATGCGTTAGCAGAACATCCTGTAAACTCCACTGCTGCACAAAAAAGTGTTCTCATTTCCACACTGATAACATTTTCTATCTCTTCTCATTAATTGGGCTCACATCTGTCATTTCAGAGTTTTATTTTCCTGTCAAAACAACGTAGAGGGACCTGATAAGATACAGGAAGCCAGTGCTGAATTCATAAACAAGTTTTACTTATTTTAATTATTACTGGTTCTTATTCTTACTCTAATATGGTCATTTATGTGTAATACTTTTTCATTTTTGTCTGTGTCGCCTCAGAGCCTTTGTTCTGTCTATAAACGGATTATAGTGCATATAGGCAGATCTTTACTAAAGCAACAATAACAGGAGCTTCTACTTATATTTATATTAATCAGCCAAAGCTTACCCTGCACAACAAAGCAATAAAAACCCAAATACAGAAGAAAGTTTCTGAGCTCCTGCTGCTCATGATTCAGTCAGCCATTATGCAAATCAAACATTTTTACAGTATCTTGTCTTTCAAAGGTCAAAGCTGCACTGAGGATCGTTCAGCATGCAGCTCCTTTAACATCCCTTATTAACACAGTACAAAAACAGACATGCCCGTGATTAATGTCGAGGAACCCTTTCAAATGATCAGACAAACTAGGACTTTTAATACTAAATGCTCCTGACGGGTCAAAGGTCAGTGTATGGCTGTCAACTGAATCTGTCAGAAGACTGACCTGAAGGTTTGGAGGCTGCAGAGTTGCCCTATAAAAGACGTACCAGCCTCAGACAGAACTGATCTGATTAAATTTCAGACATTTTCCAAGTTCACAACTAGGAGGTTTGTAATGTAGAAACCCTGCAGGACTTTCCAAAGTTGTCACTGATAATGTAACTGGCATGAAGTGGAGGAGGACTCTTCATGAACTTACATTACAGACACGGATTTATTCTCCATTATCAGCTGGAACATTCCTTTAAAGCTAAGGCCATTACAGCACTGTGAGATCATCATTACATACTGGTTGAGTGCTGTGGTAACACTTGTAAGACATACACTGTAAAGAATTTCACTGTAAAATAACAGTAAAATACTGGCAGCAGGGACGCCAGTATTTTACTGTTATTTTACAGTGCACCTACTGTAATTTATTTTAACAGTATAGTACTGTATATTGAATTACAGTACCTTACCGTAGGATAACAGTGGGTGGTGTTGTAATTTTACAGCGCATCTACTGTTATTTATTTTAACAGTATACTACTGTATTTTGGATTACAGTACATGACAGTAGGATAACTGTGTTATGGTAATTTTACAGTATACACCAGTTTATTCTCAAAGGATATTAAATCTGCT
>JAPZDY010000002.1:17443473-17462173 GCA_029783645.1 Ctenochaetus hawaiiensis | reverse complement strand
TATTTTACAATTATTATAAAAAACAGTAAGATACTGTTGTAAATTCACCGTAAATTTACAGAAATTCGTTACAGTGTAGACACGGGACATTTTTCACTTTTTCTGACTCTTTTAGAGCAAAGAAGTGATATACAAAAAAACAAAATGCAGTCTAACACATGGTAAACCACAGTTGCATGGCTACAGTGGACTGAATGCCTCTGCTCGAGTGTAAAATCCACAGCACTGATGGATGTTTCTTGTTTGTCGGCTACATTTCATTCCAACCTCATTGTTACAACACCTGAGGCAAAGTCTAATTTACACAGCCATTTGTTCGAGCTTAAATGGCACAAGCTGCTTGTGTGTGTTGCCACTTCTCCATCACTGGTATGCTGCCATTGTTAGCAATGTTAGCAAGACACTACATCAAGACCAAAGTAAAATTCCACTGTTTGAACGTTGCAAAACAAACAAAACACATGCAAATACGAATATTTGAACAGTTAATTTCAAAGGCATTCGCACCAGACTTTGTGTAACTCTCTGTCCATTTTGCACAAAGTGAAAGCATAAGAACATAAAAAACATCTGAGAACCTCACTGCCTAAAACACAGAGCTCACAAAGTGGCAGTGGATGTGGAGGGAAAAAGAAAAGCAGAGGGTAAAGAGAGAAGGAGAAGCGATAGTTGCAGGATTCATGCCACAAGCCACTGACAAGCCTTTCAGGGATGTACTTATGCAGTCAGTTGCACTTAATCAAGACTGACAAATCTTCATACTTAAGAAAATATAAGAGACTAGCATTCTGGGACAAGCACATCACAGCCGAGATCTGTGTCCACAAAGCCCTCACATCTTCTGGATGTGTGTAAGCCTTCTTAACCAGGCACAAAGACCAGAGACACAATTTCAGAGACACAACTTAGTGCAATCTTTACATAACAGCGTCGATTTTATGATGCACAAAAGAATGAAAAGCACACACTTTGCTAAGAAATCATTAACAACATCCTCTGTTTTTGTTTCACTTGCGAGCTGTCTTGAAAATTTTACAGCAGTAGTTTTTTTTTCTTATGATAGAGTTCTGCAGGAGGTGAGAATTTCTGATTTGACTGACAGTGTTGAAGTTTCATACCATCAGCTTTTCTCATAAAAATGGGTCAAAGACCCGTTTTTATAGGATGGCTAATTGACTGAATGAAATGCATGACAGTCCTCATATAGAAACTTAAAATCACACTTGACAAATTTGATTATTGTTGTCATGTACTTTTGTGATGAAATAAATACTTTTTACACATATTTAAAATCATTACTTGTTGTTTTCCTTTGCAGTATTTTATTAAGTAGATGTTATGAGAATTAATGATGTATTTGAGTGCTGGGAAGAAACATTTATTGCTTTGAGTTTCCACATTCTGATTATTTTTCGTCACCACATCTGGATCAATGAAAGAGGAACAGCTAGTGCTAGATACTAGTTAGCCCCTCTCCTCTGCACAAAGTGAGACAAATACAACATAAAGTCTGTTTCCATCCCTCTGGTTTTATGCACTTTTAAACTTTCTGCATTAAAAACCTGATAGAAATGTTGGGAATTTTGAAATAAAGATAAAATATTTTAAGTTTAAGAAAGTTTATGAGGGGGATTTGTCTATTGCTTCGAAAAAATGGAAACAGATGAAATAAATATTTGAATAAATCTTGATGTAAATGAGGCATTTGACATAAATGAAAATCTCAACTGAAAAGACAAAAAAACAGAGACAGTGATGTTCCTAAATACGTGAAATCATGAAGGCCATATTCACATCAGGTTTTCTATGTTGTCTATAACCCTCTGAGGTTTAATTGGAGCATTTTTAATTGTGTCACACCATCTTTTGCAATAATTAAATGACATCTAAATGAAAAATAACCATCAACTGTTTATACTCATGTGCTTGACTCCTAAAACTTACATTACAGAAATGGTTGGTTTGTATTTTATAACACAGAACTGCATTTTATAACCCTCTTTCCCTGTTGATAGTTTTGTGTTATTGCACCACTATGCTTATTCCTTTGCTGCCTGCACTGAAGCTGCAGTGTAGACTCAGCTAATATTGACCCTGGAGTTGGTATGCACTTTGAGTTTTGCTCAAGGACACTTCAACAGGAGAGATGCTTACTACTCTGAAGGTTTGAATGATTAAATAGATGGTCTCCCAATTCACTGCACCACCCAGGAGTGAGCAGGATGACTGCAGAAAGCACGAGGTGACCTGACAGGAGGGCTGAAACATGAATCAAGCGGAGATATTGTATAAAAGTCACAATATTTCCTCAGGGTGTACCAGGGAACGCCTGGCTCCACTTCTCAGGAATGCCTGGCATCCAGGAGTCTGATTCCCTCTGGCTGGGCTAGACAGAAGGTGGGATCCAAGGCGACTGAGGGTCATTTGTCCCCAAAGATCAGACAGACATCTGACCAAACCTGTCTTTGGTCAGAGCGCCATAAACCACCAGACCTTTAAGGTGCTGGAGGGCTTTGAGGTTCACATAAAACAGCAAAAACTCAAAATGCAAAGAAAAATTGTTCAAGTTAAAAACAGAGAAACTGAATCACAGTGATAATCCATATGATCGTATGTGCATTAGTTCTATTAAAAGCTAATAAGTATCATTGTAATAGCACTTTATGACCTGATGCACAATCTTTGCACCTTTGCAGGTCCCACATCAGTGTTATCAGTCAGGGACAAGACAACAATGACAAAAACCTTTCACCTGAGTTCAGCTGATGATGACAGATAAGAGTCGGTCAAAGTCTCAATATGTCCGAAATACTCCCTCTTTGTACTTTAACCTCTGAATTATTCCACACCATAAATCTATTCATCATACAGCTGAGCCTTTGTATTATTACATTTAAAGTGACCACAGCTTATTGAAAAGGAGAGAGGAGAGTGTGTTGCAAAAGTCACCAAGAGTATTTGCATTTAGGACTCTTGAGTGTGTAATTTGGTTTGAATGAGCCAAAGATTTAGAAACTGTGAGAAGAGCTAAAAGTGAGGCATGATGGGAGTGCTTGAAGCTTGAAGTTGTGTATAATTACAAGCATGGCGGTTTTGAGTGACAGCAGCTGTTAGCCGGTTGCTATAGTCACACAGTCGCTGCTAGCACTGCGTATTCTCCCCACATCCACCCTCTCATCAAGTTATGGTCACTTCTGGCTCCCAAAAAATTCAAGATGGTGACGACCATAATGTCAAACTCAAGGCTTTAAACCAAAGCTCCACAAGCCAACCAGCCATGTTATGGGGACCCTATCCACTACTTAATGTACTGACAATGTGTTCAACTATTGTGGATTAAACTAAATACAAAAAAAGACTAAAATTTGGCTAAAACTGGTTTAGATTTTCATTATGACTACAACTAAATAAGGAGCTAAAATGAGCGCTGATTCTAATGTACCATTATGCGTTTGTTGTGTAAAAAACCTCGCTCTCTCACATTTTTTTCCTTACTTCACAATTTTGAAATGTTATTTAAGGAGCATAATAAAAACTCAGACACAAAACCACCGAGTGTAATATTCCACCTCGTCCACAGGAATGCACAGACTCCATTCAGGTGGTTTTCTCTCTGCATTCCTCAGTGGAAACACACACCTGTAGTCTACCACAGTGACGACCGGCCTACCTGCACACACTGATAGAGTTTCCACCTCCAGCACTGAGGTGATGTGGCCTCCTGTAATCTGACCCTCAGCTCTTTGGAGAGAGAAGGAAAGAGAGAGATCTGATCTGTCCCTGCAGCCTGTCACCTGGTCTGGAACGACTTGGATCGCCAGTCAGTTCTGCATGGGAGCGCAACAGACTGCGAGGCACAATGGAGGTCTTGTAAGCTACTGAGATATGAATAACCCTCCTCTAATTACCAACAAGGGGAATCTGCTGACTTGTACAAGAAAGTAATAACAAAAGCCACAAACAGGACTAAGGATATCCTTCATGTGTGCATTCAGCGTGCTGCAGAAGTGTTTACAAGAACAAAGCGTTTCCACAGCAGTGCAGAATAATTGTTTTTGAATATTAGAAAATTCTCCCATGGAGAGAGTCTGGTCCGATCATATGTCAAACAAACGCCTGTGCTGCAAACACAAAGCAGCATCAGTGCTGAGCTCTTGTCCCCGGGGTCGAGACTTCAGCTGCAGAGGTTAAGCGTTCACAGTGAAGCCACTAATGGATGTACAGTACAGCAGGGAGGCAATGATGCTAGGCTGAAACTAAACCACGATTATATAACACAGTTAATGATTTCCCTAGAGAGAAGGGACTGCGAGCGTTGACAAATATTGTACAAGTGTGTATGAGCAAGGGAGGGAACGCAACTGTGTGTGTGTGTGTGTGTGTGTGTGTGTGTGTGTGGAAAGAGGTATGTTAGGTGAAATACACAAAAAGCAAAATGTCACAATTTCTCTCAGGTGGGTTCACGATTGTAATCCTATCTACTATAGTAATCATTTTTTATGTTGGTTTTAGAGTTTATTCTGAAAGTTTCTGAATAGGACAGTCAAAGTCGTTCAAGCGTTCAAGGCAGCACTGCAAGGCAACAAAACGTCATGTAATAACCATAATTAAGTAGCCTAACGTCACTGCATCACTAACCTCTCTCCAGATCTCACTCGGCCTGTCATACAAAAGCAACTTTCTCAAATGTTGTTGTCATAATTTTTTTTCTTTTGTTTGTTTTGACCGTTTGGCCTCTGGCTGCATGGTTGTGGCTGATACACTGCGTACTGTTTCATATGCTTTTGTCTAAGCTGGTTAAAAAGGTTCATCCTGCTGCGTTCTGACATGCAAACCAAGTCTCTTCAGTCTTTGCATATAGCTGTTGTTAGTGGCATGTTGGCTTTGGAGAAAAATTCAAATCCTTTTCCAGGCTGTCATCCCGGCTGCTACGATGTAAAACATTAGCAGCACAGCAGAGCTAACAAACAGTGTGATTTAAAGGTCCAGTGTGTAGGATTCAGTAGCATCCAACGCTAAAGTTCCAGATTGCGAACTGATTGGATGCATGTAAAAGCCACAAAACTACAACTAATTGGATGTTGTAATGAGGCACCATATGAACGATTTCACTACAAAAGAAGATCTTGAAGACATTTTAGTCACTCAGGACTAAAACTGTCATATGGCATGTGCGCAATTACAATCTTAAAAAATGATTACAGTTTTCACTCGTCAACCACAAAACATCCAGATTTGGGCCAGATGAAAAAACAACAAAAACACATGCACAACACACTGGAGACTCAGAGAAAAAACAAAAAAAACAAAGTTTGAGTCAGTGGCTGCATCTCTCTCTGTCCCTCTCGCTGCCTCTCAGACAGATGCAGGAGCAGCAGACCGTGGGCAAAGGGGTCAAGCTCATCTGACACACAGGCAGCACTTCTAGAAATAACCCCAGCTGCCCATGAGTGGTGTCCCACTCTCTCAAACAATGCATCCCTCTGTTATCATAAACAAACTCCACTTTAATCAAAGAAGCAGGGTTGGAGGAACCAGATCATGAATCAATTTTTGTCATTTTTAGAGCAAAGATAAAATATTACTTTACATTCTCAGGTTCAGGCTTTGAAAATGGTAATTAACCTTTTAACTAAACATATCACAGTTAAAGTGGAAATCTTTTATTGTTTTGGACTGTTGGAGCAAAAAAAGGGGGAAATGATTGCTGTTTGCAGCCCTACAATGAAGAGAAATGTTACTCTGCTTATGAGATAACCTTTTGCTATCAGAGGGTGAAATTACAAGCTGCATAAGGTGACAATAGAAGAGAAAGTTAAGGTATCAAAAGTTTGAAAATTTGCTCCATTCACGTGTCACAGATGTAATCTGGCAGCAGACAGTGCGTGCAGTTAAGTGTTGGAGTGCAGATGAAGCTCTGGAGCTGCTGTCACTGTAAGTGGCCTAATCTGTGACCCGCAGGTCTGACCCACAGTGGCTTTAGCCAAGTTAGACAAATGAGGGCAGGAGGACTGTCAGGGCGGCTTCACGTCAAAGCCTGTGAAAACTCCGGGCTGTTGTGGAGAGAAAGATGAGTAGCATGCAGCACCACCGCTCTGCCCCACTTCACACGCATCACCATTTTGCTGTGTGCTCATAGTGCTGTGCCACATGGCAATTATAAAACAACTTCCACCGGGATTTCTCAACTCTTTTGTGCTTGAGTGTTAATCTCTCACACTCACTTGTCTCTGCCAAACACACACTCATATTGTATCAGTGACTATATGAGGTTTGTTTATTTCATTTTCGTCTTACCTTGACGCACAGTTTTCAACCTGACCGGACCTTGGCAGCACTTAATCACAGTTAAAATGTCATAGAGGGGTAATCCAGCCACAGGGACCCCCTCAACATCCAGGAGCAGCTCCCCCTCGCAGAGTTTGCCGTCCTCGTAAAGCACAGCATCCTCTTTAACTTGCCCGATGTACGGAAACTCTCCATTCTCCGCTCCGCCGCGCAGCTCCACGTTCAGCTCCCCGCACGCGTCACGGATCACCGCGCACTCGTTCACTTTGGTGATCCAATGGTTCTTCTTCTGAATGACTTTTGACATGATGACTCGGGTCCCAAACTAAACCCGTTAGTTCCGCTGAATCGCGTGAAGATCGGCCGATGCATAGCACAGAGAGAGTCCCAGCAGACAGAAAACTTCAGGTTGTTTGGATGTCACTCCAAGTTGGGACATTTTCACCCTTCTCTTGAGCCAAGCCATGCTGCTCCCAACGCACGTAAATGCCCCGAAGGCTCACAATCCGGATTGTTGTTGCTTCTCTTGCATCTTTGACAACAACACAGGCTGTGATTCCTCGTTGTGGGATCTAATCCGCTCCCTGATTGACCGCTTTACATCCAAACTCTCCTCCTCATTAATCTCCTTGTTCTGCCTTCTGCTCTGTCGAATATTTTGCCTCTTTTTTAACTTTCCGGAAGAAATAACTGTTACCTTTGATTACCCCGTGGACAGGTTGGGCAGTTCACTCAGCACCGGCGGCGCCTTTAAGCAGGTAACACAAGTTCATCCCATTTGCTCCTGCGCTTTGGATGAAGAAACAGTGGAAGCGGGGCGCATGCGTGCGGCTGCTACTCCACGAGGGAAAATCCTATCCGACCCCACACCTACCGGGTCCTAATGCTCCTCCCCGCCCGCCGGCCCGCACGCGTTACCAAACAGATTACAGCGATCTGCGCGTCTAATCCCTCAGGAGCGGCAGTTTTAGTCCTTATTCATAATTAATAGAAGCACACAGAGACCCGCCTTTCTGAAGACAGCAGGGCTATTTGGAATTTATGAGGGTTGTTGGTTCAAACTCCAAGCAGCAGCCATGTAACAGCCATAAAATCAGGATTGAACTTTAACATGCCTCAGGTATTTTTTTTTTTTTTTTTTTTTTACTGATTTAAAAGGTTTGCAACAAATATTTCAGGATTGTGCAAAGAGAAATTCCTCTGTGGTTACATTATTGTTACAACAGTAACAGTAAATAATCCTCATAGCTAAAGAAAAGAAAAAAAACAAACTGAAAATACTTTGTTTTACATTAAATACCAGTAATAGTGGAAGTCAGGTACAGATTCAGTAATTTGGGTCCTCCAGCAAAGTCAAACATTTGGCCTCCCTCTGCTTTATAAGGGGAGAATTTCATCATAATAATTGTGTGTAAATTTGAGTCTACAACCAAACTGACCATCAGAGAAACGCAGTAGAAGTAAAAATAGAATGTTTTCCAAGAAGCAGAAGTTGAATATAAACATATAGTTATGGAAAATAGCTGACAGAAATATTCAAGAACAGTGCAAGTTGACATTTTGCAGATCAACTCAGAGTTCCAGCCAAACCCTTTTGATTTCAGTCAGTGAAAGGTGCCTTTGTCAGTGTCTGACAGTAACATTACCTACAATAACACAAATATTTGGGGCCTCTGTCGTTTGGAGAGAGCGAGGAAGGATCAGGTGAGAAACACATGCCTCTGCAGGGAAAAGACAGGCTCTCTGTGTTTCCTGCCTGTTCAGATAACGTAGCTGGCGCTCCACCACGGCCTCTGAGGGCAGTGGCCTGGATAGCAGTGCATGAAAGGCAGCTTTCCATATCATTTCATCTCAGTGTTGAGTTCTGGGAGCACCAATGGTGACTGAACTGTGTCGTTTTTTGCTTCTCCTGCTTATCACATAGAAGTTACTCAGCTTTGACAGCCAGAATATAGCTGTCAATTTTCATCATATGGCCGACGTTAACTTGATTCACATGTATCTGTATGGTAAACACAACATACTGACTCTATCTATCATTTATTCCATGTGTTGCAAAGTGTGCTCCAGTCACATGACATTCTCAGGCCGATGAACGTGACGCTCATCCAGGGCGCTGATGTGCTCTGAGTGGTGATGGGAACACTGTTTCTAACATACAGCACTGGGATCAGATCACCATAAAAGCTTCATCTGAGTGCTGTTCAAGTCCCAGTCACATGTAGACTTGGTGTTGGATGATTTGCAGCCAACGTTAAAGGAACAAGTAGAATTTTAAGGAACAAGTAGAATTTTTGCCCACTGAAGCTCTGAGTTGATCAGAGGTACGACACCACAGACCTTCATCAGGCCTCACAAAAAACAGGAAACTATCACAGGGTTTCCAAACTTTTTCAGCTTGAGATACAAAAAGAGAAACAGCAACTTGTCAATTTTACGGTTAGTTTTTACTGTTTAAGTTTTAATACTAATCAAGCAAACAAGGTACATTGTGTTTAATAATGAACTTTAAGTGTTAGAGGTCAATGAAAAAATATCCAACAGTTTCAATGGGAGAGTGAGGAACATGTCAAACAAGCCCATCATGGCTGCTTTTGAACTGATCTGTCAGTTTTAATTATGTTTAATGGGTGTCACATTTTTTTGAGAAGTACTTTTTAAAATCAGTTTTGAAAAAAATTATATACATGAGGGGTTTTTTTTGTATTCTGATTATAGTTGTCAATGTTTATTAATTTATTTATTATTTATCCACTGAGTGCCTTTTTTAACAGAGGACATAACAAAGGTCTGCATCCACTAATGGTCCACAGAAACTTGAGTCTCCACTTGAGACTCTAAACCAGATTTAGCAATCTGAACAAAGTGTTTTTGTACACAAATGGAAAGTCAACAGTGACACATACATACTCACTCGTTAAGACAAATGAGAAAGGCCTGACGTTGAGTGCTACATAAAGGTGAGCCCGCGTCAACAACTCGAGAAGTAATGAATGCAATTACTTAAGAGTTGTGTAACAGATACTGTGTTTGGTTTTATGAGTGACAGTAATTGGCCGTCCAAAGCTCGGGAATGCTGTGAGTCCACAATCAATCCACAGAAATGAAATATTAACCAGCAAGTCAAACATTTATTGATCTGCTGTGGTGGTCAGAGAATGAAAGATCCTGGAACAAAGCTCTCGCTGATGACAACAAAGAGACCACGCTGGTGTTTCGTTGGATCACATCATTCAAAATATTACCATTACCTTCAGAGATTTATTCCTTGTATTTGTGTATATCCACAGTTAAACAGCTGGTCAGGAGAGTTTGGTTATTTATTTCTGTTTCACATTAACAAAATACCCGACATTTTCTGACTTTGCTTTGCACAAACTGTGTTATTTATTTCAACCATATTGCTGTACATTTTAGGAGAGAGCATCAGATCAAGTGCGTTGAAAATCACTGTTTACATCTCATGGAAAGGATTTGTTCATCCCCAGACAATCCTAACATTATGGACCGTGAGGTGTATTAACACAAAGTTGAATTGTAATTCTGAGAAACATGTGAGAGGCACAGTGTTTGTGCTGTGTGAAAATCATGAGAAAACAGGCTCATGTACACCTGCGAAGGATCAGATGGCTGGAGGGTTTGTTAAATAATGCAAGAGTTGCCAGCTGAATCCTCATATTCCAGATGTCTCACAGGGTACAAGCTTCAAAATCCTCTCTTTTAGACAAACCTGTAATAGATCCAGTAAGCAGCAGTTACATTTTAATGAGTACAGTCTCCACTTTTCCTTTCTGATGCCCTTGTAGATTCCAAATATGGCAAAATCACATGATGGAAACACAATAAAACGCTCCTTAAGAAGTCTAAAATGGTGATGATTGTTCTGTTAAAATGTCTGCCTGATACAAGAAGACTGAGGAGAGTATGGGGGTGGGGACCGGAGAGATAAAGATAAAGATAAAGAGATGAAGGCAGATATAGAAATACATCCTCAGAACGACAACAGGATGACAGAAAGAAAATAAAATATCACCGCAGAAAACAGTTTGTGACAACGATTTAGACCGCTCATTAAAAATTAGGGCGTAAGTGAGCTCATAACACACAGAAAGTGAAAGGAGGGGAATACACATGATGACAAAGCGACATGAGTTGTCATGCAGTGGATGTTGTACTCTGGCTGTCCACTCCCCCCACCCCCTCACCACTCCCCCCACCCCTTACATAAGACACACGCTTGGCTGCAGGCGTTGAAAACAAGGCCTGTCCCCATGCATTGAGCCTTCCCCTTCACTGGTTCTTAACCATGCAGTACACAACAGGAGCAGACAGTGAGCAATATTGAATTATTCAGGTACAGAGAACATTGCAGCGATGGAGGGAGCGAGGATGCGTTGGCTTTAGTCTGGAAAGAGGAGCAATGAGAATTGAAAAATGGCAAAGTTGGTTATTCATGCAAAATCCCACAGTGTTGCTCAGTGTGCTGTTTGTGATGAAAGTGTTCATTGTGCACCTCTGCACACCAGTAGTTAACTGTATTTATTCAAGGACAATTCAAAAAACAGTTAGAGATAACTTTAATTTACTTCAAGCTGCACTGATCAGCGTTTATCCTGATGAACCCGAAGAGAATTATTACCAACTGACTTTGCAGTTGAGCTCAGCCAAACAGAGTTTACAGGATCTCTCAGTTAATTGTCTTATTTTTTAAATATTTTAATGTTTTAGTTCAGGCTCAATATTCTCTTAAAGGTAATAAGCACATGCAGCAGGCAAAGCTAAAAGGAGAGCAAACATTGGGCCTGTATTCCTCAAGCGGACAGAAATTGGCCCAGTTCAGGATTGTCTCATCTGCGTGGGAGACATTTCCTGATGCTTTCATAGAAACATTCAAGGAAGCAGCTCTCAGTGGAGTTGTAGCAGTTAAAAGAGGTGCAAATCAACTGCTTAGTCTGCAACCTTTGGTTCTTTTCTCTTGTAAAACTAAGAAAATACATTTGTAAAGCTCTTTTGATTATGCCAAAATCTCATTTTAGTGTAATTTGTCCAAATGCAGTTAGATTTCTAGTGCAGCATCTTTTTACTTCATTGTTATGCATCAAACTCTTATGTGCTCAATACTTCCCCTTGAGGCTGAAAGTAGAAAAACACCCACTGCTTATTAATGGTTTATTTGAAACTAAGCTGCAACATTTACTTGGACTAATGAAGCATCAAAAGCTGCAGTACTTTGAAAGGCCACTTGAGACTGACAAGAGTGAGTCAATTTCCATTGAGCTTCATATTAAACTGTCAAAGTTTTCAGCTAAAATACACAGCTACTGGCTCCAAAAACCAAAGTGACAGTAGCCATGATGTTTAATTGAAAGTTGTAAAACAGTTTTTCAAAAACCAATGAATGACATCACTGTGGCTCAGTCTACTGTTTAATATTCTGTGTGTGTGAGAACTGCATGTACTGGATGTAATCCCTCTAATGACCACAAGGGGCAAGAATGAACCCATTCTACACTTCAAAACAAACTTTGGCAAATATTTGAAATAAATCATGCAGTATTTTTCAATATTCCCAAACAGCATTTTGTAACGAGTACAAGTAAGTGAGAAAAAAAAGTAAAAGTAAAAAGATTTCAAAAATCAGGATGGAAAGACATCTCACCAAGAATAAAGAGCATCATACTATGACTTCTATGAGACCTTCTATGACAGTAACATACATGAACAATAAAGAAGATGAAAGCTAATATCCCTCAGTGTTTGTGGAGGTGAAGAGATGACAAAGACAAGGTTTCTTCTGTTTGTAATTGGCCCAAAAAAATCTATTAATGCAGGTTAAAGTACTCCCCTTCTGTGCTACTCAAAGAGACATACTTACTTCTTACTTACTACATTACATTCATTTGACAGAAGTACAGTAGTTAACCTAACAGTCTATAAAGTACATGCACTGATATACTGCTAATGTGTTCATGTGCCAACAATAATACTTGTATAATCTATTTTTTTCCTTCAACTTCAGTGAAAAACAAACACAAAAAACATTAAAAACAAGCAAGTGCATGTTGAGAAAGTTTTTTTTTTTAATCAAAGCCTATTTTGTATTTTTGATGCTGTGTCTAGTTGGTTCTTCACGTTTTTTCCTGATGCACTCAAAAACACATTCCTTGCTTCCACGCTAACACACAGGAACAGATTTTTCCTCTGATGTATTTTATTAGCAGCCACGAGATTCACATCACCCACAGAACTCATGCTTGGTTTAAAAATATTTCACCAAACAACACAGTACGGCACTCTTTCATGTCTGAGGGATATTAGCTCACAGCTCCAGACAGGAGAGCTCAGCCAGCAAAGTGGACAAAAAGGTTAATCACAAATTAAACCTAAACGATGAAGTCAGAGGGAGTGGAGGGTCTTTCATGTGAATTTTTCTCACACATCACATGCTCAGTGTTTGCAAATCTGAACACGAGGGCTCACTGCCTTCAGTAAAGTTCACAAAAAGTCAGAATATTCAGTTAATTTCCCTCTTCCTTTGAGCTCCTGTCTGAAAATTGACCTGTACTTATTCTGTCTGTGTTCTTGTGTGTGTGTTCAGGCTGTTTTGGGTTTATGGACACAGTCAAGACTCCTTGTAAACCAAAGTTGAACCTGTTCTGCAGGATATAAATGCATTTTAATGAATTGTATGTCCAATAAAAGGAACCATATTCCCACATTTCCTATTTTAGTCTCTTCCTATGAAATCTCCTGAGGTACGTCTGACAAATATGGGACCTTTCTGCCTTTGAGGCATCCTCAATCCACCTGATGAGGACTGACAGTTTAATAATGTGTAATGTGTAATAGAGCTATCATACATCTGGGACAAGAATGTGTATGATAGAGTTTATATTTAGAGTACAGAGAGAAGAGAAAATAATTAAATTAACTTCAATAGTCGATCTGTAATAAAAGTCTCCACTGACTTTGTTCATTTAGGCTACTTCACCAAAGCAAAACTGCATTTGAGATCAATTTGTGATAGCTGAGATCCTTCACAACTGGCATCAAAAAGGTGTTTCATTTGTTCTGAGAAGCTGCCGTCGCTCGCTGCCATCAGACACCACACATCCACATAAACTGCACACATCCTCCTGAGACAGACAATAATGTCATTACACCTAATTCTAAAATTTCATTAGATAATAAGATGTATCTACAACCAAAAAAATGGGAAAGTAACAAGAGAAATTATAAATCCCTTTTGAGTGGTTTATTATCTAAACTGCATCCTCTTAAGTGTCTTGTTTTTTTATGCTGGAAGAGATGACACACAGTTTTCCTTTTTATTGCCTTTACTTAGCTTGTTTTTTGCTTTTATTTGCTTCCTTAGAGAGCATCTGTCTGTTTTACCTTCAAGCTTTTTTCTGGTCTCTTATATTTATGATAAGTCAGATGTGTTTTATGGCCTAATTTCTTTAGTTTTAATGTAATAATCCGTTTTTAAACATTTCATTAGGCTTTTTCTAAATTTGGGTAAAAAGATATTTAAATACACTTGAAGAGAGACTTTTTCATTATTTAAGGAGCCCATTGTCTGGCTGTTAAACTGTGTCTGACCAGGCAAAGGAAATATCAAAAATAAGCACTAAAAAACAGCATAAACAAAAGAACAAGGCAAGAGAAACAAATAATGAGACTCATGACAATTTATCCTTTTTGAGCAAAAAAAAAAAAAGAGCAAGCTTTTTATACAATGAAAAGCACATCAAGTGGGAAGATCAGACTGATGTGAATCATTTGCTTTTTAGCAGTTTTCTCTCTGCTGAAGTGTCTTAATTATTGTTTTGTGCTTTAACTCTTGTCATTTCTTCGTGTGAGAGCCTACACCACACAAATAAATCTCCCTTTTATTCCTTAAAATATCAATATGTGTCATTGACAAAGCATAGAGGACCCGCTTGTTATTTTGGAACAATGCATATCTTGCATATTGAAACCACTCTATTTGATCATTAATATGAAGCTGCAGCCTGCAGTCACTTAGCTTAGCTAAGCACAAAGACACAGCAAAAAGCAGGCTTTGTTTTGGAAAGTGACAGATAAGTGTTTTTTGCTGGATTAATTCCTTGTTTGATACAAGGAATGTGTTACGTTAGATAAATGATCAGTTGTTTTGTAAGAATATGAACATATGAAATGTTTCAACATCACAAAGGTGCAAAATTCTGCCATAAAACTTCAGAATGATGTTGAAAAATGATTTTAATGCAGAAATATCTTTGGTCTAGCAGGTTAGCACGTCAACAGGTATCACAACTGGTGTGATCTTCATGCAAAGTGGTCTTTCTGAAAAATGTATGAAAAACATTGAATTAAATTTAAAGAATCTGCCCAACAGCCACTTTAATTCTTCCCTCTATTATTTTTTGATGTGTATGAAGTGTGAAGTGCCAGAGAGTCACTGATCCCAGCCAAGAAAAAGCACCACATGAATAAAAAAAAATTAAATAGACTTATGTTTGGGATTAAACAAACAAGAATTGATGTTTTAATCAGAGGCTTTTTGAGGATTTCATAAACTGAGCCAGACTGGTGGTTTCCTTCCAGTCTTTATGCTCAGCTAAGCTAATAAGTTGCCGGCTAAAGCTTCAAATACAGAACTGAGAAAAGTATCAATCTTCTCAGCTAACTCTTGGCAACACTATTAATAGACATGAAAAATATCATTATATTAAATCATATTTTAAGGACACACATTAACTGCGTGTTGAGTTATAGCTGTTACAACATTTGTAAGCATGATTGAGAATTCCTGGCTGTTGTTACTCTCACAGAATTTAACATTAAAACAGCTGTTTCTTTTATTTTAATCATCTAACAGTTTTGTTTCCTCGTGAGTAATGATCTTACAACCTTTAGTGCAGCTGCTAGCTGTTTGATGGGAAATCTTGGCAGCAAAGTTTAATAAGTTTTGCCTTGAAATGCAACAAAGTGCTGCACAGCAGAATGAAGGAAAATAAGGTCAGAGAGACAACAGAGAAGACAACAATAGAGTTAATAACAATGTGACATTTCCATGATCTGACTTCAGAGATGAGTCAGCCCATTATTGTGAGCACTATGGAGAGGATGTTTGCTGGGTGTGAGGATGTGGACACTTGTTGTCCAGGAAGTCACAAAGCTAAGCAATTAGAGGAGAATGCCTTTTTTTAATGAGGATATCCTGCACTCACAATCCTGTCATGTGATCGAGGTAACCAAAACAACTCTGAGAGATCAGACTCTCTGTTGGAGTTGACAGATGTTAACTTTGTTCACTGGCACACACTCAGCATGGACATTATTAGTTTAATGATTAGTGCTTTGAGTTAGTTTATTTCAATGGAAGAAAAACTCCTGCACACTGATAATCAAGTCTCTGTTCATTAGGGTTTATGCCTCTGATGTTTATCCAGGATTTTTTTTTGTGTCAGAGTTAAGACTTTTGAAACTAACCAGCTGAGCAGATTTTATACTTAATAATTTGTTAACTTTGCTATATGTTTTTGTGTTTTGTCTTTTTATTATCTACAATGTCCAACAATGTACAAACTCAGAGAAATCTGTAATTTTATTTGACATAATGGTGCCTTTCATGTTGTTGCTTTTTTGAACTTCCAAAGTAAAACCAGTCAAAGAGTGAGGAAGGACGTTAGAAAATGTGCCTAAATATAACATGAATAAAAACTTTAGCACTCATCTGAAAATTTTTGCCTGTGTTTGCTTACATTGCATTGATAGAAAGACTTCTAGCAGCATAACTAAGATATTGTGTGTTCTAGTAAAAATATGCTATACCAAATGTGAAAGTAATCAAGTAAAAGTAGTGCATCCAAAACTCTACTTCAGTAAAAAGTGCACAGCTATTGTCAAAAAATACGTATGCAAGTATTATAAGTAGTCTCTGTCAGCGTTATATTATTTTATATACTGAACGACAAATACTGATGCATAAACTTGTAAGAAGCATTTTAATGCTGTAAATTGTTGATCTGGATCTATTAGGAACCATCCTATATACAATATTTTATGTTTTATAAATAATAAGCTTGGTTGGATCTCAAACTGCCAAATCATCAATCATCTATAGCAGCTCTGAAACTCTTGACTCTATCTAAAGAAATGTATTTGACAAATGATTGGTTAACAAAATACAGTTCCTGCACTAAAACTTCATCTTGAAGCATTTGAAATGTCCTGACCAAAAGAGGGTTCAACAATGCAAAATTTAATACTATTACACCCAAGTTTATGTGATCAGATAAAAGAGTATCAGACCATATTGGCAGTTAGCTGTTACCTGCATGTTAAAGCCGACTGGTTAAATGTTGCATTTACTGTTGGCAGTGAACATTGCAAACCTTCATTTAAGCAAAGTGACCTGCTCTTTATTAATGGATCTAGACATGAAACATCGAATGTGTCCTGACTGCCGGCAGCCTGAACGGCCTCGTTTTTTATATTAGCCAGACTTTGAAGTACAGTTGGCTTAACACAGCTTTGTACTGTGGCTCTGCCCTCTCATTTATTAAATCATTTTGACTGCACTGCTGCCACTGCCGGCTGTCTTTTTAAATCAGCTGGCTGCAGTTTGTGTCTTTATCATTTGATGCTGTGCACAGAGCCATAAAATGCGCATGCACGCACACGCACGCACACACACACACACATATTTAAATAATGGAAATCACGCTTATCATCTCTTTGCAGTCATGTATCTCAGCTGTTGTACATAATAATTACATTGTTGATTATAAATGTATCCTGTTTTTTATCCTATATGTTTCTTTGTTGATCGGTTTTCCTCCCAGAACTTGTGAAGCATTTAAGCATTTGTGACAGACTTTACTTAAAATCCTTAAGTCCTTGTTAAATATGAAGAGTGAGATCTGCCGAGTGTGTAGTTAGTGGAGAATTCAATGCACCAGGAAACTGTATAAATGAATAGGAATTGATGTAGCTTGTCAACAAGATGTATGAGGCAAACAAGAACCAATCAGAGCTACTTTATAGTGATAAGGTAAACCACACGTACATTACTGTGTGACTGCAGGCCTGCTGTCATTAAAAATTCATGGTTGTGTGATGATTCAAACACTTTGTTGTGTTGCAAACATGGAGCAGGAAAACAAGTGCAGTTTCCATGGTTTCGCATGTTTTCAGCAGATGTTTTCTGTCTTTGTAATGCACCTGTTTCTTAACAAACTTACCTGGGAATCAAAGTGTGTCTTCACAGGATACTATTCAGATTTTTCCACACTTTCCACACTTAATCTTTTCAAGAAATTGCACAATATTATCACCATGTAAAGTCATGTCATGTAAATAATTATCAGGAATAAACTCACTGGTTAACCTTATTTTTCTGCAAATATGATTATAAATAATAGTATTTATTTATTTATTTATTTATTCCTAAAACACAGACTCAGTGTTGACAAGAGAAACTCATGAGAATTGGATTTAACTCATTTAATACTGACCAAACCTGAACGTTTTTATAGTAATTTTGAACAGAATTATAATTATATGATTGCTCTTTATTCTTAATTCTTTAGAACTTTGTGTATTTAATTTATTCATTTTATTAATTATCATTTTGTGTTATTTTTTAATATTATTTTTAAATAATTATTTAATGTTTTTTAATTTAAGCTTTTATGATTTTTCTTTTGCGATGTGAGTTTCTTTTTTATGACACTACTTACCTATTAAGACTCTAACAGTTGGCTTTTTAAACTATATAAGATTTTCACCACACAATTTTACAATATCATTATTATATTCAAAATATATTATATTAATATTTTTTAAATTTTACTAATTGTGTTTTTGTCTTATTTGACAAAAGAACTACACGAAAAAGTGCACAGAGGGTGAAGAGAGAGTCCCAAAAGTGTACAAAAAGAACAACTACTCCCAATAAAATTCTCCATCTAATGTTTGTTGGCAGGCAAAATTGAGGAGCATTACTGCCAACATCTACTAAAAAGTCAGAACAGAAATATACAGAAATTATTGAAGAGGCACTGGTTTATTTTTATTAAATTACCACATGTTTATTAACACAAAATCAATATGTCATTTTAAAAACGTTCTGACTTGCTGGAAGACTTATGTAGGACAGTGCTAATGTTAATGTTGTCAGAATGGCTACTGTTTAAGGATCCATTTAGTCATTAATTTGATATTTGCTTTATTTCATTTTCGATATTATTTATTTTACCTCTGACATAATTCTCCATTGTTGGCATTTTTTGCATGTTCGTTAAATTAAATTTTTCTCCATGTCTCTTAAGGTCAGAGACTTCCATTCAGTCTGCATGAGAAATATATTTATATAGATACAATTACACTTACATAGTTATGTGTACCTTCAGGGTTGCAT
>JAPZDY010000002.1:17404854-17424342 GCA_029783645.1 Ctenochaetus hawaiiensis | reverse complement strand
GACACTATTTCAGCCAATGCCACTAACAAGCTAGCAAGCTAACAAACAATATAAACAATCCAAGGTGCTAACTATGCTTGCCATTCTGATATGTCTGCAAGTCTTACTTAGCATCAAACAAGTACAGCAGAATCGCTTCAATATTTCCTCTGCCACTAATGTTAGCCATCTTGACTTTTTCATTGTTCAACCTAGTGCAGCTGCCGTGGTGGCCGAAACACAAGGCCTTTAACTCCTAGATCCAGAATTTCTCAATAAAGAAGAAAGAGAAAATGTGCTTACAGTCACTTTTCAAAGGTTTTTTTTATCTTTATTGTAGAAAAACCATGTAAGACAAAAGTGGAGCTTAAATATTTTTTTATGACACCTGAAACCTCTTTAAATTCCAAGTAAAACACAAACTGGTAACTGGATGAAAAACAAGGAAATGTATCAGAAAGGCAGGTACCATGTGACATTGTTGAATCTCAGTTTAACAAATTTTGCAGCTGGGGCATTAAAATAAATTCAGTCATGTCACTTTCAGGGCAATTTCTTTTTTATCAGCCTTACAAAACAGAGTTCTGTTGAACACAGCAGGACTATAATGAGATGTCCAAGCAATACTCTGAAGAGTACTTATGATTCCTTGGTCAATTTAGTACCTGGTTTCATACACTAAATCGTTTCAATGCATGAAAAAATGGCTGTTTTGTTTGGATGATTGTAAAACTGGTGTGGGTGCTGTTTACATGTGTGATGTGCAGTTAAATAAAAGAGTTGCAGCTCAAATAAAGAGTAAATCTTTCATCCGGAGTGACTTTTAGATTTTACAATGCAAGAATGTCTCTCTTGTGTGGCCACTTCTGATTTTTTTTTAAATATTCTATGACCAGCCTTCCAAGCTAATAGATAATAAAATATTATTTTTCTCATTCAGCACTCACTGCTTTCAGTTTAGTATCAATGCCTGCATTAATGAATCTAGATTTATATTTCCTGACCGCGTGCTTTTGAGCTTTTACTGAAGCATATTTTCCTCACATTTTTTTTTTTGATAAAAGAACAAATCATTAGCTCACAAAGATTTTTAATTTATATGTTTGCCTCATATTTTTTTAAATTATGAGTATAGTTGTTAAAAATTATCTAAATTGTGCTCAGTTTTTTCTTGATTGCTCCTACTCCTAATTCCTGTAATTCTCCAAAAAAAAAAATAATAATAAAACATAATATTTTTCTAAAAAATGAATTGATTTATTAACTCAGGGAGAGGAATACATGTTAAGAATGTAATGAATATTGTGAGATTTTTGCTTATAATAAAAATATCCAAATTGTAAATCAACATTTAATCTAAGATTCCAGAGGAGATTAACCAAACTCACACTTGATTCTTCTATAATCTAGAATCGTTACTGATGGCAGCAAAGATCAAAGTATAAATTTTCTTTTGACTTTTGTGATTAAAAAGTGGATTTATTTCAATCTGTCTGCAGTGGCAAATCACAGAGGGAATATGAAGACTAAACATAACACTGGGGGATGACATCTTAATATATTAAGAAAGACATTCAAAGTCCAGTTTTACAAGATGTGAATGTTAACCTTCAAGGTACACTGTTAGAAGTACACCTGCCATATGACAAATATCTATCTTGTCCTGTTAAGACTGATATCTAATTGAGCTCTTTTTGCTGACAAATAGCCAGACAGGAAGCACTGACTGTTTTATTGTTATATAACTGTGCAGTACAGTGATATAATACACACAAAAGATTAGGAGAGATGCTGAATAGCTGGAATTCAGTGCACATAAACTGATAGAGGATAATAGTGTTTGATGGGACCACAATTCTATGCCGGGGGAATGCCTGCTGGCCTACTTCCTGTTGTAAGTTTTATGTGTTGCCCTTCACATTTTACTGTTAATTTTTTTCTTGCTGCTTTTTGTCTGAGTGTGAGTAAATTTTACTGTGCCAAATGGCCTTTCAGTCCCAAGCCTTAAGCACTAACACATCTCTGGCTTTAATTGACATCATCTGTGGGTTTCGGAGAGAAAGTATGACTATGAGAGGATGCCCAGTCTTAAGATTTTGTTTGATTAAGTATAAAGCATGTTGCAAATACTGTGTTGAAAAAATGCAGAATTTGCAGCCTCATAAATGTTTTTTCCATAAAACGGGGCCGAACTTAGCCAAAAATTTAGCATTTTCAAATATTTTTGACCCCTTCAATTGATCAGCATGACCCATCCCATATCCATGCAGGGACCTTAAAAATGCATTCAATACTATTCCCCCCTAAGGACTACTACAAGCTGAGTCTTAAAAACCAAGATCTGAGCCCTACATATAAGTCTCTGTGTGCCCCCTTATCAATTGATCCAACTGGTTTTAACACATCTTTCAAAAACTTTTGGTAAATAACGGCTCTAAAAAAATGTATGCTCTAAACTTACCTAGTTGACTGCCTCTAACACCAACGTACAAGTATGAGTTCAAACCAATTTTCAAACAGTGTAGGTTGCAACACAAATATCAAAAACACAAAAAGATTTATGCACCAATATGGTCATATATGAAAAAAGAGGTAACTATGAGCAAAACTCAACAGCATCATAACAATGTTTTTTCCTTAAAAAGTAATTTTTCAGAATTCTCTGTATGGTCAGACATTTTTTTATCTTTGCAGCTGTCAAAGTTCACTAAAACTTTGCTTACAACTTGAAGCATGGCATGCCTGGCTAAGCCTACTTAAACAACAGACATGTTGCTAACACCTAGTTATAACACTACTGACCAAACCTCTGTCAAAATGAATTTATTGGTTTTATGATCAAACTCAGTAAAATCTTGCTAATGTAGCCAAACACAAGACGTGTAACTTAGCAAGTCAGCTTTCTAATACAGCAGCAAGAAGCATACCACTGCGTCAGTCTTGCCAACAACGAAGCCGGTCAGTTCCTTCTGTCTTTCTTTCATGATCTGTTCTGTTATCTTCTTCTTCCTCCATTGATTTCCTCTTCTGTCTTCACCTCTGCCATGATGTCCATCAAGGCTTCTGGGCTCAGTATTCTGTTTGAAAAGTGAATACCAACACTGAGATCAGTTGTATTTCTTAAGCAGAGTCACCAAAAATAGAGACATGGTACTTGAGAAAAATTAGAGACAAATCAAAAGGAATTTTACCATAAAATATGATTCTGTTCAACCAAAATAATTGATGCATTTAAAAGCCCTATACGGATAAAGAGATTGTCACATTAATCCAAAAGACATAACAGCCCACCTGGAAAGTGTCTGGTTTGCTAGATGGTCTCTCCAGCCCTGGCATGCAGGTTGGATTAACTCACACACAATTATGTTATTGCCACGTGTCAAATCAATTGATCTGCTATTTTTTTTCTTTTGGCTGCTCTCTAGATTATCTGGTTTTCATTTCACTGGCAAACTGTGCGTGCATTTTTTTTTTCATTTTGGTCACACTTCTCCATTTGACCATGGTTTGGACCAACAATTACAACAGGACAGGACAGGACAAGAGGTGGAGGATCAAACCGCCAACCCTGTGATCAGTGGATGATCTTCTTAGCATCAGCTGCCCCTAAATATGAGGCTTTTTAATTGTTTTTACAGTAAATGAACATTAAAAGCTAGTTAATAAAGCATTTGTTGGTATATATAAAATCAGTTATCGTCTCCTTATTGCTGTCAGCTGACTTAACTATAAAATACAAACAACAGCCATTATATGTGCAAAAAGAAATCATACAAAGTCGAATAAATCACCCCTTTTAAGATGCAGTGAACCAAGTAATGATAAACACCCATACCACCCATACTATGTATGGAATTGTATATCAGGGTCACCTAATTGCTCACTGAACATAATGTGTGCAGTGTACTAAGGCTCAGTCCTCCACAGCACATCTATCTGCTCTCTCCTCTTTGCTAAATCTTTTTGGCTATCACTATCAATAAAACAACTGAAGAAAGCCAGCAAAAAACTTGGATTTAAACTACAAAACTTGGATTCAAACTGCCTCTAATATGAGTGAACTCCTGCCATCTGAAATGTAAGCAGTATGGCAGTGCTGACATAGATTCAACCAATAAATTCATGAAGAGCCAAACATACAGCACATTTTAGGACCAGAAGCCAAAACATCCACCACTTTCAAAAGACCTGGAATTCCCAGCCATGTTTTCCTGCAGAAGAAACAAGTACTGCTCAAAATAATAAAGTGAAACACTGAAATAAAAGGACTTCAAAACACTGATTCAGTTGGGCTTGGATCCTCTTTAAAATGACCTGTGACACGGGTCAAGGGCCACCAGCTGAGCACCAGGATCTAGCTTTGTCTACAGGGAGAGACAAAATGTAAACATCGGATTGCCATTTACTTGAAAGTGATAGACTACCTGAATTACACTTTTGACTCTGAAACTGACTAAAAATAAAACACAAAATGTTTTTGCCTCTTGCAGTATTACCTTTTACTGTGGTATCAGTTTGCGTGGTCATTATGTAACCTCATGTTTTGCAAAAATATGGCAGAAAACTCTTACTTTTTCACATGCAACCCCGTTAATCACATGCCTCCGACTCTGTCATTAGTGAGAATTTCATCTTATAGTTTCAAACAAGTGATCTTATTGCCTTAAAAAATAATGTATGCATATGTGGGTAATTACCATTGCCAGTGTTTTTTCATAGTCTTTTTTTTGCTATGCAGAGAAATCACAACCATCACAGATCAAGATCATATACCAACTCCAGGTAAGATAACACACTAAGCTATAAAATTAGAATTAGAAATATTAGTCTCTCTATGTTTATTGATCCTAATGCATTCCTCTGTCATCTGGATTAAAGCAGAGACCTGCAGGACATAGAACTGGAGCCACAATAATGTGAGTATCCCTCTGATCTCTCTAGTGTTAAGTCCAGCTTAGCAGCTGGAGATGGACCAGTTTAAGTGTCCTAAATAAACAAGTGTGTTATTCTCTTTTTTTAAACATGACTGCAGTGCACATACCTGTTTATATTCTTTGTATCTTAAGTGTTTTTCTCTCTCCTCAGGCAGCAAAGAACACATAATGCAGCAGCAGACGCAGCACTTGTGAAGTTGCACATTTTATCCATCACCAACATGTTTTCAATATCAGCATAGTGAGTGTTATGTATCATAGTCACCCATTTTATTAGAAGCTTCGCATTGACTGAGAGCAAAGATGGACCTTATTTGAAATAATATGCTATTTATATTATGTTTATGCATTATCTATTGCAGATATCTTTTCAAGTTCACTAAAAAAAGTTTTATTTTTACACTAGTTATGTACTTAACCAACTGTCTGTAATGTTGTTTGCCAAACACAAGTTATTTATTAGTTTTACTTTATTCAATCTCTGTATTGATAATAAAAGTTCCAACAATACCAACTCAAACTATGTTATCCAGCTGCATTTTATGTATGAACACAGTGTAATCACATGTAAGAGCATGTAATGGCCACAGTAAACCGCTTAGGCAACTGTATAGCCTACATTAAGGTTGCCTAAACACTTCATAAGGATTCAAAGTTCTTTTTATGTACTGCTTTAGAAAGCAGTTAGGTTCCCGTCATCATCAGGTCACAATGATGATCAATAAACAGGCTTAAAGCAGCCAACTTCTAAACTTTGTAACCCAATTTGTGTGTTCATCCACTATAGCTACAAATTGCTCTGAATAGTTTCAACATGTTCTGAGAGGATAGTGTGGTATTGGTCACATTTTGTGTTTTTGATACTGGTTAGAAATGAAACAGACAGACAAACAGCAGTTTCTCTTCTCAAGAAATGTCTCCACTGCAGGATTTGGTGGGAATGGCATGCTACTACAATTTAATTAAATACATGCATTACATTAATTATTGCTGCATGTTGGTGGCAAATATTTGTTTTTTACTAAGTGAGAGAAAGAGAGGGAACTCTATTCCCACTACTGTATTGTCATGTCTTTCATCTTGTCATGGTTAAGCCTAATGTTTCATTACAATCAATTTGCACAATATTTAATATTAATTTGCATATTGTCTGATGTTGAGAATAATATGGCACACAGGGAAACATTTGTTTATGTGCCTCTAAGAGAGCACCACATCAGAAAATCCTGTCAAAAGACTCCCACATGGGCATGTGCGTGTGTGCTGGTCGTTTCTGTTTTTCTAAAAATCAGATTACGAAGCAGAGGATGAAAAGAGGAGCCCACATGCCTTACCTCACAGACTCTGCATAGTCATGTGTAGCCTACAGTGTATCATGACACCTCACAAGAAATTTCACAGGCTACTGCTTATCAGTTTGCACACCATTTCTGCAGTAAACTATTCTGCATTGCAAAATGTTGCTCCATTACAAAACAAGGAAAGTATTCGTATAATTTAATTTAGTGCCTTTCTGCAGTGAATTAAAGGCAGCTGTGCAAGATGAAAAGGCAGTTGTCTTCAACAATAAATATGTTGGAACTGCCTCAGACCAGTCTGAATTGTCAAAAGAGCTGCCACCCTTTCTCTCCCTCTCAACTTCTCGCTCATTTAACCTTTAAATTAGAGGAAACAGAACATTTTATTATTGATTAAAAAAAAGTCTGTCTTAATTTAGAAGAACAAACTACTCTCAAGCTCTTTTTTTTTTTTTTACCTCAAATGTATTATTGGGTACAAAGTTTACTTACTCGTAAACTTGTTGTTTTGTACCCATAACATGACGTCTATAGACAAGGGGAACAAAACGTCAAAAAAGGAAAATTTAGGCATTGATTTTAGATCAGATTTCTGTTCAGAGAATTTATGCAAATTACAGTGTATTTAATTAGATAATATACAATTTACATACTTAGACACACAATTTCATAAATGTATGATAGAAACCATTAATGTCTTAATATAAGAAATCAACTAGGACATTTTTTTTTTATATCTGTTAGTTACAATTTTCACCCATTTCCCTGAAAGCATCTTGTCCTAAAGTAACAGTTCACCTTAAAATTAAAAAAAAACAGCATATTGTTCCTCCTTACATGTAGAATGACTCATCTGTCTTGACACTTTTGATGTGAATTGCCAAGTTTTGGAAATATAATTAGTACAGATGTCTCATCTGCATCTACTGCTAGCTCACCAAGCACCACTGAGCTAGCCAACATCAGCTGAGCTGCTGCTGGCTAACAGCTCAGCTGAGGTAGACTCTATTAATGTTTACATGGTGCTGTCACACAAGCTTCCTGTCCATTAGAAGATACTGTAGTGCATGTCTCCTCCTGAATAGTGATACATTGGGCAGTAAATTCATTGTTTAAGTGGAGTCACAGCAAGGTCTGTAAATTACCTTGAATAAGTGGGTCATGACTTCTGGTATAAAACATTTTTTTGTTTTTTTGTTTTTTTTTTTTTAATAAACATTGTTAGCACACTGGACACCACAAACCGAGTACCATTTCTATTATATTTGAGAGAAGGCATTCATCTCTAAGGCAGACATCTTTTATATTTAGTATTCACACCTTAACAGTCAAGATGGAAAATACCACTACAAAAATGAGAAAAAATATAAACTTAGGATTTTGGGATTAACTGCCCCATTAAGTTACTATAGTACTGTAACCTACAAAAAAGTTATAATAAAATAGATGGCAGTTATTAGATAGTTGTATTGTTATTAAATCTAAAATATGTTTATCTTTGCATAATTCAGTGGCTCATGTGAGAGAGAATACATGTTTTTCATCTGTTATACTCACAGACACTTAATCACACGAACCTTTAAATGAAATGAAATTAAAATGCCGACGCAAGAATTTGCAACACTCTTTCAAGAAAAAATATTGATTGATGATGTTACTGCAATCATAGTCAAACAGGAAACTCTTCATCGAATTTCTGACACTGATGTTAAATTTACCCTTGCCAAATACTAATAAATCAGAACCATCATAAATATGATCAACTTGCTGCCACATGGTGGAGGCAAAGATCCAAACTATGCCCACAGTTTTATGTAGGCTATACAATGTTAGACATGACCGAAGTACAACTTGCCATCAGAGGCAGCTGTACATACTTTTGAGTCTCATATCTTCTGGATTACTGGATGTAACAATATCAGTAAGGTGGTTCCTTTCTCAGTTCTCTCTGTGATCCATATGCTTGTCATCTGGATACGTGATTAAACAACTGTGGAATTTCCTGCTGACTCATACTGGAACTGTTTAATCATTCTGCATAATAATAGCGGCTGTCAAAACAATTTAGCAGAAAAAAAATTTGATAAAGCCTGTTGTAAATATGACATAAATTTAAGTGACAAAAGGTTAGAGCAGAGGACTGGATAAGCTGACACAAAATGAGAGAGATCAGGAAGCACTACACATCAATAAAAACAATATTCCGCAAACAGTAGGCTGCTTCAGCAGGAACATCTTTGACACTGATCTGATTGGCATCCAAACGCAGCATTCTCAGCTTGGAAAAGTTGGTCATGTTGATTGTTCTGCAGAAACTGCTCAGGGTGAACTCTGAAAGACACAAGAGTATTAAAAACAGTGATGAATAGCGCTGCAATTACTTTTGTCCAGGACTTTTGTCTGGCACTCTTAATTACAGCTTTTATAGAAGTCAGTGAGTAACAACAACGCATCATTTCTAAATAGTCTCCTTTCCTTTGATTACAACCGGTCAAGACCATTTCTCCTCACATTTTCATTTTGTAGTTTACAACTTTTTTTTATTGTGTGTACAAAGTTCGTATTGTGTACAAGTTCGCACAGGAGAAAGTATTTATGAAAAACCCCTTACTTAGGAAAAGAGGTTTCAGGATCATTTTAAAGACTGATACAAACAGCTTGAAATCTTGTTCTTGATGTCATCTAGTGGTTGATCATTTTTGTGCATGCTGAGTCTCCACCCAGAAAGTGTGGTAACGTAACACAGCCGGTCGTGGCTAAAAATGCAATAAAACCAACTCAAGGAAATATAAGGCAATTGAGTTGTACATACAAATAAATAATGCTACGAAAACAAGGCAGCTGTAAACAAAATGGTGTAATTTTAATTCAAAATCACACACGCAACTTGCGTGTGTGATTTTGAATTGCGTGAGGCGACAAGGACCACAGGTGTGTGAGACCACAAGGAGGACTGCATAGGATTGGGAGTTTAAAATCATACTGCAGTACTAAGTAAAAAAAAAAACATTACTTCTATAGTTTCCCAACTGGACTTTAAAAATCTCTACTTTTATGTTATTTTATGTGGAAAAAAATCTTAATTAACAGGGGAACATTCATACCTTTGATCTTATTGGCTTGTAAATAAAGGTTTTCCAGGTTCCGACTGACAACAGGAATTTTCTCCAGCTTATTGAAAGAAAGGTCAAGCTCAACCAATGTGCTGGTATTAAAGACACTGGAGGGAAGTCCTTTATCTGTAAGCTTGTTATGAGCCAATCGGACAAACTGCAGTTTGGGATGCACGGTGAAGAAGCCAGTTGGTACATTCTCTATGTTATTGTACTCCAAGTAGAGCTGCTGTAGTCTCTCAGGGAGATTGTCAGGGATTTTCTTCAGCCTGTTTTTCCTCATATCCAGCATGGTCAGAGACTTTAGTCCTTTGAACACACCTCCAACATCCTCTATGACATTTGCCTGGAGCTGAAGGTTGGTGAGGTTGATCATTCCCTCCAATGAGTTAGAGGGGATTTTTGAGATCTTATTGTGACCAAGTCGTAAGTCTGTGATAGACTTTGGCAAATTGGGAGGCACACGGGTGAGTTCATTGTGATCCAAGAAAAGCCGGTCCAGGTTTTTCAACTTGCTAAACACGTTCTTGCCGATCTTGTCTGAATTAAGGTGGTTGTGAAACAGTACAACCCAGACCAAGTTGGTAGCATTGTCAAACACTCCATCCTGAATGCCTGTGATCTGGTTGCGCTGCAGGTAGACATACTTAATATGTGAGGGGACATAGGGAACATGCTGAAGGTTGCGGTTGTGACAGTACATGGCCGTGGGGTAAGCTGAAGGGCAGTCGCACTCCAGGGGGCAGTCCACATCCTCAGCCTGCCAGCTGGCATGCTGCCGTCGCCCTCGCAGATGGGACAGCCACTGGAACTGGCTATAAAGCTGGCCAATACTTAGATTCACTAGTCCCATCATGAGGAGGAGTGCCACTGTCTGCATGATCACTGATGAAGAACCAGGATGAAAAAGATTGTAATTTAAAAATTACATGAAGTAAAACAGATATCACATAAAAGCCAAATCACAAATTCATAATACACTGATAATAAAATTTTTTGATGCAGAAAGTGAACTACACTGTTTCAGTAACTTAAGACAGTCTAATTTTCCCTGCTCCATTTTTAAATCCACAGTAGGTACAGCATACCTACCAGCTGGTTGATCAGAGACGATGCCTCCTCTCTTGCTCACGTCGCCTGTGGCTTTCTCAGACTGAGAAAGATATGCTGTTCGTTAGAGAAAATATCCCCCCTCTCTATGTAGCTGCAGCCCCCCCCCCACCACCCAGGCTCATTAGACGCATGCATTTTTCCACTTGCATGTAGAACCTGTACCTAAATGTATCACCTCCAGCTATGTCAATATCAATCCCATCTGTGTACTGGTTCAGACATCTGCTTTTTAACAACCTTGTTTTTCTTTACTGTGACATGCCTTATCATTAGTACAGCAACACCAAGTCTGGCTTGTGGTTTCTTGTTGTGAGGTGGAGTTTATGGAGGGGATGGGCGGTATGGTATAGAAAATTTCATGGGGATGTGTTACTTCTTAAATGGAACAATGCAGCTTTGTCAAAGGGTAAAATTTAACTCTTGATTGCAGCATGCTAGCCTCCTGTGCTTCAACATGTACCAAGTATGACAAAACCTGTCATTTGTCCATAATCAAACATTTTTTCCTTTCTTCATTCCTTCTTGCTTCAGGTACTCACTACTTTTGTCAATTACAGTGTTCAAACCGTGGAGAAAGTCAATGAATGTTTTTAAGCTGGCGCCTGCAGACAGAGAACCATCATTATTATCTTGTAGATTATTTTCAGAATTGGCCTCCTATTCACATCCTCAGGTGGAGCAGGAAAATAAGGAGAAAATGCAGTTTCAGAGATTAAGACTTCACTCAATCTGTTTTCCTGGCCTTTTGTGGAAGGAAAGGACAACATGCTGATTTAAAAATACAAATAAAAAAAAGTTGTTAAGCAAATATTAGATCCTGATGATAAAACCATACCAACCATTTGAGAATTCAAGATTACACAGATGATATTCTTCACCACAAAGCACTTGGCAGATTTTATTTTCCCAAGACAACATTCTTTGGTCAAAAACTACATGTGTAACAGAAAATAATATTCTTTCCAAGTGATGTTATATTATGCTTTGTTTAAGACACAATGTTTTTCACACAGTTACAACAGTGCTTTGAACATGACGACATGAACAAATGTTGGTATTCCCTCTCAAATTTATCAAGAATAGAAAATATTGGTGAGGGAGAACAATTGATTTCCGGAGAAACAACATCCCTTGAAAAAATTTCTGTTTAAATTATCATCCAGTTATGATCTACCATTGTCCAAACCTCTGTGTAATTCACTTCATAGGTTAGGTATTATTACTGTATCTGACAGCTTTGTTTTCTGTGTGTGTCCATCTGGATACGCCACAAAGAAAGTCTGAATTAAACAAGATGTAAAACTGAAAAAAAATTGCTTCTGTGATTCAAATGTCATGTTTATGCTGAAACAGTCCATACAGGCCTCACTCTTAAAGCCTAAAAGGTTAATATGACAGCCAATGAAAAGAGTTAATCAAATTTGCTGGAGGAGCTGGATCATAAGGTGACCAGAAACTTTTTTTTGTAAATTCCTACAATGGAGGGATGGAATAGACTTTAATGAAATAAATATGCTGATTGAAACACACATTAGTGTCTCTTCTGCCTGGAAATGCTTTGAACATAAGAGAGAGCAGGGCTTTTAAGATGTGTTCATCTATCCAATCTAAAGGGCTTTACTGGTGCATAATGTCATTTGTCAGCAAGTTTAGCTGGTTCTACATAGTTCACAGGCTACTAAATGAGACATTTATGTTGGTTGTTGCAGCTTGGGTGTTTTTACTAGCCCAAAACTCTGTGAAGTAAGCTGGAGCATGCTCACACTTAACAACTTACAGCTGCAAGACTTAAAAAAAATGATAATAAAAAAACATAATTTGTATTTAGCAGAAGAGCCCTGATGATTTTGATTCATTTGATTCATTTTATCATTACACATATTTAAACAGCCGTTTTTCTGACAGCACACTACATTCTATCTTGCCAAAGCAAATGCACTAGTGATAGATAAAAGAGAGCTGTTGACAAGTACTTCAGCAACATTTAGAGTCTCAATCCAGTCCAGTCCAGTTTTAACCTTCATATATAGAAAACAACTAAGCTGCAGGAAGTTCATTTGACTTTATGCTCATAGTGAACAGCTTACTGATCAAACAACACGCAGAGAATGTCAAGCAATTTAATTCAAACTGAAAAAAAGACAAGATATCAGCAATGTGCAACATATTCCACAGTACATCTCCTAGCTGTTAACTTGACCTGGACGTTGAATTGATTTCACTTTTCTTTTCATGTCTTTCGCATAACAGCCCTTAGGCATTACATTAATGCTACTCCTTTTGGAAAAATTAAAAGCAATAGAAGTGTGAAGAGTCCAATTCGTTCATCACTTGCTTCATAAGCAAAGCACATATGAGTATTACTTAACACGGAAAATGAGTTTCTGACACTGCATTACAGCCATGCAGCAAGAGAACTCCTATTTTGTGTGAAGAGATCAAACAATCATGCAAAAAGAAGTTGTGGTTTATAGTGATGGGGATTCAATACAAAACTATAAATGATACTGGCACACTTTCTTCACAATGCCCTCAAGATGAAAAAGTCCCCCAAAATATTTTCAAAACAGTGAGCAGGAAAACTGGAAAGAAAACAACCCAAAAAGCAGCCTGTAGGCTCAAGGCTCACTAGAATGATTTACTAAGCATCAGCATATTAAGAACTGGCCTAATACACAACACATCCAGTACATTTGTGAAGCTTAATGCACATGCATAGTTCAGACCAGACTGAGGTACATATCATGTTTAAAATGAGAAAACTTTGAGAAAGCAGAAACAAACCCATATGTTGAAGACTGTTCAAAACTTCCCTGTAGCTTTTCATGTTTAGCTTTTCTACTTTGTATGTCTGTCTACGATGTATGTTTGTGTTTGTGTGAAACTGAAAACCTTGAAAAAAATCTTCACCTCACTAGTCTGGAGGTTGTATGTTTTTAATTTTCTGTCTTCTCTTCAAAAGTAGAGGATTTGTTGAATCTTCAATGGTTTTGACTTTCATTTGATCATGGTCCACTCTCATTGTTTGCAGGGCATTTGTGATTTCCTCCTAATAATTACAAATAATTCATTTTTATTTAACCAGCAGAGTTAAAAAACAGTATGCACAATATGCACATCCAGTTTCAATTTTAAACCTTTTTCAGTTACAGTCAGCATGAGAGCATAAAACATAAAAAATAACTATTGTCCAAAAAACTATGAATAAAAATGTGAGAATTAATGTTATAATTTTCTTCTAACACATATGAACTGCAACAAAACTTACTTTAACTTTCTTCCAAACATCCTGTCCCTCATGCAGCAACCGACTGATATGAAGAGGTGTCTGTGGAATATCAACTGACTGCTGCAGTTGTGAGCAAATATTCATGTGTGTAAGTGTATAACAAGTCTCACAGAAATCTTTTACTGCTAGCAGACACTCAAACAGATGCAAGCCTAAGGGGAGCTGCTTACATTGATCCAGGGATGGCTGATGAACTCAGTGATTCTCATTCTCTCTGAGGGCTCAATTGTAAGCAAGCAGCAGATCAGTTGTTTGGCTGCAAAAATAATTTGTTATCTTCATTATGTAATATTTTCATGTGTGCCCCACTAATAAGGGTTATCCATCATTACAGTAGCTGAGAGTATGTGAGACAGCTTTTGCATTCAAATTTCAACAATCTTTTTTCCTGTAATAACATAGTGACAATGTAAAAATATTACAAAATGCTCCTGCAACACAAACAGATGAAAACTTTTACTGTATTTTGTCATTAAGGCCAAGAAAAAAACACACTGAAGTTACAAAACTGGGGCGTGTTTTCTGTGAAAAATATTTACAGAGTTTAAGTGACTGATTAAAAAAAGGTGCAGTGTGTCTATCCGAAAAATATTACAGAAGACGATGAGTATGCATGAAAGTAAAACATTAAATAAGGAAGGGCAGATTATCATGCCAAATTTCTCACCTTCCTCAGATACATCAGACCACTCCGGGTTAGGAAACTCATATTGTCCATTGAGGATCCTTCTTTTCATTCCTGGGGATATTGCCAGACCATGATGTGAAAAAAAGGGAGGATAACCACAAAGTCTGTGGACAGAAAAAAATGAGAGATTATGTAATTGGAAGCGATAATAATTTGTGGAACCCAGCACTGGGTCAATGGGAATATGCAAGATGAAAGAGTTAAATTAATGTGTGACTTCCTTACAAGATATACATGATGACTCCAAGAGACCACATGTCACACGATCTGTCATACTTCTCTGGGCCGAGAACTTCTGGAGCTGCCACAGCGTCAAGAGAAACTATTTTAACTGGAGTAGAGAAATCGTTTTTGTTTTACATGTCATGCCTTTGATAGTTCTAAAGAAGGAAAATGTATTTAAAGGAAGGAACGAGAGAAAGAACAACAGGTTCTTAAAGTAGCATTAACAACAATTTCCATCTGGTTTGCGGCATGTAACCACAGGATCAACATCAGTGTAGCCATCTTCTACAGAAGAGAGACTGCCTGCAGACTTTTATGTTCACACCACTGCAGAGAAAGCACTAAACAAAAAGTTTAAGTTTTAAAAAACACATGGCAAAAATATAATAAATAAAAGTCTGGTAATTAACACTCAATTTGTCTCTCATACACAAAATTGCATACAACTGGGATTATCCTTCTCAGTCTGCTTCTTACAGGAAATGACACAAGTCAATGCAACAGTCATAAAAACAAATTAAAACAAAGTACAAATAAGTTTGTCTGCACGGACATGCCCTCAATTAAGTGTCTGTTCATACTGATCCAATTACTTTCAAGATGTTGTGTGGTCTTACCAACATAGTAGGGTGTGAAACAGGGTGTTGCTAAAGAGTTTAATGTTGTTATTTCTTTAGCAAACCCAAAATCTGTAAGCTTGAGAAGAGCATCTGGCCTTTTGGAGGTGTAGAGCACATTCTCTGGCTGAAAGAGACAGCTAGAGTGATCAAATTCAGAATTCATATGACCAAAGAGAAAAACATAAAAATAAAAAAGAACAGAAATATAATAAGCTTTAATAAAGGCTTTTTCTATTTCAAATTGATGTCTGAGTTTTTTTGACAGTAAGAAAAATGACAGTAAGAAACATTACTGTTCACTAGTTATGCTAAAATAGTTCAGTTTTGTCTTTATTTCTATGTAAGACGTGCATTTTCAAAGGTCAATAGAAAACAAGAAAGGTGTTACAACTGAAAACATCAAAACATAGAAGCCCACTCAATAAGCCAGGCTAAAACAGCTACACACAGAGGCACAGTAACAATTTTACTTACAGCTTTTTGTTTAGAATAAATAATGTAGCTTTAAATAAAAACAACTTACAAGTGCAAGTTTTGTTTTGTCAGTGTGGCTTAAGTACATACATTTGGGTATTACCTTGATGTCTCTGTGAGCAATGTTGATGGCATGCAAGAAATGTACTGCTTCTCCTATACTTTTCATGATGTCTGACGCCTCTGAGTAGAAAGTGAAGACAAATTAAAAAGACACAAAGAATCTTAACCAGAAAGGTTCAGATTGCTTGACTATCAATTCAGCAGCACTTTTTGAGATTTATACAATCATAATCTTTAAGATTTTTTTTTAATCACCATTTGTTTTTGGTTGTTCCTGGTTAGCATTTTAACAGTAACAGCCAGTCAATGTATTTATTTTCTGTACTCACTGGTCACTGCATCCTTGTGCAGCATTCAAACTGCCTCCACATGCAAAAAGGACCCATACCGAACAAGACATCCATATAACCCACTGTCATTATATCTTTTTAAGGTTGCAACTTACAGTTATCATCAGTTGTGAAAAGAGTAGCTGGTATCATTTTTATCTGTGTTTGTGTGTGTCAATGTGCATGCGTGTGTGCTTGTCATCCTGGCACAATGTGCATCTGGAGATACTTAAATAATTCACTGAATGTTTATTAATTAATATATATTAATGTTTGTGGACTGATTGTATATGAGAGTAGGGACTAGCTACTCCATATTTATTAACTTTAAGTGATCACACCCTGTGAATTTGGCAAAATGTTTCTAATATAACTTAACTTGACTGAACTTGATAGTTTTTTTTAATAATTGTTGTGAGAATTAAATCTCAGAAAACAGTGAAAAATGTATATTTTAATATTTTTTCCAGAGTCGAAAGTGATGTGTTAGAATTGTTAAATATTGTAAATGACAACAGAAAATCCTCACAATAAGGTAGCTGAAAACAGGAGAATTTTTGATATTTGTTTATTTATGAACAATTTCCCCTCAATATTAACAGTCTGTTTACTTTTCACTGTCCTTTAGTTGTATGTAAACTGTGTTCAGTCGTTGCTATGAAATATTTATCATTTTCTACAGCAGTTGCTATAAATTTTTGGCATTCTATATCAGCTAATAGGTGTTAGATGTTATATATATATATATATATATATATATATATATAGTTTACCTCTTTCTGTAAACGCATGATTCCCTCTGTCTTGGATATGACTGAATAATTCACCTCCATCCATGCTGAAAACAGAAACAGTACAAAGTACAGAAGTATTGTATATCGAGTCTCAAGAGGCCTTTTTTCTGTGTTTGTAGGTGTGTGCATGTGTGTGTGCGCGTGTATTTGTGTGCGTGTGTGTGTGTGTGTGGGTGGGTGGGTGTGTGTGTGTGTGTGTGTGTAATGAATACAGAACACACCACTCCATCACAACGAGGAGATAATTCTTGCCCTGGTAAAGATTTTCATAAACTTCGATGATGGGTACAATGTGGGAGCATGGTGACACCCTCCAGTGAAGCTCTACCTCCCGTCTTGCTTCGGAACAATCCTGCAGCATCTAAGACACAAACCACAAACAACAAAGTAAATACGTAGCAAAGCAAATACATATTTTAATATTCAAAATGAATGTCCTACTTTTTATTTATTTACTTACACATTTATTGCTTTTGAGGGAAAATTGTTATTTATTGTTCAATATCATAAAAAAATATAATTGCATGCATGAATTAACATAAGTTGGATTTCTCTGATATTCTCTCAACATAAATTTGAACCAACATTAAGAATGTCAGTTTTACATATTTCTTTAAAAGAACTCACACTGTTAGTTAAACTGGTATGTGACTTCGGGATACCAAGTTAATTATACTATCTCACATGTTTCATACCATATTTTAATTTAATATAAATTTCATTTCATTTTAATTTCATTATACAACTTGTTGTATAATGACAAATAAACTTCCTTGTATTCCTTGTATTCCTTGCATATATTTCTTTATTTACTGTGATGTGCAGCTTACAAAAACCTGAAAAAAGTCAGCCCAGTGGCTAATTTAGGGTCTAACAGGGTGCAAGTGGTATAAAAAAACATTTTGGCAAAATATTTCTGATAAAACTGAGCTCAAGACCTAACACACATTTAATATTATTTTTCTTGTAAATGAAAAGACTATAAAACTTAATACTGCTGCAAAAATGTGGAAAGAAGTTGGACATTTTTTCTAAAGAAGCCCAGACAATTTTATAGCTTTGTATAAAAAACTGAAACAAGTTCAGGCAAATGATTAATTAGTTGCTTATTGCTTCACTTTGATACCTGTCTCAAAACACATTCACAGTCTAAAGCTGAGAGTGTGCAACCTGCATGGCATCTTGTCCTGCTGTACCAAGCCAAATGTCATAATCTCAGGCCTCTAGCATGAGTCTACTTTTAGACACAGGCATGTTCCCCTCTCTTTTTCTGGCTGGCAGCACTTGGATTAGAAAAGTCACTTCTATTTCAAAACAGACATGTCAACTTGACAGGCCAGTGGCCAGAGGCCATAGCAACAAACAATTTATAATTTAAAACCTCTGGAACAAAAATTAGTTCCAGACAACGCCATTACGAGACAGATTTGATTAAGGGTAAACTCAATGACCATTATTACATTGAAAGACAAAATATAAGAAGCATGAGCCTAAATATGGGAACATTGAAAATTTAAGTAACATATATACAAGAATACAAAATATGAGTAAAATGAATAAACTAATAAGCATCCTCACCAGGATCATATTCTGGATACAACTACAAAAACTCTGCCTGATGATCTAGGAGGTCTTTCGTGATATAATCTATGAGCAAGTCAAAGCTATACTAAGAAGCCAAATCAAAATAGCTTAACACCAGAAATTTGTAAGTATGAGTGAGAAAACAAACTATAACTCACATCTGATTCCAACAATGACCCCATCTTGTGAACCGTGGCAATGCTCAGCTCTAAATCCAAATTTTGCCTGTCATCACGAATGCACAAATCATCCAAGGTACTCTTTAGTCAGACATGCATCATTGGAGTGACTAATTCAGTAATGTAGTGAACTAATCAATTCCCTCTCTTTACTGGCTGAAATTGAGACTAGGGGAAACATACTGCCCTGAGCAGATGAAAGAGCAAACAGTGTATGAGAAATAGGTTTTCTAAAAGAAAAGAGAGAAGCACCTGCTTAGAGAAACATCTGCTAACTTTCAACTTAGAACACAGTTGGATATGTTGTGGGGTCAGTCTGTGCTGCATGAGTGATTTTAAGAGTGACAAAAAAGTGACAAAAAACAAAAAAATGCCATTGCATGAAGGTTGTTTGAAGCCAGGCTTTGATCATGCTTACTCTATTTTGATAATGAAAAAAATCCCTGTTCCCTAGATATGAAGATATTAAGATATCAAGAAACCAAGGGTAGTGATCAAATGAACAATGTCTTTACTGTGAAATTAATCCCCACATATTTAATGAAAGTGTGTATGTTGTATTCAGACAAAATCTTCAAATATTTTATTACTCAGTGTAATGGGCTTCCCCTCTGCAGTGTTTTGACTGCAAGTTGAGAAATCTACACAGACAACATACAGACCTCTCAAACCATAATTCAAAAGACCAGTTGTAAGTTATGATCAGTGGTCATAATACTGTTTGTCTGTTAAGTCAAAAATCAGACCAAATTTGGCCATGCAGACTTAACATTAGTTAAAAAAAAAAAAAAAAAAAAAAAACAGGC
>JAPZDY010000002.1:17391550-17402876 GCA_029783645.1 Ctenochaetus hawaiiensis | reverse complement strand
AAACAAAAAAAAAAAAAAAAAAAAACCTGCACTGAATATTTCGTGTGTTTTATTTCAGCATAATGCGCTGGACGGTGGACGTTTTGCTAGAGACTGGTTTTATGGCTGGTTTTGTCTGACACATGCTGACATATCTAACATACAAAACATCCACATGAATAACCTCAAACATTTAAACCTGCTAAACATCCAAACCACATTAACTAGGCCTGTCTATTACTGTTTCCAACTACAAGGAGTCAAACCTATAATGATACAAGTTATCCAGCATTAAGTACAGGCAACATGTCCCACTTTCTTTCAAAAAAAAAAAAAACTAAACTGTAATGAGGTTTCAAATTGCAGATAATAACACAAAGACAATGCTATTTTATGGCCGAAATGAAAATGTTTGGTTGTCAAAAGCTTTTCAGCACATGCACACACAAAGCTCAGTTTCCTCATTGTCAATTCCGTATACAGTTCAATGACATGAAAATCCTAACATTGATATAACAGTAAGTTTTAACAGTAAATTTACCTTTAGTGCATACTTTTCATCACTCTCTTTGTGGAATATTTCCAGTACTCTGCCATTAATCCCCATTCCGAGCACCTGCGTTGTTACACTGTATTCTTCTGTTATTAAATTCTTTTTGATTTGAAGAGGACTGTTGAAAGATTTCACTGAGCGTTGCGGCAGAAGAACAGAGTTCAGATTTGATTGCTGTTGGATCGGGAAAGCCGGCTGGTGCTGGTTCGACATGTTTGCTACCGACGAGACATAAGTAATAACTGTCTCACAGGTGCGTGTTTTGTTCTCTTACTGAGACTTGCGGCTAGTCAGCTAAGTTAGCTAACACCGAGCTCATTTTGTCACTGAAATTAGTGAAACCAACGTTAGTCCACAGCTAGCTTAACAGTTATCTGTCATGTCCTCCACGGGCGGCTGTGCTGGTGACTGTCCGGTCCACTTTTAACTCTGATTCTTGGCCAACAGTTTAACCAAGACTCAACCAGAACTTCACACCATGTATTTTCATGTCATACAGTAACAAACATTAAAAAAAATAATACTAATACATATATTGATGTTTAAATCTTTAACGGAACTACAGGGGTGTTCATGATGAAAGCAGGGTCGTGGGCACCCGCACTCCCAGCTATCTGCAGCACAAAATACTGGTTGTTGATTGGCTAATCGCCATGAAAGAGGCGGCGATACTAAGCTAGAGCTTGCATTGTCAAACAAGACTTGGCTAAATATTGTTTCACGGGCATTGTAAGCAGAAAAAAAAAAAAAAAGATAGATTGGGACAATTTGAGGTGGTCAGGGGATCAGGGGTCCTCTCCTCTCCTAGAAAATTTTTAACAGAGAAGATGTAATTCACTATATTCTGATGCATTTTAAAATGTGCTGAATATCTTTATCTGGATTTAGTATAAAAAAAATGTATGGGCACATTCACTTATTTTTTCCAGAGAAACTGATTGAAATATACAATAGCCAAACAATTTACCAACAGTGACACATATAATGCATTATCTCAATGAGTAAGTGCATTGGATTTGAATGACAGTACTCTGAAAATAGTGCCAAGTGTACAGACAGATGCCCTGATTTCCTGTTTCACGTGTGCGCAATGGTTCTGATGCCCATATATGATTTTATGTGTCAAGCGGGACAAACTCTCCAATTAAAGTGACAGAACAGCTGGTTTGAGGGTAAGCTGTTTTGGCTTGTTCTTTTATTAAACCAGTTACAACCTCTTTAAAACTACAGCTAATCGGTGATATAAAGTGAGAAATATGCAAATGTCATTTTCTAGCTGCATGCAATATTTGAGGCCACAATATCAAAGGGTTTAGCATCGAGGACAACATGGGTATCCACTTTCTTAAAGTTGTTGATACATATAGTTGAGAACGGAAATCTGTATCAGTAAGCAAGTCTTTGATGCAGAGTCCGAGTCTGACTTTCATTAGAACCAAACGGAGTTGGTGCTCCTGGGTTACCCCCCCCCCCACACACACACACACATAGACCTGAGAACTACTGTGCTTTACCCAAAGGCCTCATGAAACCTGTAATAATTCTAAACTTGGAAAAAGAAAAAAAAAATAGATTTCATGGCATTGGCTCATCCTTTTTTTGATTTTGATTACAACCCCTCCCTCATCTCCGACAAAAAAATTAGGAAAATTCATTAGTTCCTCAGTCAGTTCCAAACAAGAGATGCACACAACACATAAGCACAGGCAGAATATCTGTCTGCTTTCCATCTCAGTACTCAACCTACACAACAAGCAATCAAGGCAAAAATTCACAGTAATGGGGCTTGACTTACAAATGAATATTTGACGTTATAAATAATACTTAATTATTGATTTTAAAAATTAAATAAGCAGCTTATTTCATTATAACACATCCACGTTCCTCTGCGGAACTACTTGTATTTCGTTTTTCTGCCCGACAGTTTCTCTTCGGGAGTATATACGTGTCGGACCACCATGCCCAACGAAAAACAGTTTACAACTGCAAAGCCAAAATAAGAAACGTAGTGGGCTGTTTTACCGGCGAAGATGCTTTTAGCAGTTTATTTGTTAAATTGATAACAGGTACATTATCTCAGAAGAGGACATAGTGAATTCTTTATTTTCAGAGAAGATGTTTGCGAGACCGTTTCGTGTCAAATCCAACACAGCAATCAAAGGATCAGACAGGTGAGTCTGTGCTGCTGCCTGCTGCCAGGTTAATACTGACTATTGCTTTTTGCCAGTTACTTCAGTCTACAGCTTAATTTATTTTATTCGTGTGATTTTCATAGAAAGTTGGTCAAAAAGCTTATCTCTGAACGTGCTAAAATGCAGCACTAGCATTAACGGTAGAGCTGATACTGTTTCAACAAGTCGAAACAAGAGTAACGGTAGTAATTGTATTAAGCTTCATTTTCGCTGATGAAACAATATAGTTTCATACCCCAGCAATATAGCAGTCAGCTGTTACTTCTGAAATTCAGCTAAATCCAGTGCTTTAACTTAGCTAATAAAATTAGTTCATAATCAGCAATACATGTGAGTGTTTAGCACACACCACATTCTTTATCATTGCAAGTTGTTATCTTTGGCGTTTTGTTTATGCTGTGATTTATTCAAGATTATCAGTCTCAATTAAAATCCAGTAAAAGTTCACACTTGACAATTTATGTGACAAACAGGCCCTCCATTAGAAAGCACAATTGACAGTACAGTTTAGTAAATGGTTAAAGCTGAAGAAAATCTAAGTTATCATATGATTTAGATGCATGAAAACAAAAAAGGGCCTTGTTTGGTTGAGGGGAAACCGTGCAAAGTAGAATTTTTGGACTTCAATTTAAATATATATCTGTAGCAGTTTTTATTTCTCAATTGATATTAACAAATGACTCGGACTGTTTTCTCTCATTTTCAGGAGAAAACTCAAATCTGACATAGCCACAGCTTTTCCGTCACTATCTGCTGATGAACTCACTGAGCTGGTCCCCAACAAAGAGGAATTAAATGTAGTGAAGATTTATGCACATAAGGGAGATGCTGTGACACTTTATGTTCTTCATAAAAATCCACTGTTCTTTGAGCTGGAGAAGCGACTGTATCCTACAGGTGAAAAGCAGGCTTTTAAGTTACATTGAAATGATTGAGTCAATAGGATACTGGGAGCTCTTTAGGAATTTTTTTTTTGAGCTGTGTGTTGTCAAATTTTTCAGTATATGTGCTTTGGCGCTACCCAACTCTCTTGCCAACATTCAGAACATGGCCTCCTGTGCTTCAGAAGTTGATTGGGGGAGCAGGTAGGCTTCTTTTTATTTTAAATCAAGACCTGAACAGTTCTTTAATACTGTGCATTATGTGATTTATACTTTGTTTCTCCAAAGATCTTATGCTGCCAGGTGTGGTGGCACCTTCAAGTGGTCTCCCAGATGTGAAGCAGGGTGACTGCTGTGCTGTTACAGTAGTAAACAATAGGTAAGTTATGATAAAAGAATTGGGCAGACATCCGATTCACAAGTGTGACACTGTACCTCTTTTTGGCTGCAGTGCTCCTGTAGCGGTTGGTACTGCCGCAGTGTCCAGTGCAGAGATGCACAGTTTGGGTATGAAAGGCAGAGGAGTGTGTGTTCTCCACACATACATGGATAATCTCTGGTGAGATGCATCCTCTTTTTTTATACTGATTTCAACTTTTAAATAAATGTTTCAGTTTGAAAGGTTAGTTTGGTAGTTGTCTTGCTTGAGTATTAGATAAGAAGATTAACACAGCTCTCATGTCTGTCCTTTATGACCAGTAGATGGTTAGCTTAGCATAAAAACTGAAACAGTGGAAACCTCATGGGGACTCAGTTTAAAAGTAAAATTAAAAATAAAATATAGAATAAATAAATTTTAAAAATCTTCTTAGCAGCTTGTTTTGTTTGTAAAAAGACTGAAATTCAAAAGCACTGTTTGTGAGACCAAATATAAAAATGACAGGGAAACCCAATCGTATATTTTTGATACTTGAAGTGCATCATGTAAACTGTTTCATATTGTATGCAGGTATCATGAACTCTATTTAATCAAATTTTCCAAACTTTAAAAAAAAGGTAGCCCATAATTTGCCTCTCAGTCCAACCTCTCATTTTCATTGTACCTGAAATGTCACTTCACATTTTCTGATTTAGGCATGATAAAAGTAGTAACTTACTTATATTCGGTGCTTGGGCTTAGATGATTTTGGACTTTTCCAAGTACTGCTACATTCTGCGTAACCACACCCACACAAGGGGAGTCCTATGTATTTGCAGGATGCAGAGATTTAGTTTAATCTTTCCTGATCACTTTGCAACCTCACCGTAACAAGACTCTTGGAGGTCACAGCACCTGAGCAAGGAGTAATCCAGCACAAAAGATGTTAATTAGCTCTCTTTCGAGGCTCTGGTAGGCAAGCTGTGGTGCAAATTCATGTCTTACTGAAAATTTAGTGAACTAGCTGCTGGTTATGGTCATGTGTTTACCAGACAGACATGAGAGTGATATCAGTCTTGTTAACTCTCAACGAGAAAACAAATAGGCATATTTAACAAACTGTTCCTTTAATATTAAGATCAGTTTTGATCAAATCATCCTCTTTTTTTAATTCACAATGCCCTCAAAAGAAATTGTCTCAAATAAAGAGCCCACACTTTGGGTGTTTAGATAACTATAGAAAAAACTAAATCACATTACAGGTTTCACTGCATAGTGCTACAGTCCAGTAACTTGCACGTGTGTTTTTATACACTTTTTTTAGGGCCTTTGGAGACAAGTCAGTCCCTCCATCTTTACCAGATGCAGAAAGTGAAGGACAAGAGGTGAATGGTGAGGAGTATGAAGCTGATGAAAAAGAGGAAGGAGAGGTTGAAAAGTGTATGGAGGAGGAGCAGAGTCCCAGTGAAAAAATGACAGAGGAAGTCTGTCCTGGTGTTGAGGAGCTCAGTCTGGCTAAACAGGAGGAGGAGGAGGAGAAGGGCGAAAAGGGCAATGAAGAAGAGGAGGGGAACCAGGATGACCCAAAAATATCACAAGGTGTCAAATTAATTCACATTTCTCATTATATTTATAAAATTTCCAGTGTGTTTTCCAAAATTCAGGGAGACCTTTTGGCAGAAATTAAATATCATATCCCTAACTATATTAACATTAGTGTATTACCATCTGCAAATAAGAAATGCTATGTTTTTGTTACTTTAGAATGAGCCCTTTATATATACAGAGGGAGCAGGTTCTTTTTCCAAGGCGTCCACCATGTTGCACACTCATGTTTCTACATCAGCCAGAGCAGACAAATCAATCATCGGTCTAGAGAGGGACTTTCAAGTTTTTAGCACCCACCTTAAATTCTCTGGCACTCTTCAAAGGATAAAGCAAGGGATATTTATTTGGTTGCGATCTGCAGATCAGAGGAAATAGGATAAGATAATCCCTTATTAGTCCTAGGTAGAAAATTCAGATCTTTTAACAGCATCAGCAAGAACAGTGAAACACAGAGGAGGTTCAGGCAGTAAAAGTGCAGAACCAAACCAAAATAAAATATAGATCATCAAGGTATCTAGTATAAAACCATATTGGTGAATGAAGAAACATATGTAGTCCATCAATAAATAGTCTTAGTTCATCAGTCTCTGTATTTCAATGAGAATTAATGAATTTATAAAACTATGTTCAAGTGAGCCATAATCCATGCTAGACTCAGCAAGTGAAAGGTCCAGAGTGAGTCTGGAGGTTGCTGGTATTAATCAGGTGAAGCCTCATGGCCTCTGGCACAGAGAACTGGCCAAGGAGCTTTGTGGTGTACTGAGGAGGGATAAGAGTCTGACTGAACATGCCTCTCATCTTTATTGGCATACGATGGGAGGTTTTTTTTTTCACTTGCTTCTGCAGACATCTGCAACTACCTTTTTCACACATTGAAGGAATTAAGCCTTCTCAGAAGCTGGGAGCCTCTTCTTAAGCGCCTTGATCTATTCGATATTTATCTGTGGGTTAATTGATTTCACACCACCTGATGAAGTTCAACACCAGGGCTCTGTGCTCCTCTTTGTTGTTTTTCATGGTGCAACCAGTCATTAACTTCACTTCTAAAGCTTGCACATACTCAAGTTTTGATCTAAATCACAGGTATAGAATGCAAACAGGAAAGGTTACAATACAGTTTCTATTAAATCCTATTAAATCCTACTTAATCCTTTACCCTGGTCCTGGTTAGAAATTTTATGAAAATATCTGATTCAACAGCTTTTAACAATAAATGCCACACAAATGCTGTTATTTATATTCATATCAATTGAATACATTCACCACTAAAGCTTGGGAGCTTTCTGAAGTAATTTATGTGAACATGTGGTTATGTGTTGTCTAAACAACGGTAAGATTATGTAATGTGGTAAATGGGAGCGCGTACAGAGAAAAAGATGTGACCTAGGTCTTGCCCTGATTTTACAGAGATGATGGATGCCCTGCTCTTTCAGTGTTTCCTCCATGCTCTGAAGAGCAAGGTGAAGAAGTCAGAGCTCCCTCTGCTGACCAGTACATTTCTCCGCAACCATATGTTCTCCTGCTGGTAAAGTACAGTTCATCTTTATGGAATGCTGAAGAGTAATTCAATTTATTACTCTAAATATATTTTTATAAACTTGCTCCAATGTATTTTTTTTAGCCCAAGCGGAAAGCAACTTGATATTAAGAAATCCAGCTACAAAAAGGTATAAGAGTTGTCCAGAATGTGATATTTTACAACTATAACTATACTTTAGCTAAATTAGCAAACATTTATTCAATGTTTTATCCCAAAGCTGTCCAAGTTTCTTCAGGCCATGCAGCAGCAGCATAACCTAGTGCGAGTGAAAGAACTGACCAAGGGTGTGGAGAGCATTGTTGAGGTGGACTGGAAAAACCCAGAGTGAGCCAAGCCCTGCATAACTTAAAGAAATGCTTGGTAGAGATTCAAACTCATAGCCTGCCCACGTTGAAACTCACTTGCCCTTTTTCTTTCCCTTTTTATTATATTAACATGTGATAGATTGCGTTCTTTCAACATTCCTGAGGAGACAGACGTTGAAGCTGCTCTGCTGAAGGATGGAGGAAAAGGAGAACCTCCGTACCATCCTCCTGAGATCACAACCCTGTATTCTGTGTCAGCCCGACTAGAGCCTCTCTTTCTGGATGCAAACAAGAGGTGTGTGTGTCAGAAAATGTGTCAACATAGCACCCACAGAACTAAGCTATTCTGTAGCTGACCTCGACCTCTAACTTTCCCATGAAAAGGAAAAACAGCATGTACATCACCTCACCGTACGCTGTGCCTGAGATTTAAAAAAGATAGCAAAATAGACAAATTAATATATAACAATCATGAAAGATCTGAAGTACCATAAAAGATGTTTAAAAATGTGTTACATAAACACTGGTTTGACTTAGTCAAAACTGTTTTGCAGCAGGTTCCTGTTCTGCAGCACAAAATGGACAGAATCACATTGTAATACTAAAAAAACAGAAATAATTACCAAAAACGAGACCACACATAAGTAGTTACACAGTTGCTACAAAAGACAGGACTAAATTGCATATAAGCAGTACCTTGCTCACCTTTCGTTTTTAGTAGACTCTCACTTTTTTCTCTTAAATTACTAATGACTTGATATCTTGTGAATTATGATCACTTGATAGCGTGATAGTGAGCCTCAGTACACTATACCAGTATCCTCACACTGAGCTCATTTACATGTGTGCTGTTCCAGCCATGGCATGTCAAAATTTCATCAAGGAAACGGACAAGCAAGTTAAAAGAGTTCAATTTGTTTTTCAGCCCATGATTTGGATTCTAGAAAAGACTCTAGAACTCAAGGCCCCTTTTTGGCCCTCAGTCTTCTGTCACTGCTTGACAAAAGTCTAATTGAATCCACAATTTTCCTCCTCTCCCACTGTTTTCTAAACATGGTGCCTGTTTCCAACAAGATCAAGTTTGTCTCGTAGTTCATTAAAATCTCATGCTTACCATTCATCACCCTCTAAACTCCTAACCTCGTACCACCTGAATCTATTTTTCACCTCATCCATCTGGTAGGACAGAACAAAAGCTCTTGCCTGGAAAAAAAATAAATCTTAACTAAGATTTTGTCCAGCCATGCCAAATTCAATAGCTCACAAATCACAGTAACTCAGTGTCCCTGCTCTGGTGGCATAACGGATGCACACTCCAAGGAACAAATGCCCCTCTTGAAAACAATGAAATCTGTCTATTGTAACTCTGCCTTACTGAACACAGCTGGACAGATATTTTGGCTGTTACTTGCTTCTAATATCTCAAATTCACATGTTTAGAACTTTGGTGTCCCTCTCCACTCAATAATTTAGTTTTCAACCAAGTGGAAAAAATAGTGTCCACTTCTCAAAGAAACCCTCTACTTATTTTCTTCTCCTTCCTAAAATATCCACCCTCGACTATACTGGTTTGTTTTCGTGTTCCCCTGCTGACATTGGAAATGTCTGTGTCGGGGTGGGGGGAGGGTGGTTGACCCTTGATCTCCAAAATCAAATCAGTTCATGCCTTAGTCCAAATTGATGTTTGTGCCAAATTGGAAGAAATTCCCTCGAGGTTTTCCCAAGATATTGAGATTTTAAAAAAAAGGGTCAGAAAAATGTAAGGTCACAGTAACTTTGACCTTCAACCTCTGAAAACTTATCAGGTCATCCTTGAGTCCAAGCAGACCTTTATACCAATTTTTGAACAAATTCTCTCTTGATTTTCTTGAGATATCATGTTCATTAGACATGAGGTCTCAGTGACCTTTGACCTCAGAATATAATCAGTTAATCCTTGAGTCACAGTGAACACTTGTGCAAAGTTTGAAGAAAATTACTCAAAGTGTTCTTAGGGTATCGCATTCACAAGAAAGCTGGGCAGACAGACATAAGCCCCACAAACATAATGCCTCCGGCCCTGGCTGTTGCCATAAAGGCCCAAAAACTCTCTAAGCTGAAGATAATTTAACTAATTGTCTTGTCCAGTTGTCTTTTCTTGTATTTACTTATACTTTGGTGCTCTCACAGGAAAGGAACAGTACTGCAACCTTCTGAAGTGAGGAGTATTGTCACAGAATTTGTGAAGAAGAATGAACTGGTGGATGAAAACAATAAGAAGTAAGCTGATAGTTAAAATCCATTAAGAGAATATTGGTGTGTTGTAGAGGGCACTGTTTGAAACAAAGGAGATCATAACATATTGTTACTGTTACCACAATCACAGTATAATAATACATATTAGGTGTTATCTATTTTACAATCAAACTCTGTTCTCTGTACATATGATGATAGATATTCCCTGCTATCAAACAGCAGTGATTCATGTTGGGTTAAAATGTAGCCACCAGGTTTTACATAACTTTTTGCATTATCAAAGATTAGCTTTAATGGCCACTGAACATATACAGAGGCCATGTGATGTTGTCATAATTGGAAAAATACTTAAATGTGACTAGGAACATCTCGAGTTTCTTTTTATGTGATAATAATTGTACATATTTTGATGTGAAACATTGTCGGTAGAAGAAATTTAATAAAATCTGCCATTAAACTGACAAAGCTTATTAAGGCAGCATGTTTCCTGTTGAGTGCCATCCAGCTACTGTACGATAACTTTATCAATGCACGCTGCTGGAATGTTTCTCTCCCCTCTTAACAGCTACGTGACTATAAACCCCACTCTGTGTGACTGCTTGCTAGAGAAATCAGAGTACCAGGAGATAGAGTTCCTCAAGTGGGATGACCTCTTTAGCAGGTAAACACAAATGTTTTGCCCCTTGTTCATGCTTCAAGTCTGTAGTCATACAAGATGTCATGGCAGATTTTATCTGCACTTCTTAAGCAGGCTGCAGGGTTTAAATATAGATACTTTGAAAACAACAATTAGTTGCAGCATCTATTAAAAAATGAGTGATTGATAAGTGTCTGCCCTAAGCCAGAAGAAGTTGAGTTTATTAGCTCTCATTATATGCATGTGTAGTTTAACACTTTTTGGGAATATGCAGAGAGTTTGAAGTTATTAACTTTTTTGTTTTTTCTTCTTTGGGTGATTGATGACTGCAAATACACACTGTCGCTGAAAATGGACAGTATCCTCATTCATGTAGTCATCCACTCAGGCTGAACCATAAAACCACTGATAAAAATACTCTATAAATGATTGTAAGTTAATGCCTTAATTTAAAAAAAAAAAGCATTTAATAATCTCATCCTTTTTTGGTCCCTGTCACAAGACTTTGTAATCACTCTAACTTCCCCACCCTATACTGAGAAGATTTAATTACCCTTTATAGCAGCATGTAAATAAATCTGATTTGTTGACACCAGTGATGCTGCTGCTCTGATGTCTTGTTCTCACAACATCTGGTTTGTAAATGGTGCTATAAAAGAAAAGGTACACAATAAAAAAAAAACAGACACAAAGTGTATAATGTTTTAGGTTCTTTTACCCCCAAGTGAATTACATTTTGGGCAGTGTTGGAGTTGACTAATAAGTGGAAAACACATGAAGAAATTACTGCAGGTTTTGCAGTTGATAGTAAAGACAACATATTAAAAAGATGAATGGCGGCTATTTAAAACAGTTTTATTTTCTCTCCATTTGCAAAAAAAATCCTGTCCACACCACAGGTGTTTATGAATATTTCTCTGTCCACATGACAATGAAGAAACAGTTGAAAATGCTCAAGTACACAGGCCAATAGATAGTGATAACGTGTAATTAATCTGTCACGTCAAACACCATAGAAGAACATTGTGCGCATACATA
>JAPZDY010000002.1:17368456-17391450 GCA_029783645.1 Ctenochaetus hawaiiensis | reverse complement strand
GCACTAAACATGCATGAGATGAATGTTGTGAATAAAAGCATGGTTTGTTCTCTTGGAGCTATAATGCTAGAAATTCTACCAGAATACTTGATTATTGTTTTACTCTACAAAAGTGCAATTTTTCTAAGATTCTAATTTTGATTAAAGCACAGTATAAGTGAAAACTATACAAGGATATTAGAGACAAAAAATTTAACATAGGTTGGCAAGTCTCAGTGACGTCACATTTTAGCTTTTCTGTATCAATGGATATTACATTTCATCCTTATGAGGGCATTAAAAACATAAAATTCAATAAGTAGATACTGAAGGCGTAACAAATTCACACAGTAGTCTGTCTCATAGTAACACTGGATGGAACATCAGGGATCATCGAAATTTTCTGAGAAAATTTTCTGGAGAGCAGGAATGAGTGTGTAACATCTCATGGTGATGTCTTGCCATTTTTTAGTGTAAACCAGAGTGGTAAACTGACAAACCAACAATGATTAATTAACTGACAAAACACAAACTCTGTATTGGGGACATGGGCTTTCTGTACTACAATGTCTTCAAAACTTTTACGATGCAGATGTGTCAGTGGTAAGCTATCATTTCACCTACAGCTTAATTAAATTAATTAGCCATCTCTGATTGTTTCCATATGCTGCTTTCAGGTGACTCTAATAAAAAACCTGGAAGTGTACGGTTTGGATCCTGCAGTCGTGGCCACTGCTTTGCAGCACAGAGTCCAGGCCAGCTCCGTCTTACAGCCCATCCCTGGGTCCAAAGATAAGGTTCTGGTCCAGATCCAAGGCAACCAGGTTCATCAAGTCGGCAATTTGCTGCTAGGTTTGTAACTTAGCATTTACTTGAAATAACTCATTATTTTTCTGAAGTTTCTCTAAATAACCTCTTTTTTTAAGAATTTATTCAGTTCATCTAAGCTTTCATTTCCCTTTCAGATCATTATCAAATTCCTCGCAAGTACATCCAAGGACTGGACAAAGCTGCAAAAGGTGGCAAGAAGAAGTAGCTCCCCAACCTCTTTACCAACCATTTACTGTCTAAGGCTGCTTTACTGTATGTCAAAACAACATGTAATAAAGCTGATTCACTTTCATCTTCACTTACATAACTGGTGAGAGAAGCTGTTCTGACTTGTCTAAGAAAAACAATCCAAAGTGAAGCTGCCGATTGGATCACCAGACCAGCCTTGTTTCACCACAATGCAATTTGTTTCTGGCCGAACCACTCGAAAACCTCTTCTCTAAGCATAAATATTTAGAACAATTTGATTAAACATTTCAGGGAAACTGCTTTAAGCAATTCATGCTGTGTCCGAAGAGTTTTAACGGAACAACACTTGAGACGGATGGCTTCAGTGTTAATAAACAAGTGATCCATCTTGAAATTGTTACTGGTTCTTTTCTGCCTGGTTTAAGATGTTTGTGAAACATCCACGTTTTTTAATTTGTGGCTTTTTGCAGTAACATCCATTTTTAAACATCGTAGCTGCCACATGCTCAGTGGTTTTACTTTGAGCCTCAGGTAGTTGTGGCTATTTATCATTCTGCTGTACTCCTCTGTCTTAGTGAAGACAGCATGTTTCTCACTGGAAATTATTTACTGGAATCTTACTGGTCAGTGAAGAGATAGCCTCTGGTCAGACATTGATGTAAACTGCAACTTGACTAGCTTGCAGAGGCATATAGACGCAAGGCAGAAATTCTAGTTAACATGGCAATAGTGGAGAGATTAAAAAAGGGAACAAGCAGAGCCAGGAAATAACAGTGTTAAAACTCCCCAACTGAATGCAAACCAGGGATGTTGTGGTTCATTAATCTCTTCCTTTACTCTCAAGCCACAGAGCATCTCCACACATCACATCTTAACCTGTATTTCCCTAATTTGCATGTTTTAGCTCCACTGAAACACTTAGGGGTCACACTTAGCACCCTAAGATTGAGCAAAACACTGGAATAAACACATCAAAAAACAGGCACAATAATAAGTATCACAAACCTGTTTAAAGCAAACCAGTGTGGCATCTCATAACATTTAAAACTGCAGCCTTGTTGTGCAACTGTACCAAAGGAAACATTTTTCCCTTGGGAAATTCCTTCTAAGTCTTCACAGAAACTGCTTTAATTCTTAAATTGATTTTGTCTTTTGTGAGGGTCCTTTTTAGTGACAAACTCAACTTTTAAGTTAAGGCTGTGTGCAATTACACAACCTCAGTTATGTTGAGGTCACGTCTCTGTGTTGGCAGTGTTTAACCGTGAATGCGCTTTCTCCTTTATCATGATTGTAGTTTTTTTTGAAGATCTTTTAGTTGAAAAATATTTAATTTGTTGTTCACTCAAAGGCGAATGAGTTGTATTCAAAGTGTTGTCTGTGTCCTGTACCCCTGCTGATGTAATTTTGCAAGAGATGGAAAGAACATTCTCAAAACCATGATTGTGTTCTTTTAGAAACTTATTTATTGTGCCTCACAAATGGAGGACTAATCTGCAAGAACAGTTAAGAACCAGTTAAGCCCGCACAATGTTTAATTTCCAAGGCACATAACCCAGCATTGTGAAACACAGTAAGCAGGCACAGTGCACAGTGAGATAGAACTTAGGGAGGGAACAAGACAATACAAAACAAAGATTGTGCCCCTCTTAGTGGCTAGTAGAGTCAAAAAAGAGTTGATGCTAGCCCTGACTGGAAAAGGAGGAAAACTACATATCTAACAAAATTTCAAACCTGTTGGTAGACAAAAATGTCTTATGGGATTAACCTTCTTTGACAGTTATTGGAAAGATGAGAATATGCTATCTCAAATAAAGAGGTATAATGTGTCAGCTCTGTGAGAAAGGAAAGAGAGGGTCTAGAGGTCTTAACATCAGCTGAACTATTTATGTAATGTTAGCAGCTATTTAACTTACTTTAAATGGACAGATAGAGAGGTTTATGCACTGGAGCAGAGAGGCTGGTCATTTGGGGGAAGATTCTATTATTATCAATGTGTGAACCCTTAAGATGAAGCCAGGACTGAATTCATCTTTAATCAGCAGATCTGTAATAAAATCTAAAATTTGGTGACACTCAAGTGGTTTTGATCCCTGAGGCAAAGCTTTACAGAGCCTTGAAATCCATGTATTAATTCATCTACTACACCCAGCACTAAATGAAATTTTGCGACACTAGCAGCAGCAAGCATCAACCTCTTTTTGACCAAATCACTTATTATGAAAGACGCCACATGCCATAGTCTCAACCGTTCACTTAATCCTTTCCCATTGGGCATTTTCACTGTGTTTTACATGAATCCTAAATTTTAATGAGTGATGACGATTGTTGAATTGAATACGGCTTAAGTGAATTATTAAGTGGCTCCACTTCTGCTTTTGTGGCATCACACAACATATTCAGATTTCATATGGTGGGCTGGAAAATGACTGCGTAGTACTTTGCCAGAATTTCAAACACTCAAAGTGCATTTCAACACAAGTCAGCATTCATGCATTCACACCCTAATGGCAGGCAGCTTTTCTATAATGTGCTTGGCTGCTCATCAGGAACTCATACACACACATTCATACACTGATGCAACAACTGTCAGGAGCAATCTGAGGTTTAGTATCTTGCCAAAGGACACTTCAACATGCAGATTGGAGGAGCAGGTGATTGAACCACAAACATTAAGCTGATCAGTAGACAACCTCCAGAAGAAGTCCAATACATTCTTGTTCATTTTCATTGTATGAGTGTTAAAGACACACTGTTATGACTGTGTGTCGGGCAATGTTAAATTAAAATAAAAAAGCAAAGATACATTTCTAGAATAAATGACTTTTAGTACTATTTTGTGGCATAATTAAGTACAATAACCCTTACAGACCTGCAGGGAAAGTAGCATTGTATCTTGTTGTCCCAATTACATGGATGGATGGAATGATAGATGTGTTGTTTTTAATTATGTATAAAATCATGAAAAAGGAAAGAAGAAAACTTTGTAATTTTTGTAATTTTTTTGTGAAGTTTGGAAATACTTTGAAAAATACTGATTTTAATTTGGGAAACTAAACAGTACTTTTGAAAATAACCGACATTACTGCTGAAAGAAAAAAACAAGAAAAATTTTATGGTCTAAAATGGAAACAGATGTTATAACTTTAGGATATAAGCTTCACATATAAGCTAAAATATAAAAGCATGGAAAGCATTTATCATGGTATATCTTTGATTTGGCAAACTTTGCACGCTTGTATTAGAATTTCACAAACTGCCTTGGTTGAGTTATCGAAAGCAAGGCAAGTCGGGTCATCTTGTTTTTCTGTGCTATTTCAGGAAACTGAATGCAGACAATTAATTCTGACATTTAAACTGGAATGACAAAGTAGTAGGAATTTGTCCATTATTGTTAACAAGGAGGGGAAGCTATCTACTTTTTTTTTTAAAGTGGGACAAAATGAGTAAAACATAGTAATAAAGTAGATTAGATTTTGTTTTATGGTTCCATGGTCTGATTTAGGACTTTGTTGTCTGCAGAGAGAAACAAAGTCATTAAATGGTTGTGTTTAGCATTGATTGGTATGAGATCATTTCCTGTGTTCCCAGGAAAATACACCTGAACAAACTTCCTCAAATGTGTCAATAAATGTGTTTATTAGAGACACAGAAGGGTTTCTATCTCTTTAAAGTTTTGCTTTGCTTTGCACATAGATGGCTATTAGGAAGAAGAAAAAATTGGAGAACATGCAGTTCTGCCTCAAGGTGACAGGAATGTGATGGTATCATCTGAAGAAAAGATTAGTGTCAGTAAAGCAATCTCCTAAGACCTAACACTCTCACTACAACCCAGTAACTTAGCAGCATCATATCTAAATGAAATAGTCATGTATTTTAGTATGAGATCAACCAACAATTCCAACAGTGGATTTTAATTTTTATGTACTTAAAAAGGATACCCACAGCTACTTGAGCAGAGCTAGAAACTTTACATTGTCTCAGTGTCCGTTTTTTTTTTTTTTTTTTGAAAGATCCATAACTTGCCATGAGAGAGGCATCATAGAAGCTTCTTAGCTGAATATGGACATATTGCTTGGGTACAAAATGGTAACTTCCTTCTATCTTTAACATGCAAACCAAGTGTGTCAGCTGCATGTTGTTATGTTGAGTGTTGATGATTAAAGGGGATTTATCACACTGAGATAAATGGAGAATAAAAACATGAACTCTCATCTGACTTATGTCAGTGCAATTATAAAAATGTAACTTGAGCGGTAAAATTACAGCCGCAATATCAATTTTTTCAGAGGCAAAAAAAACTGTTAAGCTGTCTTTAGCTCTTTTTGGTCAGCAACAATTTGTCAAATATTTGAATAGTTTGTTGCTAGATGCACAAATATGTCTACAATCCATCTGTCCGTCTGTACAATTTTTAATGGATTGGATTAAATGTATCTTTCTGTGAAAACAGGTGCCTGCTGTGGCTGACAACCGTACATGCTGACAGAGAAACACAATGTTAAAGTTGCAGCTGGAAAACTAAACAATGAGAACATAAAAAAAAAATCCAGAAAGGGCAGGGGGCAGCATGTGTTTGGGCTTGGTCTAGGGTTAAGATTAAAGAACGCCAGCAATGAGTTGATGGATTGTAATGAAATTTAGGGTCCATTGATTCTCATTAATAGTTCCCAGGGGATTTACTGTAATTCTGGGGTCACACCTGCCTTTTCATGTGCTTTTGGTTTTCAGTAAAATGTCTCCATGGCTGCTCAGTTGAATAAATTGACACCACATTTGCTAGACATTAATGTCAGCCTCAGGATGTATTTTTAAAACCATGTTCACCACCTGATTTAATAATTTCTTTCATTATGGTTCATCCTTTGGTTTACAACCTGCACCTGCAAAAGGTCTGACATTGTCATCAGCCCAAGCGTGACTTAGAGGGCTAATTAAATGTTAGCATACTAACATGCTGAACTGAAATGCTAAATTAAAGGATTAGCACAATGGCATTTCCCTTTGGCATTCAAACATTAAAAAGGGTTCACAGAAAAACTAAAGAGAGGGAGATGTCAGTCTACTTCTCTAAAATGAAAAAATTCAGCTTCAGCAAAGCTAGATTAGGTACGTTACAAATTTATAAGACTATTGTAGGCAAATAAATCTAAAACCTTTAGCGCAGCACAAACTTGTCAGCAAGAGTGTCAACACATTAATGCTGTTAGCACTGCCAGTAACATGCTAACCAGCTAATAAACAAAGTCATTGATGCTAAAGCACTTATCTTTCTGTTATGTCTAATAGTTGCTGATTTGGTGCACCACAGACTCTGAGTCCTGCAGACGTCTGAGTCTGAGTGCAGTCTGAGTTTCAAACATGAAGCCCAGTAATTTCTCTATTTAGCCGTATTGATGAACACTGCATTCTCACTGGTCAGTCTTTTTCAATGTTCATGTTACTATTTATTTCTTCATGTTTCAAGAAGTCAGTGCTTTTTTGACTTGTTTTTTAAGTCCTAATTACCCCAAGATACAAATCAACACAGCTTCCATCCTTGAGTCTGGAAAACAGAAAGGGTTGTGTGCATGAATATTAATGAGGGCTGACAGCAATGGTTTGGAAGTAGCTCATCCAGAAAAGTCTGGCTTTCCTCAAGATAAAGCTGCCAGATGAGTCCTCCTTACTCACTCAAGTCTTCAAAGAACATTTACACTTTACAGTAAACTTTACGTTACAACATTTGCTCTCATCACCCTTTCAGGCCGCTGACCACCCCCTTGATCTCATTCTCTCCTCAGGAAAAATATTTTTCCAGCAATTATGACTCCCACTAATGTCTTGGCCAGTTAATGTAGCCTAATTACAGGGCTGACGCAGTTGGAGTCAGATGTCCCATTATAAAAACTTTGATCTTTGGATGTCCCACTTGAATCAGCTCTCACAGTGACAGTTAAGAGCCAATTTTTAGGAGATAGTACAATAATAATAAAAAATTAAAATGAAACAAGGTTCTGTGTTCGATATCTAATAGAGTGAATATGCAAGAATCTAAATGCAAAATTAACTTGAGACAGACACCATATGCACTTTATTAATTTGTTTTCAACAAGTACAATGACTATGCTCAATTACAGGCTTAAATGCTTAATAGCACTCAACATGAAATGTCTAAACTCCTACTGATCTCCTAAATGGCCATGTCCTTAATTTTCGCATCATAAATGTTAATGTTCTGGGGGTTTGTTTGTTTGTTTGTTTTATATCGTTGTAAGTGCAACATCTGTTGTATTTCTGTCTCAGTGGCAGGCATCCACTCTTTTTCTTTCTGAGGTTTCTTTTATTTTCCTTCATCATATGTTTGAAGGGTGACATCATGTATGTTAACCACCTGATGGCAAATTTGAATGTTCTAATACTGGGCTATATTTTTTTTTAAAGAAGTATAAAAAATACTTGACTTAACTTGGTATTAGCATTATTAAATTGTGGCCTTTAGCCTTTTTGAGCTATAGCTCAATAATTTGAAAAATAAATTCCTTTGTCTTGCAGAGCATTACCTTTCATGAAGACAGATGTCACAGTTGTGTCTGTCCATTAAATATAAACCCAGTTTTAAAAACAGCTTGGCAACACAAGCTCACCAACTGAGAGAATCCAAGCAGGTTTTCATGCCACAGGAAAGCTTGTTTGCTAACAATTTCTAAAACAATGTATGTGTTCCCTGGATAGAACCAGCAACCATGCTCTTATAGGACCGAACTTCCTTCAGATAAATAGGTACTGTTTTATATTGCCAAATAGATCACAGTGTTAAACTCATAGACAGACATTGTGAAGCAGTCACAGTTTGGCCCAGTTTTTACACCAAAAAAAAAAGGTCATGATTTAGGTTTAAATAAGCACATTTACTACATAACTTATGTCACCAACATTGGTTAAGTTGTGTAACATGATATTAATTAAAATAAGTTATAATAAATCAGCATCCTCTTTTAATTTCACAGGGGACACAGACAGCAGTCTCCTGGGTTGGAGTTATGTTTTTTTCCTGTATGTAAACTTTCTCACCACATCACTGAGTTCCCTGTATGTTCTTGTTATTACTATTATAACCATTTCACTACGTAATAAAGAAATGAACATAACTATAAGTTACAGTCTATTTAGCCATTTTTCGGGGCTTTTTTAAATTGAGCAGGTAGTTTTTTTGTGTAGAAACCACGTAATTCCTTCTGCACATGTACAAAAATAAACAATTTTACTGAGCTTTATAGGTTGTAGTAGATTTTATTTAAAAACTGTTTCCCTCTGCTTAAATGCTAAGTTAACTGCCTCCTTGTTTTAGTGCTGTACTGAATGAACAAATATGAGAGTAGTACCAGTTTCTGACTCTCAGCAAGAGATTTAGGAAGGGCACTTACAATAATGTTGATCTCCTCCTTTATCAACAACATCTGCACAAACTGACTGATTACAAACAGATGTAATCCTTCTATTGTAGGGTGTCGGGAAATTTAAAGTTGAGGTGTCTGTCTGACTGAAATTTTAAAGAAAGGGACTGAGGGAAGAGTGAAAAACACCTTCAGACCTGAGCGCTGATAGCACTATAGTAGACATCCTGTCCTGTTGCCGTGGAAACGAAGGTTCGATTATTTGTTCTCTGCAGAGGGAGAGGACTCATCTGGTGAGGATTTCATGTCTCTGACTGCATGCAGAGTCATGAAGAATTCACACATAACCAATGTTTTTCCATCCTGCCCACAGTAATTTAGCACTATTAGCTCAACATGTAGCAGGTATCCCTGCTTCTCCCTGCAACCACACACGGAATGAGAATTTGGTAAAGCTGTACAAACAACACTGAGCATACATATGACCATGATTACTTTGGTGTGCAAAAATTTACATAAAGCTGTAAGCCAGTCATTAGGAAAGTGGTTTTTAAACATCTCTGAAAAACGTATTTGGCATCCACTGGCCTGTTGGTAGATGATGTTAACTAAAGATGTTGCTTTATGACTGTTAGATGTTTGATACTGAATAATTAGTTTTTCTGACTAATGATTCCACTTGCATCAGTTTCAGTTTGGTTTACAGACTTGTTGGTTGCATAACGGATGTGTGGTGATGCTTCTTTTGTGCTTACGTCAGGATCACTGAGGTCATCATGCATCACTGCCACACCAATCTACAGCTGAGAGGATGAGGACACCAACATGATTTGGATGTAGTTATAGAAAATATTAATCTGCTTCATCCGTTTTGGGTCTGTCAGCAGCGGCGACATGTTTTTAAAAGTATCTGATAATCCACTGACAGTGTTCTGAGCTTCTAATGTGGTTCATGAAAACAACTTAAAGGCAACTGGTAAACCATTACCTTTTTATGATAGCTTAGTAGACTATTCCCCTTCGAAAAAAAAATTGTACCCTGCTTCCATCCTCACAGCCAGGTTTTTATGGCCCATTTGTAATCAGTAACACAACACAGATTAAAAGATGTGAAAGGAAATTTTCTCACAGCGTTGATTTTGATAGCTGTGTGAATCCCAACCATCCTCCCAGTGAGTGTCCAAACTGAAATTCTTTTGTGCTGTCATCAGAAAAGAACAATAAAAACCTCAAGGTGGAAACTCACAGGAAGCAGATGTCCGATAAGATGAGGGGAAAAAACTTACTGAATATCAAAGAAATTGTAGAACAATGAAACAGTAAGCTGACAAGTATATTATAGTGCTATACACTTACATTTGGACTTGGAATATTAATGACTAAATGGTAATTCACACTGATAGAAAGGTGCAAATATGACTGATTAGTCAGGGAACTTAAAGACACACAGTCTGTGTCGCCATCTGTTGGTCACCATCCGGCAACAGCAACAGAAATGTTATACACTTTATTTTTCAAGGCAGAGAACCAGTAGGCATACAGATTGGATGATATCCTATCATTCAAACCAGAAGAATCTTTCATAATCATATCTGAAGAGTATTTTTCTTCTGTGTTTCCTGTCGCCTCAGGTTGAGCTAAATATACCTGAAGTTATTCAACTGACCCACAATACAGGCAGTTTTAGGATGCATAAAGTGCAGTCAGGAGATGCTGCTGCCTGTCACTGGTCCATCAGACAGGCTACAGTACGTCATCATGCTGAGAGGATTGCACTGCTGAAAAGGATTACACCATTTGACATTTTTCCTGACCAAAACAGCTTAAATTCTTTGATAAGAGACCAAAAAAAAAATCCATCTATGTTAAAATTTATGCCTGTATGATAGATCGATTCGGAATATCTTTAGGGAGCTGTATTTTTGTGGGAGTGCTCTGGCTGAATCATGGATCCATGAAAAGTTACATGAGGACACATGTTTCGCAGCTGCCAGCTGTGAAGATGTTTGCGTTTCCATATGTGTATACACAGTGTAAATATAGTGTAAATGTTATCACAATATGAATATGGAGGATTTAAAACACCAAAAGTAAACACAAATCAAATCAAACAAACAAATCAGTTACTACACAATTAATATATTTAGCATCTCACAATTATATGAGAAATATTACTGGCAGACCCATCCTGTCTTTTGCTGAGAAAACAAATGCATTACACCTTTATTCGTATTTGCTTTTAATGATAAATGAAGAATTCGTGTCCCCATAACACATAAAAATCTATTATATCCTTTCGGTGTAAATGCATTAAAAGAATTATGTTAAACAGCGTGTTTTGTATTAAGTTTCTTTTTTGCATTTTCTTAGCAAAATTGTCCATATAAGTTGCCATGTGTTCAATTTAAGGTGTTTAATATAACTTTATAAAGGCTTCTATGCAATGTTCCTATCTTTAGTCATTTTCCTTATAAAAAGACAAAAATAAGCAAAAAAAAATTATGACGTGAAATAAATTCATTTAAACCTGTTATGCACCAGCTATGAAGTAACTATATCTGTCTGCAATTCTGCAACTCTGCAACATGTGAGCAGAAATGTACTGCTTTTTTTATATTTTTCGAATGGCAGCAATCAACAATATTCTACAATGTTTTCAATGTTTCCAGCTGTGATGAAACTTTGTGCTTAAAAATGCAGAGGCTCTTTAAACATCAAAATAAACACACCTGCCATCAGTTTTATGTGAACAGCCAAGAACTGCCAAAAGAAAGAATAGTTTGAACATTCAAATAACTGCAGGAAACATCTCTGCCATCTCTGTCCAGCCCTTCATTATAACAATGAGATATACATGAATGTATTTGCCTCAGGTGCGCTTTAAAATTTATCTTATCACTGGCTGCATTGCATAAGAAGTCACAAAACACAATTCTCTTTCCTTTAAAAGGACTTTGCAGTACCTTTTTACAACCCTTTTTATATTTATATGTGTAATCCATATGGGTCAATAAAGTGACCCTCGGTTTTATTGAAAGCTGCGTGCGAGCATCGCCAAATAGCAGCAGCAAAGATCAAACTGAGGTCATTCAGGGGACAAAATCATAAAAACATAAAGATTGAAAACAAAGACACACAGAAAATAGAGACATTTGTAGTCAGAACATTGTGGCCCATCAGATATTGAATCATTATTCAGTGGAATAGATCAAAAAAATGCTGTCTGCAACGCAGTTTGCCTACCAGGCCAAAAGACACTTCCAGGGCTGCATGCTATTTGTTAAATACATCTGCTCTGTTGTCTGATTCAGCTGGAAGTGCTTTATTTTCAAGGTAGCAGGCCTCCTCTTGTGCCTGAGAAGATCAGCGGGGTTATTGAGGAAGCCTCAAGTTTTGAATGTGTGCTCCTCAACTGTTTTCAGTATGTATGTCAGGCAGGGCGTCACTTTCTGGTTTGTTTGGGGTCTAAATGGCAATCCATCTTGTATGAATATGTTGCAAGACTTATCTTTGAATGGTTAGACAGTGCATATGGTTGATGTCTATCACTATATCATAAATTTGCATATGAATAGAAATATGCGTGCAGTATGTCATATAGAAAGCTTTATTTTTTACTTCAAAATGATGAGTTTTGGTCTACAAGTGTCCTATTTGTTGTAATTTTCTATTTAGTTGGACTCCGGGAAGAGTAGCTGATGTTCTGCATTAACTGAAGTTAACAACATCCAAAATCCTAAACTGCTTGTTCTGTACTGCAGCTGGAAAGTTCAGGAGAAGGACGTTTCTGCACTCTTGGTGCATCTGTGTCAAGTCAATGACAGATTTAGATACTGCTGCAAGAAAAGTTTTCTGAGTTTGTCTTCCTCACATGCAAATACAGTGACATTGTCAGTGAGATGGGGACATGAATTGTCAGTCCAATTATCTCTGATTCCTTTGAATAATTCATCAGCCAGGAGTCCTTCCCTCTTTCCCACTCATCTATCAGCTTTTTTCAATAGCCCTGTCATTCTTAATTAAATGACAATAATTTTGCTTGGACACATTTTCAAAAAAATTATATTAACATTTATTAGGGTCTCTCAAGGATGGAAGATGTCATGAATAGAGGTCCCACAGAGGGAGAGTGTTCACGGGGTTTTTTGGTAATTTTGTCATTCTGGTATCTTTTACATTGTGATAGTGATGCAATAAACAAGGATAACAGACCATTCACTGAAAGGCAATGAGTGTACTAAATTTGACTTTAATGAAGAGTCTATGCCTCATAGAGAAGTGACGTGGAAAAGGAAGCATCAAGCTTCATCCAGCACGATATATGAGATGGGAGCAATGAGAATATACACAATGTACAGTATGTCAGAGATCCTTGAAGTTGTACACAGAGCATCAGGCTCATCACATGCCAAAAGAGGTACTGATGACACAGTGGAAAGAATTTTTTTTAGGGGAAACAGTTTCTTGTGGGGGTGGGAGTTGCCTCTTTTCCTGCTGTTTAAAGGCTTTGCATATCAGTTTAAATAGCTGCCTGTGAAGCCTGGGTCACTCTTCCTAAAAGTGCCACAAAGTGCAGGGTAAAGTCTTTGAGAAGACAAGTCACAGCAAAATGGGTTTTAACAACTGAGAGCAAGTCCTACAAGGCAACAACTTCCTCAACATTTGATCTTGTGGGTTTGATGGGTTTACACAGTGATGGGAGGCTTCACAGAGAGCAAAAGGTTTTGCATTAGCATGAAGGTTTTTGTCTACCGTAGTTCTAAAACTTACATGTTAGGATTAGGTTTTGAAATGTCTACAAAAAAACATTATTTTTGCTATATTTTTGTTGCTGTTGTGCACTTGTGACTAATTTCAAGGCTAGAGTGTGCATGCACAAAATGTTAGATTACCTCATCTGTGAACATTTCTGCTTGAGTAGATAAATTTTGCAATGATTGCTGTTTATCAACTTAATAAACAAATCCCATGATCCCATGTTCATTCCCATTTAACCAAATCACTCATTCACAGAACAAATGTATGCCTCTTTTTGTGATCTGTCCTCTAATTTCTCACTGAATCATGCTGCTCATCTACAATAATCTGTTTATATACATTAACCTCTCCATTAATCCCTCCTTTCAGCTGTACACCTCAATTTTATCAGATTTGCACAGGTGATTGATATGACACTGTGTTGATTCTATATTTTCTAAATGAAAGTAGACAGATGTATGTTTAGAATAAAAGGTGTCACTTCAAAGTAATGAGAGAAATGAAGCTTAGAGGTGCTAATGAACTCTTTTCTTAGCATGAAGCCTCCTGTTTTCATCACCTAGTGCTAGTGTGGAGATTTTTTTCAACTTTTAAACAAGGTAATGCTCACTGTTTAGCTCCTGTTGTTAGTCTTCATGCCCATGAGGACCACATCCATCCTCCTGGCTGTAGCTGTATGGGATACGTAAAGAAATGGGGACAGTATCGACCTTATCTTCCAATTCTCTGTAAGATAACAGAACCTTATTTCTCCAAATGTTAAGATAATTTCTTAAAGGTCTCAGTGAAATCTTAATTCGGGTAACAAAGATCCGGTTTATAGCACTGACCCAACTCTTATTGAAATGCAGTTTGGCCAAAATGTTGACCATGGCTGGTTTCCCCAGTGGCTGTACTTAGATTGGGTGCCTGACAGGTGGGGGGAGCTGGAGGGGGATGTACACTGCATGCATTTTTCTCCCTGTTGTTGAAATGCTAGTTTTGACATACACATTAGCGAAGGGGGGAGGACCAGAAATCGTTTCTGCCCTCAGATATTCTCAGAGAGACCAGCTATGGAATAAAGTCAGAACAGCTCTATCTTTCATCCCGCCTGCTCCCAGAGCCCCATATCAGCTGTAAATCTCTGACCTCCCGGGACGGTATCGCCAATAATGAAAGAGCTGTGTCTTACAAGATGTTAGACTGGGGCACTCTGTCAGTTATAAGAGGTTGTGAGCTTTAGCATGGCCACTAAACACCCAAAACATGCAATACAATTCGACACATGTTTAAGTTGATAGCTGGTGATTGATCATGAATGAGGTAAAATAGGGCACATAGTATAAGTAACAATATTAACTGCACACCAAAAGTTCCTGATTCCCATTTTCTTTTTGCAAATCCATTTTTTAATTTGCTATAATTCAATATGACAAGCTTGGAGGTTTTTTAGTTCTAAAAACCACACATGAAGCAAGAAATACAATACAGAATTTGTTTTGGCAGAGAAGAGTCAAACAATAAAGATGATAAATAAGTTCCCATGTTTTTAGGCTTGCCAGCAAACAGCTATGTTGTAGTGTCTTTATTTAAGCCCCTTTTAAGTATTTCATTTTTTTAAGATGCCATAAAAAATTCAAAATACCTTTACAAGTTTATTTTGAGCTTTCTTGTAAATTTTGACATGTTTGTTTTGTTTAAGAAAGTGAACTATACCACAAATAATCAACTGTTCATAAGTCCATTGGTTTAGTGACACAATTTAAAACAAAACCTTTTTTATATAATTCATGTCGACTGCACTAAGCACTCAGTTTTTCATCTCAAAACCTGATCAGTGCTAACCTCTGTCATACCTAGTCATCTCAATAGGAGGGACAAAGGTAGGATCACATTTTGGCTGGCAAGGAAACTGATAATATATACTGCATAATATATATAAAGAATGGTAAGCCATAGGACCGGCCCTTTGCTCGATCAGAAAAAAAGAAAACATGGATTTCAATCCAGCACTCATGGCCTTAATCTGCAGGATTATAGCATCCGAAAGTTCCCTCTGATGTGTTTTGTGTCTGTGTTCACATGTAAGTGTTTGCAAAGCTTTCCTTGTAGGTAACTTGCCTGTATGTCACATGTGATTGCATGCTCTCTTTTTTTTTTTTGCAGACACAGGTGTGAATGAGTGTGTGAACAGTATCCAGAGCCACATGTGGAGCAGCAGGCAGGCAGCAAGGCAGGGAGTCAGGGCAGGAGAGAGGGAGGGAGGGAGGCGCAAATGGGTTAAGAGCTAAAGCCGCTTGGCCCAGATGAAGATGGCTCTCAGGCTCTCTGCCAATCAAAACCCAGCCAGCAGCCCACTCATACTGACAGGGCAGGGAAACAGTGAGAGTGGCCTCACGCAAACTTGATGTATATGCAGACTACAGTATAGCACATATAGAGTGTGGGGCATGAAATAAAAGTGCATTTCAAGGGTAGAGTAGGGATGAGGGCTTTTTGTGAAATTGCAATTTCAAATGATAATTTCATAAGCAATGTTTTCATTTGAAAAACAGATAAAATCACTGAGTGTATAAGAAATGGGTCACTCAAAGTGACAAACTAACAAATATACTCGACCCTGAAGTGCCCCTCAGCTTTATAGAGTGCTAACACATTGTTCTGGTTACATGGCTCACAACTTATTAGGTGACTATTACAACTTGTACATAGTCGTTTTTTGCGTGCAGAAAACAGTAGTTTTGAGGGAAAAGGCTTAAACAATACATTTATACTACCTGCTCTGCATCAAACAACAGACAAAGTGAGCTGGTGAACAGAGTGGAGCAGATATTTATGGAGACCAAAACAAAGCTTAAAAGGAGATTGAATGATGGATTTTCATTTGTCAGTGACTGGAAACTGTGCAAAAAAATGTATTTCCATCTTCCTTTTGTTATGAAGGAAATAGTTGGTTTTGGATAAATTAAAATGCAACAATATGCTATGGAAACAGACTTCATGAATAAATAATGACATGCACATTGTCCATCATGTATGCAAGTGAAATATTTATTTAACCACAATCTTTAAAAACTTGTTTGGCCGGCCAACTGTGTTGTTTTCCAGAGCATGAAGCATATATATTTTCCAACAAAAGGCTTTGTAGTCAAATGAAATACCAATGAATTTTAATCTTGGAAACCCTGGTTTCATAAAAACTTCCCTCAGTGCAAATCTGGTATTTATACTGTGATGGAAATCCAGACACTCCTGACACTGTGGGAAAGAACTATGTGGTAAGAATTATTCTCTCCATTGGATCCTTCTTCCAAATGTCTATCAACTTTAAATCTTCTTTTCTTTTTTATAAATGGTCTCCTCTCACTTTGGAGACATGCTTGGTTATTCTAAAATGCCTCATTATCCTTATAAATGAATTCTTCCCCTTATGTGACCCACTCTGTAACCCTTCTCCGGCTTCCGGCAACTGACCGGTTTTAGCCCAGTTCTTCTTCCCAACATTAATCCTTTAACTTCCTGTCATTCTCACATTTTTCTCATGTGTCTTGTAATAATTACACAGAGGCTAGAAAAATGTATGATGTATGAAATATCAGCACCACAGCATGGCACAAGTAAAACACATAAAATTCTGTTGCTGCTGCAGGTCATTGAGGATAAAGTCCCTCTTAACATCTGCCAAAACTCAGAGATCATCCAACCAGAAATGGGCTCACTGTGAGGTCAGTGTGATGTCATGTCAAGAATATAAATACTTGATGTTTGGGGGGAAAAAATTGTCTCTCTCGTCACCCTATAAATGACAATGTGTTTTTGTTAATGCTGTCTTAATTACCAGGCATATAGAGGTCAGCTTAGTGATGTTATCTTAACCTTGGACCAAACATGCACCATACAAGAACATCCACACACGAGAATTTTAGTCCTCAACCGCCACCTGTATGTGTCTCTTTCATATCCTATTTTTCCTTTAAAGTCTCTTCTCACCTTCCTCATATATTTTTTCTTTTTTTTCCCCCTTTGCCTCCATCAAGAGGCTGTGCTAAGCCTTTTTTTTTCTCACATTCCTCATTTATCACTATCATTTCCAGTCATTGAGCCAACAGTTTAACAGCTACACAATGCCACCTTCCTTAAAAATACAATTTTACTTGAGTTTAGGGTCTTTTAGGAAGCCCTGATTAAATAAGAAATAAAATCTAATTCTTTGTCTTAACTGGCTTTTTTTTTTTAGGTGATATTTTGAAAAAAAAAAGTGAAAGTTTGCTTTCCTCTCCTTCTTTTGCATTTCTTTTTTAAAATACAGTACAGACATTTTAGAAATACTATTACCACTACTACTACTTCTACAGCTACTACTACTACTATTACTATTTATATTAATATTAATATATTTTATTTTTTACATAAACAATGCAGTTCAAATTGCTGTACAAATTGTCAAAATGTATGGATAAAAAAACAACATAAGTAAACTACATACACTACATAAGTTTTATTGTGTTTTTTTTCACAGTTTAGGCCTATTCATACTTCTATGTTTTAACTCTTGACACATGTAATGTTAGTTTTGGATAATCTAAAACTGCAAAAAGAAATACAAAGGGAGAGGCAAACATGTAATAATAATAAAGGTTCTGAGCTGTACAAAGCTCAACTAAAATCAAATTTAGGGACAGGAAGCAAAAGTAAAAATGTTAAAATAAGTAACATGATCTTTTTTACTTCTTTTGACAACACTTGTTTGGCAGCTGCATTTTGCATAGGTTCAAAATTCCATTTGTATTTTTATTTATCTATTATGGAGAATTAATGGTCTCTGTCAGGCTACAATGAGCGGGGTCCTACTTACATTTCACAAGGGGGCGCTGTTGTGTGACTGACTGATTTAAGGCGCGCTACATAGACTGTCCGGCTCTAGAATGAAGCTAACCGAGCTAGCCTGCAAAGACAGCTTGTGTGGGGAAAACGCAACATGGCTAAGGTGGTGAGTTATCCACGCACCTCTTTATAGTGAAGATTACACACCTACAAATAATTTTGAGTTACAGTGTACTCGCAGACATAATACAGGTAGGGAGAGGCACTAGGATACGGCTTGCTAGCCTTGGGGTTGGAAAAAGAGCCCATGTTAGCTAGCAACGTAACTCTAATGCCAACAGTAAATAGAATACCGCGATATTGGACTTAGACCCACTACTACTGTCTACAAAAAAAAAAAAAAAAATCTTTTTGTTGAATAGTTAGGAATAAAGTTGAGGGCCTTTCCTGAAACAACAAATACATGTCTAGTGTTTCAAAGTGTGTTAAATCCAGAACTGAAACCATAAACACCAGTACGTTTTAACAATTAAAAATAAACAGAAATAGATTTTCAGTTTCTGTCTGTAAAACAACTCAGTACTGTCTAGTCTAGTGGTTGTCTCTCTCATCCAGATTTGGCATACAGACAAAAAGTTGTAATTAAAACAAACTTTAAAGCTTAAATTCATAGAGAAAGTCATTCCCACGCTCTTATTGAAAAGATCAGGGCAGTTAATAATCCAGTGTGTGTAGTAATGGTGAGAGGCATGTGTTATAAATTCACAGAGTTATACAAGTGCAGCCTGAAGCCCTTACACAGAAAATGGGCCATGACCATGCAAGGAAAATATAAAAGCAGGAAGCGCAGTGGGGGAAAAATAACAAAAGAGGGATGAATGCACAGTAACGAAATGGAATCTCGTCTTCAAGCCGAAAAGAACATCAAAGGAAATGCGTAATCTCAGGAGGCAGTTATTTGTCATCTGCGAGCCTCCCCTCTGTCTCCCAATCCCTCACCATCCATCCCTCTCTCATGATGAGATGGATGATGATGCACGTGCGTGAGGGACAGAAAGAGGGAGGGAGGAGGGGAGGGGAGGGATAATACCTTTTGAATACATGATGAATGTACTCATAGTGTGCATGTGAGTGACACCGAGCACCATCATCAACTCTCCCCTGAAGCCTCTCTCAGTCTCTCTATCCGACCGCTGAAGAGAGACACAGGGAAATCGGGCAACTAACAAGACAAGTAAGAGGAAGGATAAAGCTTCTTTCCCTCCTTTACTGATTTTTTTAAACTAAGCTACCAGAGGAAAGAGGCAGTGAGATAAAGAAGGAAAGAGCATCTTGTCGTATGCTTCAACCTAGCCAGGGCTTTTATCTAAGCAACAGGATCAAGAGCTGTTCACGGTCTGAGGAGGAGAGAGGATGCTGAACAACATGACGGACTGTGAGGAGGGAGAGGGGGGACCCAACAGCCAGGGTGAGTGACGAAACTTACCACAAAGTGATGGGAGAGGAGTGTGTGCAGCAGTGTGTAGACTTGCATGTGTCAGTATGAGGATTTCAGTGAGCATGGGAGCTGAAGCACACAGGTGTGAGTTTGAGGAAAGTCAAAGAAGAGAGATTATGTCATTTCCAGGGATACAGAGACAAATGTTTGCGAATGAGGGGCCAAGAGAGACAGAGACAGACAGAAACTTGTGAACTCTTTTTTTAAGTACTGGCTGTATGCGGCAGAGAGGACCACTGATAGGTTTATATTTGGACACAAATATAAAAGCCATATTTGCAAAAATGTGTATTACTTATTTATTAGTTAATTAATTTATTCATTGCTTTACTTTACTGTAGAACGTATAACATGCAAGCTATACCATCTTAAACTCTGTCAGAATGTGCTGGCTTAGCTTGTGATCAAAAACTAGCAAGTCAACAACTTGCCACTACTAATATTACTCATTAGACCAACAGCAGTAAGGCTTGCTTGGCACTTGTCTTGCATCCTTTCATTTGCAAAGTCTCTGCTAGCATCCCAAATTGTATCCTATCCAAGGTTGTCTCTTGTCCAGCCTACTCATTCAATGTCTTTTTCTCTTTATAGCTTCCTCCATCTCCATAATGTCCATTAACACAATGCCAAGCTAGCTACTTCATATAGTTAGCACAACAGCAGGGGTTAAGGGCATAGGGTAGAAATTAAAGAGGCATTATTTAAAGGTGCTATATTAAATGTTACCCTAACCCTAGCACTATTTACAGTACAATTTATACATAGTGATCTGATAAGTAGTGTTTAGTGTATGTTCAGGGCCTGTTAAGTGTAAACTTCTCTATGGAAATGAAGAGTGTATTGCTGCCAAATGAATGTTGTCTTAAAACACATGAAAGACAAGAGGCTCTTCCCATGAAAAGAGTTGAACCCAGGCCGTTTGCATAAAAATGTGAATTATAACTGCTACTCAATCAGTACAAGGACATCACAAACACTGCATTTTATATTGTGATCCCTAATTATTAATGGGTGAAATGATTTGAGGTCAATTTGACCAAATTTTTCACCTATATAGTTGTATAGCTTTGCTTTCAAAATTGATGTTTAGAGAATGGTAACAACAACTTGTTAATCTATAGTTTTATAGTTTATAGTTTGCGTTATAGCACCTTCACTTGCACTGCACATATATGTTGTATGCATCAGCCTTCATCTGCTCAGCCAGTCCAGACTTTTTCCTCTGTCTGCTGCATCACTGCTGGCTTTTAAAATGAGCTGTTTTGGTCAATGGATGCTTTTTACACAGGAGGAAACGAGGAGAAACAAAGGTTTATGATTTCATCAGATTGGGTTTGGGGTTTTAATTAAGTTTCTTTTCACTTAACAGCTCTCAAAATTACAAGATTTTTTAAAGGGAGTCTGGGATATCAGTTATTCATTTGCAATGGACTGGATGAAATGGCTGAATTTGACATCAGTTGATGTGTTTTAGTTGTGTACCATCCTGTGGCGGTTGATTCATACGTCTGTGTCAGACACTTTCAGCACTGTACAGAAAGCTTTCTGGTGGACTGAGTGCAGCCCCTGCAGAGAGTCTGGGGACACCAGCTTTTCATTCTCAAACTCATTCAGGTCTCTACTTCAAGAACATTTTGCCAAGGGCGATGTCTGCTTCTCATAAAGGTTCATGTGGCTAGGAATATGCTTGTGTGTATACATGCACTGTGAGTGTGCCTAAATGTGCGTACAAATACATGTTGGACTGTTTCTTTCCAGTATATAATAATAAGTTAAAGATTCTGAACAGCCTTTTTTGCCTGTTTGGTTTACCCTCAGTTGCTTTAATTAGAGCTGCAACAATAAATTTGTTTACCTACAAAAAATTCATCATTTGATTTGATTTGAACTTTAAAACTAAAATATGCTCTTGTTTTGGTGTTTCAAGCTGATGATTTGGTGTTTTCTTGTGAGTATCTGGGGATTTTTTTGGGTTAGAATGGAAAAACAAGCATATTGAAGACATCAACTTAGGCTCTGAGAAAGTACTGTGAATGCCAATTAATTTAACTGTGTTTTAAAATTGCATCACCTCAAAGATTACTTGAGAAAATTATTGAAAGATTTATTGATGATAAAAACGTTTGTTGCGGTTCTAATTACAAATGTTGTTTTTGCAGTGCGTGTTTGTGTTTTGGTATCCTGAAATCCATCATTGCTGTAAGGCAGGATTAAAAGTGGCGTCAGCGATTCTTATCCAGTATTATTGTCAAATTCATCACTTATCACCTCAGTCTATTAGCTGTCTGTTCGTGCCATCACACAAATTTGGTGTTTGTACACAGCTTTGACACTCGAAATTGAAAACAAAGTGGCTCAGACAGAGCCAAACAGCACTCTTCCAGCCAGTCAGTCACAAGTGGTGTTCAAGCTTGTGCGTTAAACAAGGGGAGGAGGAGGATATTTGGAGGGTAAGCAAGCAGTGGAAGTGAGAGGAATCATAAATTTTTCTCATGTGCAAACTTTTTATCTTGTTGTCTAAAAGGAAAGAGGGTTTGAAACAGCCAAAGAGGAGAGGGTCAGAGAAACAAAAATAAAAAAAAAGGGTGAGTTAAAAACAAAGAATATTGCTAACATCAGTGAGACTTTTCAGCTAATGAATTTTAGGGTGTTAAGACAGATTTAAAGTTTGATTTATTTCTGCTTGACAAGTGGATGACATATCTTCGCAGTGTTGTTAACCTTACCACAAACCTACACTTCTTTCTTCTTCCACTTAAGTTTTGAAAAAACATATCAAACAACTGACTTCCACTTGTTTTTAGGCCATTATGTTACAGACACATTAAGGACATACTGGATCCATTCAACCCCTGTGCTTACAACTGTTTACTCATGATCCGGTAACCCAGCATGGATGCTAACATCAAGTGTGTACAGCCTCTTTGACTTTTTGATTGCATCCAAAGTACTTTGAGATCTGATCACTCAGAACACATTGAACAAAGAACACACTGACAATTTAATCCTTCATGCCACCTCTTTTCTTTCCTTATAAAAAGCATCAATTTGTCTGCTGAACCAGCTTGTCCGTTATGTCAAGCAGTGCGCCTTTCATACTAAAATTTAGCAGATTTTTGAACACACTGTTACAACTGGCTTCAAATCATGGCAGAGGACAGCATTGTATTAACAGCAAATCTTACAAATGCACAAAACAGTAACCAATAATTGCCACCTCTTTGTTGCTCTCGACCAGTGCTTCTCAATTGTTTTCTGTTAAGCCCCCACTTGGAAGAAGAAAACATTTTGCGCCCCACACCCTCTGCCACAACTATAAATAGTATCATTTATCTTTAAAATTGTTACAAGTACACCTCTGCATAACATTGTATCCTTATTAACATTAAGGAAAGCCAAAAAAAAGAAAAAAGGAAGAAATATAGATCCACTTACAACAAAGAATAACTTTATTAACCTTTTTTTTAGTCTGAACCAGAAAACATTTAAAGTGCATCAATTTTCCTTAAATTCAACAAAATTAAATTCTTATGTAAACTATAAACATTTTTCAACCAACT
>JAPZDY010000002.1:17330685-17352357 GCA_029783645.1 Ctenochaetus hawaiiensis | reverse complement strand
GGGGTTGTAAATATAGTTGGGATAGGGGTGTGTATACTTATATTTGGTTGTAATTGAATCTGTCTCAGTTTTCATCTGGATTTATTTAAAGTCGTATGTAGTTTTTGTCTTTATTTATTTATAAATAAGTGAAAAAGGGGTAGGGATATATAAGTTTTACTTCCACCTACTCCTTTTCGGACACAAATCTTTGGTTATTTTTTTCTGCTTTTAAATGTATTTCTGTTATGTTCGAAATAAATAAATTCAATTCAATTTAAATGTCAGCAGATGAAGCACAGATAAACTGGATACTTGATTTCTTCTGCTTTTTTGTTTGTTTTAGTGAGGCATGATTTTGTCTCTGACTGCTCTGTGAAAAGTTTCATTTAAACAAGTTTGTGAGATTTTACTTTGGGAGATCAAGCAATAATTTTAAATCAGAAATCACATCTGTCAGGCTTCAGGCTTTGCTCTTTTGCTCGCATCACTGTGGTTCAGGCTAATCAACGTCCTGTGAGGAACTGCCTGAAGCTACAGGTGTGGTTTAGCTGTGTAAATTAGCAAGAGCTTGTTTGAAAGCAACCATGGCAGCTCCTGAAGAAGTTAGCATGAATGCTGCTATAGCATAAGTTATACATATATTGAGAAAGGAGCAAAAAAACTGCACTGAAAGGTTTTCGTGACAGAGAGGATGCTTTCCCGCTTGTATCAACTGCTGTTTGATGTACCGCACTTGCCCCGCCGCCTGCACAGTCCTCTTGCATTTAGTGATTTTGTTACCTGACTGGTTGAAGTAAGCCTTTGACTTATAGTTCGCTCAATCATCAGTTTAAAGCGCCTGCCCTGCTCTGAACAGTTTCCAAGGATGTCCTTCCACATGGCTCTGTGTAACAAACCCATGTGGCAGGTCAGGTAAGGTAAAAGTAACTGTTCCAAAATTAGTATTTATGTCTATTCACAGGACTACTTTAAAATACAGCTTCCCTGTCACTCACAAGTGAAGGCTGAAACAATGCAGAAAAAGGAGAGTAAACATTTATCTTCCTACTTCTATTCAGAGAGAGTTTGTAGAGAGAAAATACACCCATTTCAAAACAAATTACTTGTCTTCAGCTTCTCCACAGGATTGATGAAGAATAAACCGCTTTCTTTCCAATGAAAAACTTGGATCTCATTCCATGAATTTAAAAAGGCAGAATGGATTTTAGGAGAATGAACAACAAAGTGCACTTCTGACAGATTATAACCGCCATTTCAAATCCATTCTCACGGAAAGTAAAACAAGGTCAACTGAAAACACACAAAACTTGACTAATCAATCCATGTTTGTGTTTGTCAGGCTCCACAGCTGGGCACTCTGATGGGAGTGTACTTGCCGTGTATCCAGAATATTTTTGGGGTGATACTCTTCCTGAGGATGACCTGGATGGTTGGGATTGGAGGCGTCTTTGGCTCCTTCATAATCGTCTTCATGTGTTGCTCCACAGTAAGACGTCCCTACTGTCCCTCAATTGCTGTGTAACACAACCATTATCTATGACTGGCAGATGCAGTTCACTCAGAAAACAGAATAATCATTAAAATCTGTCTGATAAATTAAATGCAGGACTGTAGAGCCATAAACATCCATGCAGATGATTATATCAGTGTGAAGAGATTCCTTAGCAAACACATAGCCAGTTAAAAGTCTGCGACTTAACTACAGGCTGTTATCAGGATGCAGAATTACAATTTGCTTTGCACAGATGTTGAAGGTGACTTAATAAATCCTGGCAAAAGGAAAACTGCCAATAAACCCACTGACCCCTATAGGCTTCTATCATTCTGCAACAACCAGGTTTTCAAATTTTACTCCCTCCAAGTTTAAGAAGAAAGAAAAAACTCTGTTTATGCTGCTTTAAAGTCAGTCCAGCAGGGATACAAAAGAATCCAACAATCCAATCAATGCAAGACAAAATCAGTGGAATTAAGTTCAAAACATTACTTAGGTTTCTTTTTGAGTAGCTTCTGTTTGGAGGGGTTCAGATTAGTTAAGGAAGCAAATAAAGAAAAGGTTATAGAAACAAGGATAAATAGAAAAGGATGTTTTTATATACTTCACAAGATACTTCATGTTAAATGTAGAATGTCTAAACCAAGTAGTACAATAACCACAGTTATTGAATATATAAAAATTTTAATTTCAAATACATGTAACACTTTGCAGTAACAGTCCCTCAAGAAATATAGTGTACTAAAGTAAAGAAAATTAAAAAATAGTGTAATTGAACAGAGAAAATGCTTTCAAAGCAAATAAATTAACATGTTGTGTTTTAAATGAAGTGATTTAAATGAAGAGCTGGCTTGTTTATCTCCTCCGGCAGGAGTGAGATAACCACAATGTAAAGGCCCAATTAATGTTTACTGATAGGCCAGAAGGTTCCAGGCTACACTCCTGAAATATAGTCGAGGGCTTAACCAAAATGATCCTGACAATCCTGATGAAGCAGTTCTCTCCGAAAAGTAACTTAATAAAAGGCTCACAAAAGGTAAAATACTCAATAAGTGTCCAGGCAACTTAAAAGAGTACTTAACAAGAGTACTTTTACTCTACTAAATGCAATCAGTTTCTTTCTACCTCTGACTGCAGCTGAACGTATCACTGAAGGGACAGTACGTGCCCAACCAGCTGTGTAGTCATGACTGTGATGGACAGTTCAGCTCATGAGTCAGACTCTAGTGCTGCCGGATGTTTTTTCTGCTCTCTCCCTCAGTTCATCAAGGCCTCACTGTCAGCCATGTTTAATTTAATGTGTCCACCTGCCGTCTCTCACACTCTTGTTAAACCTCCTCTGTGTTGCTCTGTTCTATGCTGCCTTTTTTTTTTTTCCAGACGATGCTCACGGCCATCTCCATGAGCGCTATTGCAACAAACGGAGTCGTACCAGGTGAGCGGATATCAGAGGAGATGTATTTTAGTGTGTTTGTGTGAGACAGAGAAGAGCGATGACTCTCACGTGTGTGTCTTGCAGCTGGAGGTTCCTATTACATGATCTCTCGCTCCTTGGGGCCTGAGTTCGGTGGAGCTGTTGGGATCTGCTTCTACTTAGGCACTACTTTTGCAGGTGCCATGTACATTCTTGGCTGCATTGAAATCCTGCTGGTAAGTGAAGCCCAAATTACCACATAACTCACATGTTTATTGTTTTGCATACTGTCTTTACAGCCTATAATAAAATGTATTTCCTTCCTGGAGACGTACAGCACACATGTTGTAGCACATAAACTGTGCTCATATCAGATTTTCTAACTGAGTTAAACATTAATAGTGAGCTCATTTAAATCGTTCCTTATATGCAGCATGTTTCTTTATTTGGCTGTTTTTTCTTTTGTAGACCATGAACTCAATTTAAAATAAATAATTTTGCAGGAATATGGCAAAGAAAAACATAGCACCACAATAAGAGCAGACCAAGTGTTTAAGAGTTGACATAACTCTTAACAAATAATAACTGGAATGTGTAACCTATAAAAAAAGTGTACACTGAACATGTTATTTACTGCATCAGGACACATGGTGTGCAGAAAACATTGGACTATAAATCCCAAGGACTGATTGAATAGGTCATGGCTCAAGGTAGACAGAGCTGAATTATTGACTATTGTTTAATTATTGCTGTCTTTACATGTACATGCAGATGTTGTCCATTTTCTTGAACAGTGCTGACTTGCAATTTTCAATCATTCACAACAAAAACACCCATAGTTTTTATTTCAAACTTCCCAAATAATCACTGAAAGAGATTAACTGCGCTTGCATATAGCGAGAGCCATATAACTCAAGCCCTTTAGTTTAGCCCTTTAGTACTTTAGTTAACAACCTTATCAATCAACCTGCATGACTCTTACCTTTCTCTACTTATCTTAAAAACCCTGAAGGTCTGCAGTTACTTAGGTCTACTCTGCCCTTGATAAATGCCAGGTATTTAGTGAATAGCTGAATAAAAAAATCCGATTAATAACTGAAATTACCTTTTTCTTGACCTGTGTCTCTGCCCCTTAACATATTGTGTTTAGAAAGTTACAAGTTGATGTGCAAAAATGACGATAAAATACAAAAGATAAAGGAACCAAGAGGACAAAAGCAACGGTTTAATAAAGTCGCAAAACAGTAACAGTAAAACACAAACAGAGAGCCAGTTAAGAGAAAGCATATTGATACAGGAATTTTTCAGTAATGCTTTAAAAGAAGATATTGAGGAACTAAGATCAATCAGAAACTTCTTTATAATGGTGTGAGCTGGTTTCTTCCACAGATTGGCGGTCAACATGACCTTTTGATGTCTCCGAAGGGATCATGACTGCACTGCAGAAATACGAACTGCATCTGTCTCAGATTTAAAAGGATGATCTGTATGTGTGACTTTTTGTAAGGCTGTCCAAGCTCCTCTGAAGTTTCTATCCTGTTTCTTATCCTGTCTTATCTTGCCTTCTTTTGACTGGCTATATGTGGCTTTGTGGCCACCTCGTGGCTATGCAGTGTGTGATGCTGGAGAAAAATAGACATCTACTGAGTGACCTATTGACAGTATGACAGCCAGACGCTCGCTCAGTGTTTCAGAAACAGCCTTAAACAGCTGCTGCTAGACTTTTTATGTCTTTCTCCTTTAATTTAAATATTTAAAACAGAATGATTATGATGAAATGGAAGAAAATTGCAACAGATTTGTCAGTTTAAATCGTAGTTAACGGCATCATTTTATTTTATTTATTGAACCCTTATTTAACTGGGAAGTCCATTGAGATTGAAATTTCTTTTTCGAGGGAGACCTTGCCAAGACAGCACACGACTACAGTTACACAGAAAAAAAAAACACACCAAGTATTCAAACACTGAATACATAAGTAGAAATCAGATCCAGATCAATTATAACACTTACATTTCTCAGTTACATGAACTTTAGAATACATTTACCCTCTTTAATTTTATTGTATTATTATTTCCTGATTTTTTCCACCCTCCTCCACTGTACTCCACCACATCTTCTGTATGCGTCTCTCTCTACTTCCTCTGCCTCCACCTTTGTCCCTTCATCTTTCCATCCTTTCAGATTTATATCATTCCTCAGGCGGCTATCTTCAAGCTGGAGGGCCTGGAGGGGGCAGAGGCAGAGGCGGCTCTCCTCAACAACATGCGGGTGTACGGCACCATTGTGCTGAGCTTGATGGCTCTGGTGGTGTTTGTTGGAGTCAAATATGTGAATAAACTGGCGCTGGTCTTCCTGGCCTGCGTCATTCTCTCCATCCTTGCTGTTTATGCTGGAGTCATTAAGACTGCTGTCGACCCCCCTGTCTTCCCGTAAGTAAAACTCGTCCATTCACTGGCTAAAGTCATTGAGAACCAGACCATGTGACATTCTCACCTTTCTTGACTTCTTTTCCAGCGTCTGCCTCCTGGGAAATCGAACACTTGTTTCCAAAGGCTATGATGTCTGTGCAAAAGTCATAGAAATAGACAATGAAACTGTCACCACCAAACTGTGGAGATCCTTCTGTGATTCTGAGTATCTCAACGCCACATGTGACGAATACTTCACTAACAACAATGTCACAGAGATACAAGGCATCCCAGGGGTCACCAGTGGCATCCTGGCAGGTAAGAGATGCTTATTCAGTGTAGATGACAAGGATCAATCCACCTCACATGTGTGAAGGAAAAATCTGATCAAAGATGAGCTGGATGAAATGAGGAGGTCAGGAGACAGTAGATGTCTTACACAGAGGCATTTATTGCAGAACTCAATGTTGAGGAGATCAGTACTAGCAACATCCACAAGCAATCATGAGTGTTGCCACCACCAATCTGAAGCTGTCCTGTGTGTGAGATGTTTTTAAGTCTTTGTGTCCTCACATGTCATCAGTCCTAAACCACGTATCCAAATAAAGCTGTACACTTTCAGGATCTTACTGGGTATCAGAACATAAACATTCATACCCTCAGCCTTGGTTACTATGGCAAGGGCAGATGGGATGAGTCTGCACACATAACTGTAAGACACAACATTGATTAAAACAAAGTATAGTGGCAAATGAAGAGGTGAAAAGACCTAGGGGGTTCGAGAAATTCCTTCACAACATGCTCATGTTAATGCTTCTCGCTCTTCTAGAGAACCTGTTTGGTAACTATCTGGAAAAAGGGGTGATCCTGGAAAAGCGTGGGCTTCAATCTGACGCTGATCCAGACAGTCCCACATCAAGCTCCAACCGTTACGTTCTGGCTGACATCACCAGCTTCTTCACCCTGCTGGTTGGGATTTACTTCCCGTCTGTCACAGGTTAGCATCAGACAGGCCCACTGAAGAGGAGTCTGTTTGGACAAGAGGAGGTTGTCAACTGATTTTAACTGATAAATCAGTTTTCTATCTTTAAAGCTGCTCTTAGCTCAATTTTTTATATAGACTTTTGATCATTTGATCAGAGGACTACATGTAGTGTAGATCCACTGCTAGCTCTACTCCACTGAGCATCGTATAGTTGCTATTTAAGTTCTAAGCATGAAAGTTATCAGTTTTGTCAACTTTTCTCATTTTGATGTGTGTCCTTTTCAACAGAGAGCTGTTTTCAGTGAAAAGGCTCTCTGTAGAAACTCTCTGTCTGCTACCTGCACAGCACCAGCCCTTTTCGAACACATGCACATGGTTTCACGACACCACTTTATCCTGGTTCAGCTGTTGTAAGACAGAAGATTAAGTTTTGTGGAGAGTTGACTGTGTTTTATACAAAAGTCTTTTTTTTTATTAAAAACTCCTTTTAAAGGGCTTTTTATTGGTTTATTGGTCTCCTCTGATGTCTCTAATAAAATGTCAGTGTACAACTTGTTTCTACTGCCCCCAAGAGGCCAAAAACGTCTACCATTAAAAGTTTAAAGGACATGACATCAAGTCAATAAGCAAAGTCTCCTGTATATTTATTTTGACACATGTTCATGATGAACAGTGCTATTAGATATACTTATATATGTTAATAGTTTTAGTATTTTAATGAAGCAAAGCCTGTGAGATAACTCGGGCATTTAATGTTACAGTATACATTTAAAATGATTCAGTATACTTTAAAATAATCCACAGTTTTACCATCTTTCCAAAATCAGATTCTTTCATGCTAGAACCTGATTATTATGATATTGGTATTGATGACCCCAGTGAAAAGAGAGGAGAAAAACAAAAAGAAACATCATGATCCTGTGCAGATGTAAGCACAGGGCTCCTGATTTTTTCATCTTGCTTACTTCACAGGTATCATGGCGGGCTCCAATCGCTCTGGAGACCTGCGTGATGCTCAGAAGTCAATCCCCATCGGCACAATTGCAGCCATCACCACCACTTCGACTGTCTGTATCCTTAATGAGACAAAGGTCGATAAAACAGAAATGAAAGACTTGAGGCTTCTTTGTAACTTTTTGCATATTGTCGTCATATGAAATCTGACATTTCCATCAATAAATTTCTTAACAGCTTTTCCCCAGACATGTCTTGTGTGGTGCTGTTTGGTGCCTGTATAGAGGGGGTGGTCCTAAGAGACAAGTAAGTCTAATTATCCACAATGTAAATGTGCAACTTTATCATTATTGTTATTATTAGTAGTAGTAGCAATAGTAGTTGTAGTAAAAAACTGTGTTGCAACTGTAACTATGGAGACTAGCATTAGCTTAAGAGTGCATGTCCAGTTGATATCACTTTAATATCATTAAATAGTCATATATGTTTAATAGGAATAAATGTTTAAAAAAATCTCTGTGGCTTATTGTAGCTTTGGAGTATTTAAGTTTTGACTTCTCTTTACAGGTTTGGTGAAGGAGTCAGTGGTAATCTGGTGATTGGGACCTTGGCATGGCCGTCTCCATGGGTCATCGTGTTTGGCTCCTTCTTTTCCACCTGCGGAGCAGGATTGCAGAGTCTGACCGGAGCTCCTCGTCTCCTGCAGGCCATCTCCCGTGATGGCATCATTCCATTTCTTAGAGTGAGTGCTAATCATGTCAATCAAATGTGCTAATCAAATGCTTCTTATCATAAAAGCAAAAAAGTGTCAAATAGACTGTGACTTTTTCTGGACTACAGAAATTTATATTATTATTGCATTATGAAAATCCCATATTCTACTAGTATTGCACTTGTCCAAGATGGGACAATAAAATACGATTAAGTTTCATCTTTTTATTTTGCTGCAGGTGTTTGGGCATGGCAAAGCTAACGGAGAGCCCACCTGGGCCCTGCTGCTCACAGCTAGTATCTGTGAGATTGGCATCATCATTGCCTCCCTGGATGCAGTCGCACCCATCCTCTCCATGTCAGTGCCATAACTGTGCAAGCTACTGTAATCAGGCTACCTTCTTATGTCTCGACTGTGTTTTTTCTTTAATTTGTATTTCTTTTCCACTCTTCCTTTCTTCTCTTCACTTCTCTCTTCAGGTTCTTCTTGATGTGCTACATGTTTGTCAATCTCGCCTGTGCCCTGCAGACACTGTTGAGGACGCCAAACTGGAGGCCTCGCTTTAAGTTCTACCACTGGTGAGCTTGTGTGTCAGTGAAAAACTTAACATGCAAACATTTCAGAGACATTTAATGTATGGAGGAAATTAATAATATATTTATAATGTCTGTGTCATTATAGTTAACTTTTTTTATGTTTATTGTTATCATTATAATGTGATTATTTTTATAACGTGCACCAGTTACCAGGTAATTTATGCAAATTCCCATATAAAATTTAATGATATTTTAAGTGGTGCTGTTTGCACATGAATTCAACATTTGTAGCTGAGGCATGTTATTTATTCTGACATGACTTTAGACAAGCAACTCAATACAGAACTTTTCATCTACAATTATTCCTGAAACCAGCAGAAATTCCCAGTAAAAACCAACATGTGGCCTCGTCTGTCCTGCAGGGCTTTGTCTTTCTTGGGTATGAGCCTGTGCCTGTCGCTCATGTTCATCTGTTCTTGGTATTACGCCATAGTTGCCATGGGCATCGCCACCTGCATCTACAAATACATTGAGTTCTGTGGGTAAGAAATCATCATGACAGCAAATTAGACCAAAAACAAGAATAAGATTGTATTAAAACAAACAAACATCCAGTTATTCTGCAAGTGATTATTGTTTTACTTTAATGGCAGTGGTGGATTAGCCTTGTTTTAATTTTCTGAGCATATGCTGTATTTATACATTATGATACTTACATCTTGTGCCAACCCATTGATGTGTTGTGCCACAGAGCTGAGAAGGAGTGGGGTGATGGGATACGTGGCATTTCTCTCAGCGCTGCACGCTTCGCTCTCATGAGGCTGGAGGAGGGACCACCACATACCAAGAACTGGAGGTCAGTCCACATATCTTTGACTTCTAACTGCTGACAGTTTAGCTTATATCTCCTTCTGAATCTAAAAACACAGACTGGATAATGAATAGTGGACAGAGACACAGTGACAAAAAACAAGCTCAAAATCTGAATGTCTTCAAAAAATATGGATGACAGCAAGAAATCAAGACTCTCCAGTGACACTGCAGATTCATATCTCAGATGGAGGAAAAGGATGGTTTATCCCAAGATGGTTTAACATCAGTTACTTTGTGGACTACCCTCTGGAAGCTGGGTGTTTAGCATCATGGCTGTAACCATCTTGGTTGTTCATTTGGAGCCAAAAAGTGGCCATAACTGGACGAGAGGGTGGAGCTGGTGGGAAATGTCTTGCAGACAGCTAGCAACTTCTTCCACTCAAAACAGCCATTCCTTCAGTCACATAAAAAATCTCCTTAACACAGTTTAAACGATTATGTTGTAAAAAATTGTTAAAGATTTGCCCTTGTAAAGTTGTCATGACTAAATCAAAACCATAAATTCCAAAACTGTCTGTAAACCAGGCTGTAAACATGTATTATTCTGCTGTAAAGTTAGCATGGGGGTCAATTGGGATTACATGCTTTTGGAACCAGCCTCAAGTGGCCATTCAAGGAACTGCAGTTTTTGGTAAATCTGCAACAACTTCTTTTAAATCCCTTTCACTTAAAAGGCAAATTTTATTTTATTTTATTTATTATTTTGGTTCTATGTTTTCTGTCAGGCCTCAGATCCTGGTACTTGTGAGCGTGGATGCTGAGCAGAACGTAGAACAGCCTCGTTTGCTCTCTCTGACCAATCAGCTGAAAGCAGGAAAGGGTTTGACCATCGTCGGCACCTCAGTTCAGGGAACCTTCCTTGACAACTACACTGAGGCCCAGAGGGCAGATCAGGTCCGTCTGTCCATCACACACACACACACACACACACTCACTTCAATCTGAGACTGAAACACAAGAAATCAATTTCACAAAACCCTTATTGTGTTTTCAAGGACACTAACAGCTGTCCCTCCTGTCTCTGTAGTCTCTTCGTAAGTTGATGGAGACAGAGAAGGTGAAGGGCTTCTCTCAGGTTGTCATCTCCTCCAACCTGAGAGACGGGACGTCTCACCTGATCCAGGTTGGAGGACTGGGAGGTCTGAAGCACAACACAGTGATGGTCAGCTGGCCCCGCAACTGGAAACAGCCGGAGTACCACCAGCAGTTTAGGAACTTTATTGGTAAGTCTTGAAATACTTGTAAAATAATGGACGTCTCAAATGTTAGTTAATGGATGGTTTACGTGATATCTGTCTTTAGTCATTTAACATTTGATTATCCTGTTTTGAAGGAAGAAAATAACAAGTTGTTGTGCTGTTTCATTGCCTGTTTAGAAAGCAACAGAAATAACTTGTTTTACCCTAAGCTTACATTTATTTCTCCACACTAGCGAAAGTTGTGGTAGGGGACATAATGTTTTTTATTTTGTCTTTGTCTGTTTCCCTCTTGTGAACGCAACATCTCAAGAATGCCTCTAGGGAATTTCTTTGAATTAAGCATAAACATCCACTTCGACTCAGGAATGAACTAATTTGATTTTGGTGGATCACAGTACATAAGATGACTGTGACCTTATGTTTGGCTCATACATGTGAATGTGATTTCTTAACAACCCCTTGTGGGAAGCTTGAATAAAACAACCACATTGCAGTCATTCTAGTTTTTTTTTTTTATTATTCGGCCTCTCAGGTGTAGACATGAGGTAACCCTTTCCCGGGCGCTTTATTTTATTTTGTAACAAATCCATTTAATTCTTTCCTCTGCAGAGGTGGTTAGAGAGACAACTGTAGCCAGTCTGGCCTTGTTGGTTCCTAAAAACATCTCCAGTTACCCTTCCAATGGAGAGCGTTTCACTGAAGGCCACATAGATGTGTGGTGGATTGTCCATGATGGAGGCATGTTGATGCTTCTGCCCTTCCTGCTGCGCCAGCATAAGGTGGGAAACAATAAACTAAGACATGATCTTTTAATTTGAGAGGGTTTGGTGAGTTTTTTCTAAAGCAAACATGTGTAGAGACTTAAGATTGATGATGAGTTGACCATCATCTGTTTCCTGTTTGTTCCTGTAGGTGTGGAGGAAGTGCAAGATGCGCATTTTCACTGTGGCTCAGATGGATGACAATAGTATCCAGATGAAGAAAGACCTCATCATCTTCCTCTATCACCTGCGTATTGATGCTGAGGTGGAGGTGGTGGAGATGGTGAGAGTAAACAATCCTGCATGTGGAGGATTTTTGTTTTCAAAACTGCTGAAAACCTCTTTCTGTAATATGGCTCCCGTTTTCCATATTGACACATGTATGATAAAAGAAAATGTCCTTTTGCTTTAAAGCATGACAGCGACATCTCAGCCTACACCTATGAGAAGACACTAGTAATGGAGCAACGATCACAGATCCTCAAACAGATGCATCTGACCAAGAATGAGATGGAGAGAGAGGTAAAACATGTCTGTACTACATAACTGGAGAAACTTGATAATTTAAAGAAGGCTTGTATCATTTTAGAATAGAGAATAGAGAAACCCGAAATTTGAGGCAGTGTAGGCCCCTGAGACATGACATTAATTCTGACATTTAATTATCACTGTGTGCGCTCTGAATATCAGCTCTGTGGTAGGAAGTCGGTTCTTAACAGGGTGTCAGTGTCTGAACTTGTTTTCGTTGATCTGAGGGAAGAATGAAGGAGCTCCAAAAAGGCAATTAAAGTTTAATCAATTCCATTTTCTTGCTCTTTTTATAATAAACATAGATCCAGAGCATTACAGATTCGTCCCGTGGGTCCATTCGGCGTAAAAACCCATCTGCCTTGCGCTCCCAGCATAGCGCTGAGGAGGGATCCAGCCTGGCAGAGAAGCCGGAGGATGAGGTAAATGCTGCTTTGACCCTTTTAAATTAACAATAACTTCTTTATTTACAGTTTTCTTTTGTCCATGTTTCTTCCTCACCTGTTGTCTCTAGGCACCGTGGCTTTGGTGGAGTTCTCAGTTTTTTGTAAATTATGTGACAAATATGCTGCATCTCATCACAAGAGCAGCTACCACAGCAATGTTTCACTCTGTCCTCTGGCTGCTCAGTGATTTCCAAACGGCTTCCAGAGTTTCAGTTTTACTGACAGGTGTCTCTTTTCTCTCTTTCACCCTGTCACAATGTCACGTCACGGTGTCCCTCTCTCAGTCTGTGGCTGTCTCCAACCCAAAACAGGTACAGCTGATCCACAGTAAGAATGCCTCCACACCAACCAGCCCTACAAGCCCCATGTCCCCTGCTGGGCCTGCAGGGGGCGCTGCCACCTGGACAGACAACAAGGGCACAGACAAGGACAAGAACCCAGAGGCAGGCAAAGACCTTTTCAACATGAAGCCGTAAGTGACCTCAGCTGTGTGCTGCACGAGAAGCAGATATAACACATGACACGCACACAGGAATGTGAGTCAGTGGTAAATATTTGTGTTTATCAGCCAGTGTTCAAGGGTTCAGAGAGGCACATTCTGTTCTTTGCACAAATGACAAACAAAACTTTGAACTTGCATTTTTTGTGTACAAGTATGTATCTCTAATACACTAAAATGATTTCATTCCAAACATGCTGCTGTAGGGAATGGGAGAACTTGTAAGTATTAGCATTTTGCAATGAGACACGCTGTGTGGACGACCAGCTGAAGGAATGATTTGTAAACCACACTCAGTGTGACCTGTTGTTTCTTGCATTAGGAACCAGACAGATGTGAGGCGCATGCATACAGCACTTAGGCTCAATGAGGTCATCACAAAGAAGTCCAAGGATGCAAAACTTGTCCTGCTCAACATGCCTGGACCCCCAAAGAACCGTGTGGGCAATGAAAACTGTATCCTTCATCATATATACTACTTATCTTTGTGTACTTAGTTCTGGACGAGCACTGAAAACCTTTATTTAGGTAAAAGTACTGTGACTCCATAAAAAAAATGACTTAAGTAAAAGTGAAAATAATCATTTGTAAAGCCTACTCCAGTAAAAATAAAGAAGTACCTAGTTAATATAGTATTCAAAGTACCAGATAACTTACATTTTATTTTTTTATTATTTTAATGTAAAAGCCCAAAAGTGATTGTCATTATTGTAATATTACACATAAAAAGTTAACATAGTTAAACACATTTTTACCATCATATTTTAGTGTACGCTACTTTCTCCAATAAGCCTGCAGGGGTTATTAGAGTAAGAAAGATGTCAGTTTTTTTCAGCAGGAACATGAAGCACATCATTGTATCGTTTTTAGATTTTGTGAAAGTGGTGGGTAAAAGCTTAAATTGTAAGCCTAAAGTAATGGATAAGTGGTCAAAATTCTTAAAATAAAAGATAACTGGTGGAAACTCCTAAAATTTTAGATAAATAATTGAAATTGATAGCTAAAAGTAGTGGTTAGACGGTTAAAAAGTATTAAGAGAAGAGCTGAAGTGACCAGCTTGACCATAGCAGTTAAAAACTGAAAAAATATAAAGTTATATATTTATATAAAAATACCAGCTTTAATAATTTTTTTCATAGAGTTCTATCATGTCCAGCTTAAAATCATTTTAAAACATATCTACAACTTAAGGATTATGTGTCAACTGAGGGGTACTTAAGGTCAAGCGACAGGGTTGCTGGGTTATGTCAGACAGAAAAGGTTGGAAACAACTGCTCTAAAACACATTTTGCTTGATTTATATTTTAAAACATTAGAAAAGTACATTCCTTCACTGTTGTTTCTCAGACATGGAGTTCCTTGAAGTTCTCACTGAAGGTCTCAATCGCGTCCTGCTAGTGCGTGGAGGTGGACGTGAGGTCATCACCATCTACTCCTGAAGGCCTTTTAAAACCTGCACAGACTCTGCTCTCTCCTCCCTCTGTGTTGTTTCAGAAATATTTTCCCACGTCCTTACATCATAATCTACTCATTTAAGCTTTTAACACAAAGAATTATGCAACATTTATCCTTCTGATCTGGATTCATCAGCAGGAAACAGCTAGTTTTGACACAAAAAACTATAAATTCCAAAAAAAACAAACAAAAAAAAATCTGAGCACTTTGTCATAGAAAATGGAAATCAACATTTTCAATCATCTTTTTTTATGTGAAAACAAATTTCTGTCCTTTTTCTTTTGTTCCTGCTCATTTGCGAAAAGGAATGTTTTTTCTTTGACATTTGTCATTATTTTCTGTCATTTATTATTTAGGTTATTTATGTATTTATTCATCCTATGATGTCTGTCTTTATCCTTGTCTGTTTTTGTCTTTTATTTTATGGTTTGGAAGCACACATTACAGTACTGGTAATTATATTAACTTATAGTGGAAATGTTGATTTGCACATGTAATCCCAAAACAGACAGAAATCAACTAACTCAGTTAGATTTACCATTTTCTTAGCATTAATTTCATTATGTAATATTATTCCAAGTGTGAAATGCAGGGGCTATATTTATGATTTGTTGTTTATGATCTGGACATGTGACGACACATAAGTGTCATCACTGGTTTGTTCTTGGTGTGGCTGCAATTTATCTCACTGCAAAAAGTTTGACAGAAATTAAAAAAAACTAATGAAAATGTTTAGCTGCAGATTATCAGGATCCCAAACCTTATTATTTGGCCTCATTATTCTAAGTTGGATAGGGGTCACATACACTGAATGAACTCTATGACATTTCCAATACAAGCCACAAGCTCAGCATTGATCCATTCAAATACTGCGCATTTGATAATCATTTCCTTCCTTGGTTGTGCAGTGCAGCCCCGGAAATGTGCAGTTATTCAGGATGCACTGAAATCTTATCTCTTTGTGGTTTTCATATTAAAATATTTGAAGAAAAAATCAGAATGTTAAAGATAGAGGAGACTTTTAAAACGAATATATTAAAATTGCATTTATTCTCTATCAAAAAAAGTGTTTTTTAACACTTGATTTTCTCTACTGCATTCAGAAAAAACATCTTCATAACTTTTTATTTAAAAAAACTACTCCCTCTTGATTACTTATAATCATAATGTGCCAACATGTCATGTTAAAGTGTTTTACATGACCGATTTTAGGATGAAGTTAAACAGAACTATACAAGTGTAATGTTAATAGTGGACTTTAAATGTAAAATTTCAAGTTTTAAGATCAGAAATCTACACAACCATATTTTTTAGTTTAGAGTGTAAAAAGGCAGTTAAGAAATCTAGATTTTTTTATTTTTAATTTTGAACATTTTTGTGAAAACATTTATTACCTCATTACTATTATCATGTAGCTCATACTACTATTTAAAAAAGAAATTAAATTATTTTAAAAACATTGCATTTAATGAATGTGGAACACACAGATTTACTTTGACAGTTTATTGTCAAATGAAAAGTGTGACATTATTCTCAGCTGGAGCAACAGGGCAGATGTAGCTTAGCATAAAGACCAGAAACAGCTAGCATGGCTCTGTTTAAATTAAGTCTCCCTACCAATCTATAACTCACCAATCAATATTTTTTTAGTTTCTGTGGGATACAGATTAACAAATGTGTGGTAATCTGTGAGCTTCAGAGGTGCTAATAGGTGAATTTTGTTAATTTGAACAGAAGCAGGCTTTTTTGCTCCTTCCCATGTTTCCAGTCTTATACTAAGCTAAGAGGATGCCAGCTTTATATTTGCACACAGACATGAGATTTCCTGAATTGTCAGACCACTTCATATGTTCTTTTGCTGCTTTGCTGACGCCCGTCATTTGTAAATTTAAAGGACTCAGCTGTAATGCTGATGAGACAGATGTACAGAATGCAGACAGATTAAAAGTTTCTAATAAAGGACCTCAGGAGGTGCATATTTAACAGTGTTAGCATGATTTATGCTTTACTGTAAGTCAAGACATCCTGCAGTAGTTGTATTCCTCTTTAAGTGTGTATAAAATGGATGTTTTGTTTCTTTAAGTGTGTGGTTTAGTTATTTTTGAGCAAACAATAGTTTATGCACACATAATGTTTAGTGGATACTCACACACAAATCAACTGAGTTGGCGAACATGTCACAGGATTTGACCAGCAAAGAGTCTGGCCAGTGTGTATCATCCTGCCCCAGAACCTGCATAGTTTTTGATATCAATATGTAAACAGTGTTCCGTATTAATAGTTTATACTGCAAGTATTTGTTCAAACAATTTCATTCCCTCTTTTTCTTTGCTAAGTCATTCCATTCAGATTAGATAATTCTGCATCAATTTTTAGGAAAAAATAAATCATTAGCCTTCATTGTCCTCTTAAATCATACAACTTGTGATAATCCTTTAGATTAATTGTACACATATGGTTTTCAACACTGTAGCATTTGCAGAACCTGACCTCATCATACACATGTTGTACTGTATGTACATTTATATTTTTGGTGGATATCTGTGCATCCCTCAGTGTTTCCTTTAACTCTAAACAGTGTGATTGCAGAACATTAGCATACACAAATACTGTTCCTGTTTAATAAGAAAATGCTGTAGTTCTACAGATTGATATATTGGTTACTGGTCTGCAGGAGTTTAAAGTCACAGTTTAGGAACTTCCTCATCATGTGTGTGTGTGTGTGTGTATTATGTGTGTGCGTGTGTGTTGTGACTATATGCTGTGTGTTTGTGTGTGTGAACTTGACACTAGTTTAAGTGAGGACGGTGTATGTAACTGCACAGAAAGATGAAGTGAAGGTGAGACACCTGTACATATGACTTTAGGCTTAGAGAAAATGTGATGTGTGTTAATACAGGTTTTATAGATATAGGCAGTTTGTATTGTCCTTTAAAATGACAAACAAACTTTGTTTTATGTTCTTTTATGTCTTATGCAATTAGATTTGAGTAACGGTTGAATGAAACCATTTCATATGTCAGCACAAAATGCAATAAAATCAAGATCATTTTCATACAACCGTGATGGTTCTAGTGTTTGTCATTTTTATGGCTGTGTACTTTTATACTGATTGCAATTGAATGGTTTTATGGTTTGTAATTTTGCAAAATTTAATTGAAAGTGTCTCCACCTCTGCAGCTCAGACTAGTTTTAAGCAAGAACAGATGAATTTGCTTTTCAACTGCAGTAGTTTTCTGTTAGGGAAAAAGACCACAGAAGTTGGATCAACTACTTGATGTAAATATGGACCTAATTAAATTATTCTGAAGGGAAAGAAAACAAGGCTAAATCTGCAGCAGCTCCTTAGGGCTGGACTCATGCAGACACAGTCCTGTTGTGAGCAAAATGCAAACATGTTGATGTTAAGCAGGTGTAATGTTTTTATGCTAACATTATGCTAAAATTAGCACTAAATGTCATAAATGCACATAATGTTATCACACTATATGATATATTTTTTTGATGTTTTTTGTTTTGTTTTGTTTTTTGTTTTGTTTTTTGCTTTAAAATAACCATTAAATTGCTGATGTGTCAGAGGAGTTACAGTCTAATTAAAATGACCAAAGTTCATGCAGCAGTTTCTGTGTACGGGGAATGTTTCTTGTGTTTTTGTGAGAGAGCAGGTTGCCTTTGACCTGTCTTATCTACACAGAGATAATACTGCCTGTAAAGGAAATAGCTGTCATTTGCTCCAAATGGCTGTCAGGATGAAGACACGGGTGACGAGCCTTCGAGTGAGGTTGCCTGTGTTTGTGTTTGTCGCAGAGGTGATTTTTGTTGCCTTGTATGCTGCTTTTGTCACCTATGATGAGCATGCAGATGCCAGATTTCAAACCAACCAAACTAACCCCATGGACAATGCAGTGTACAGAGACTACCCCTTTTTTACCGACATTCAGGTCATGATTTTCCTCGGCTTTGGGTGCTTGCTGGCATTTTTTCGACTCTATGGCTTTGGGGGAATGGTTTTTAACTTCCTTACAGCTACTTTTGCCATCCAGTGGGCCATATTGGTGCAGGGGTACTTCCAGTTCAACCACGACGGTAAAATCCATCTCGGGGTGATCAACCTCATAAATGCAGAGTTTGCCTGTGCTGTGGTGCTGATATCTTTTGGAGCAGTGCTGGGAAAGACGAGTCCGTTGCAGCTGCTGGTCATGGCTCTGCTGGAAGTGCCAGTGTTTGCAGTCACAGAATGGGCTGTGCTCAAGTACCTGAAGATCAATGATGCAGGAGGATCTATTCTCATTCATATCTTTGCCTGTTATTTTGGCCTGGGGGTCACATTTATACTGTATAGGCCTTGCCTAAATGAGGGCCATGCAAAGGAGAACACCAGCTACCAGTCTGACATCCTCTCTCTGATGGGGACGCTGTTCCTCTGGGTGTTTTGGCCCTCCTTTAACTCAGCGTTGACTCTGAAAGGAGACGACCAGCACAGAGCCATCCTCCATACCTTTATAGGCCTCAGTGCCTCCACACTCACAGCCTTCGCTCTTTCTGCCATGCTAAACAAAAACGGTAAGCTCTCCATGGCTGATGTGCAAAATGTTACTCTGGCTGGAGGTGTGACAGTCGGGGCTTCTGTGGATATGATGATATCACCTGCAGCTGCGTATGCTTTGGGTATGATGGGCTGCACTGCATGCATGCTTGGCTACAAGTACTTGAGCCCCTTCCTGGCACAGCGCTTCAGGATTCAGGATCAGTGTGGAATTCATAATTTGCATGGCCTAACTGGATTTATATCTTGTGCTGCAGGGATATGTGCTATACTGATGGCTAATGAGGAGGTTTATGGCTCAAGTTTTTATGAGATCTTTGCCCATAGAGCACCAGTGGAGGGAGATCCCAAACTTCTGGAGCTTCAGAACATGATCCCCGGTTTAAGGCCAGGGTTGGGGAGGACTGCCAAGGAACAGGCTCTGTTTCAAGTTGCAGCTCTGTTCTTCACAGTTGGAGTGGCAGCACTGGGAGGCGTCCTCACAGGCTTCGTTTTGAAGCTGCCACACCTCCACTCACCATCAGATGATTTCTGTTTTGATGATGAGCTGTTTTTTAATGTCCCCGCCAACTATGACTCACCACTTAGGCTCAATAATATCATTACAACCGAGGATTCTGCTCTCTGATATGCAACAGCCAAGTGTATTATTATAAGTGTTGTACTGTCTACAAGTAATGGAAGAAATCAGTGTAAATGAGCCTATAACTGTTAACTATTGATTAAATACTTAGGTCCATTACATTACAAATAAGTTGAACTAGTGTTGATAAAAATTAATTAAAAACAACACAACTGTAGTGACATTATTCAACACAGTCTAATGCAAGTTATGTGTGTTATTTGTTGTTCTAGTTGCTAACATAAAGGGAAATTGAATATTTGTCATTTTGGCCTATTTTGTCAAACGTTTCTCTTCTTCTTTTATGTCTTATGCAATTCGATTTTAGTAATTGTTGAATGAAACCATTTCATATGTCAGCACAAAATGCAATAAATCAAAATCATTTTCATACAACATGGTTCTAGTGTTTGTCATTTTTATGGCTGTATGCTTTTATGATTGTGGCGAGTGAGGATGAGATGAGAGCTAGGGTGCTACGACTAAGTACAAATATTGCACTCAAACACTGAGACCTGACAACGCCACCCTGGGAATTTCACCCAGGGAATTATGACAACCAGTAGGAGAATGTCAACCAAAAAGAGAAGGCATTCGGGTCCTTTATACTTATGAGGTAAGAGACATGGTTCCAGTGAAAGCAAATAAAGGAAACAATGTCAGACATCTATTTAAAAACCATTTAAAAAAGAAAACCATTCCCATGGGATTTTTAAGGGAAGGTTTGGGGCATAATCAGAGCTGGGGCTCTCTGGTGGGGGTTTGGGCCAACGGGCATCTAGAGGGAGCCCAGGAAAATCACCCCAATCACACGTGAACACCCACACACCTTAGTGCATGTGTCAAACTCAAGGCCGGTGGGCCTCCTCCAGCCCATCCCGTCATTTTATGTGGCCCGCGAGAGCTTAAAAAGGGATAATGTCATTTTGAAAATAAAATTCTATATTGCTTTAAAGCGTACATTGACCGTAAACCACATCTCCCACAATGCACATCAATTTTGTTACCCGCAAAGTGACGGCAATTTGCAGTGTTTCCACTTCAGTGGTTTACTGACAAACGTGGGTAAGAAATATCAACAAATAACCCCAAAATGTTGAATAAGAGAAAAATAAATGCAGAAGGAAGGAAGTTTAATGAAAGATGAATTGATGCCCCAGCTCAGACTTTTCACTGCTCTTATTCTGTCTTATTCTGTGTTTGGGAGCACCTATCTGTATCCGAACAGATGTTTTCAATCATAAATCTAAACAAGACCAAACACAGATCACAGATTTAACATTTGGCCAATCTTGTCAAATGTTATGATGTAAAACTGTTCTTTGGATATTTAAAGTCATTGGCTGATGCTCATGTTCCTTGATTATCAAAGAACAGTGAGGCAAAGTTGTCAGCCATTGGCCGATGCTCATGTTCCTTGAAGATCAAAGAACCATGAGGCAAAGTCGTCAGTCATTTGCTGATGCTCATGTTCCTTAAAGATCAAAGAACCATGAGGCAAAGTCTTCAGTCACTGGCCGATGCTCATGTCCCTTGAAGATGAAAGAACCATGAGGCAAAGTCGTCAGTCTGTTGTTGTTGTTGTGGTTGTTGTTCCTTGAAGATAAAAGAACGTTATTGTTCCTTGAAGATCAAAGAATGTTGTTGTTCCTTGAAGAGCAGAGAACCTCATTGTTGTTGGTGTTGTTCCTTGGAGATCAAGAGCGTTGTTGTTTCTTGAAGATTAACCAACCATGAGACAAAGACCTCAGTCTGTTGTTGTTGTTGTTGTTTCTTGAAGTTCAACAATAACAACAATAAGATGTATGACATCAATAGGCTTCCATTGGTGGCATTAATGACATCAGCAGTTTTAATTTGTGACATCAGTGACATCAAAAACATCAAAAGGTTTTCATTGTGACATCAAAGACATCAATGACATCAAAGTGTTTTCATTGGTGACATCAATGACATCAAGGGTTTTCATTTGTGGCATCAATTTCATCAGAGGGTTTTCGTTGGTGACATCAATGACATCAAAGGATTTTCATTTGTGACATTAATGACATCAAAGAGCATCCATTAGTGACATCAATGAAATAAAAGTGTCCTGATTAGTAAAATCAGTGACATCAAAGGGTTTTCATTGGTCACATCAGTGACATCAAAGGGTTTTCATTGGTAACATCAATGACGTCCAACGGTCTTCATTGGTGACATCAAAGGGCATTCATTGGTGAGATCATTGAAATTAATGACATCAAATGGTTTTAAT
>JAPZDY010000002.1:17312588-17326990 GCA_029783645.1 Ctenochaetus hawaiiensis | reverse complement strand
TGAGAGAGAGTGTGATAAAGTTTTGAGAAAGCACTGCAGAGAGCAAGAGTTTGTAAGCTGACAAAAGAGTAAGACTGAATGTGAGGGGTTGTTATTCCATGTCCATATGGATGATAGCAAACATGCAAATATATTTGTTGCTTACACAATAGTTTTTGGCATGCTCAAAATAAATTTTTGCTTGCATTTAATTTCTATTCAAAATATCATTCAAGTGCTTTCAAAGTCTATTTTTGTGCTCCACATCTTTCTCTGCAGGGATGAGGCACAAATATAACACCAGAGTTGGTTAATGACTTATAGTGAGAAAATCAGGGTAAGTCAGTCAGAGACAGAAGAGCCATAGAGCCAGTGACTACATGTCACGTTGTGTAAATTGACATTTAATCTTAATTTAAAAAGTAGGATTAACTAGTAATTTAAGGCATCCAAATAACTGCACCGAAGTATAAAAAGTACAATATTTCACCCTGACATGCAGTGAGTTTCTTTTGAAAAAGAAAGAGTCATGAAATGTAAATATACAAGCACAAAAGCTCAAATTGGAACGCACGTACTATACTTGAGTAAATTTAAGAAGTAAAAACCTAGTACTGATATTTTGCCTGTAGTAATAAGATGGGCCCAAAAAAAGATCTTAGTTGGAGGGAGAGAGCGGCCAAGTGCTGATTGGCTCCAGTAGATGGCAGCAACACCAAATATAGGCACTATCGTAACACCTCAAGGTAAAGGAAGAAGACGAAGAAGAGCGGAGGCGAGCATTTTGATACCAGGCCACGACTGCTACGGACAGTTGCTAACATAAAAAGGTTACATAACTTCGAAGATTTATCAATTCATCCCAGTATTGTCTGATCTACCGAGACGGAGTCTTCGAGACGAGTGTCTTCAGCGGCTCATTTCCAGTGATATTTTGACTTTGGCACATCCTCTCATCAAATTTTAAACGGTAACGTCGATGTTTGCTAATGAGAGCTAGCTCGCTGCCGCGGAAACGCTGTTAGTTGGCCATTTTGTCAATCTACTGTTGACTTACCGCTTGTTTTTCCAACGAAAGCATTATATGAACCATTTGGTAGAAGTTAAGGTTCAAAGTCTATTCTTACTGTACATGTGTATACGTTTTAACCTCTGTATTATCACCCTAGTCTAACACAACGGTTATTTGATATTAGAAAGGGTTTTGAGACAAGCTAACGTCGAAACGACGCAGACATATGTAGCTTGCCAGGTGGCTAGTTAGCGTGAGCGTCGTGCGGACTGCAACGCGGGTTTCTTTTTTGTTTCTACTCTTGTCAAGTACTTGTTGGCCTTTAAGCTTAATTGAGTCTGCGATGTTAAAATAGGTTCATTTGTTTTAGATTACTTGTACTCAGTCTACCACATTCAAGGTTAACTTTGGTATATTGAGGGAGATATTGAGGAAGTAAGGGCAAACTGCCCGGAACACCGTCTCGTGTCGTTGCCATCTAACTTATTTATAGCAGACGTAATTCTGGCGTTTATCTACTCACAACTCATCTATAAATACAGATACCTTTTTCGGTTATATCTTCTTTGGCTAACCAAAATCACATATAACTTGTTTTCAATAATCTGGTTAAGTGAAAGTTTTTTGGGTTTTTTTTTTGCACGTGTCTCTGATTAAAACATTATTGTTGGACCGCGGAAACTCGTGGCAATCAGTGTTATCCAACAAAGTAAAGGGCTGTTGTATAACACAGATCCAGGACGCAAACGTGATTGTAAACGTGCCAAAGTGATCACCATTGTCCTCTCTCTTACAGGATCATCATGGCTGATGATTTTGACGTAGAGGCCATGCTGGAGGCTCCATACAGAAAGGTGGGTTGCAGATAACAAAGATGAGGCTTGTTTAACTGTTATGATTTACTCTTGAGACCTTTGTATTTGCTGCTGTGACAAAGTTTACTTGAATGTTGTGTGGTGTGACTGAGAATTTAAAACATAATACAGAATTATAAATAAATCCACATCTATCTCTCTTTGTAGACTTCCCTAATGATATCTCACCTCTACTCCCATGAATTCATCTTTGATTCCACTGTGAACTGTGAAAAAAAGGAAGGTAGTTATTGTGCATATACTGATGTACTGTGGTTCACCTTAGGACTAAAAGAGATTCAACCTAGAACATCCAAAACGTATTCGGTTGCAACAAGGTGAATACCAATGGTTGATAAGCCCATCCTTACCTTGCCAGCAAAGGAGGCAGTATTCAGATTTACAATCTGCTTGCAGTCACTTTTTCTGAATGTGCAGTCCTTTATAATCAGATTGAACCCCCATATACACTGTGTGATTATGACATCAGTTTATCACTGTCACTTTTAATTCAGCTTTAATCAAATTGCTCTCTAGTATGAATTATCATGTTTTTAATTGCATATAAAAAATGATTCTTTGGAAATTTATAAGTATCTGTAATAAGCTGTATTTGCTTTAAATCAGAAAGTTCTAGTTTGACATTGCATACATAGATATTGTAGTTGTGGACCTTTATTGTGTAAACACTTGAGTCGTCATAATTCAATTTAAAATAATGTGAATCCTTAATATTTTACTTGCATGTAAATATGAATACTGCCTCTTTGCGTTAGTCAACTGTAATGTGAATCAGCATCTTGATATTGCATGCTACAAAATACCACAGATATTGATATATTACTAGAATGACTGTAAAATAGATACCTCTATCTAGCTTTGTATTATAAAGTGAGTATCTATACCGTAGTTAATAATTCCTTAAGTCAAAAGCTTGGAAATATAACTTACATATATTATGCAAACTACAGATAATGGAAGTGTAACACGTGGCTGAATTTATGGATTTCTTTATTTTCTTTATCTTTTTTATTTATTCATTTATTTTCTTGGGCGTCAATATTACTAAGAAGTGTGAATCCCTGTTTGCTTCAGGGCAAGATGTGTGACAGAGGTGGCATCGAGCTCTTACAGTCCAAGAACGAAAATGGGTGAAGATCACTGGACTGACACCAACCACACAGGATCTCTTTTAGTGGTCGTGGGCCATGCGTGGTCACATGATTAGGCAAAAAAAAAGGCAGTGGCATTGGTACGACCTATTAGAAGGGGAATGGTGGAGATGATCTGACTACTGTCTGACTACTTCCTGAACTCAGCTAATATGTTGGACACTCTCCCATAACTTTGCTTTGTTGCATTAAGTACTGTGCAGCCTTGTTATAAAACAGGAGTGGGATGGGAAGCTATTGGGGTGGTGGAAGGACACTGTCCAGACATGGCAGTAGAAAGTTTGAAGTATTAATATTATTAATTGAATATATTCTGCATTTTCTCTTGTCCCATCCCATCCCCTTTACCTTGACGACTTGAAATGTTTCATCTACGTCCTCATGATGTTCTTCTATCAACCTTGCTTAGGATGAGATCAAGTCCTCTCATGCAAATGGACATGATGATCAGAGCAAGAAGTAAGTTTTTAAGATTATACTGTCCTAATTTCATGTCTCGGAACTACTACTGCTACTACTACTACTACTCCGAACTACTAAAGTTTTTCATTTAATTGAAAAAAGCGTCCACTTTGTGCAAGATAGCAGTGTTTTTACATGTTTCAGGAAAAGGAGGAGTCGAAGCAGGAGCCGAAGCCCAGGCTCTAAGAAGAGAAGAAGCAGAAGCAGAGACAAGAAGAAGGGCAAGAAAAGGAGCCGGAGTCGGAGCCGAGAAAGAAAGCGAAGCCGCAGCAGAGAGCGCCATCGCAGTCGCTCCCGAAGCAAGGAACGTTCTGGGCGATACAGAGCACGCAAGAGCCCTGTGTATGTGACCTTTTCAAACTACATAACAGTTACTATTTGTCGCCACTTTAGTTCAAATGTCCCCTCTAATTGAGTTTGGGCCTGACTGGCTTTCATTATACTTACTTGTTTTTTTCTATTGTGATACATGAGAATGTCTTTTGTGAAAAGTTCTTCTCTGTGAAGGAACCACAGGTGTTTTTGACGCCAGAGCAGGCAATTACTGCAGTAGACATCAGTGTGAACAGTGCAGATGTTTTACAACAAAGTTTGAGTAAAATATTTGGTAAATATTACTCACTGACATTGTTTTAAAAGTGTAATACTAACAACAGCCCTTATTCTATTTTAGCCGGAAACGTACCAAAAGTCGTAGCCCCGTAAGAAAAGAAAAGAGTCCCATCAGGTAAGATGAATGACCACATTTGTTGTAATACCTTTTAAATCGAATGATATTCTTCACTGTCAGGTGTTTATTATTTATTTTTACTCAAGAAAATTAACAAAGATGCTATTGGCTGTATAACAAAATCAGTATGTGTGGGATTTCTGAGTATTGATAATATGAGCTATTATTTTATTAAATGGCCTATTTAATGTTTCCAGAGGCTTTCTGATGGTGAATAACTTTAATTATTTTTCACTTTGCAAGACAACCAATAGACAATCTAACACCAGAGGAGAGAGATGCACGCACAGTTTTCTGTATGCAGCTTGCTGCAAGAATCAGAGCCCGAGACCTGGAAGATTTCTTCTCAGCTGTCGGAAAAGTAAGAAAATTTTCAAGTTTTCATCATGTTAAGTCCAGCAAGCCCATATGTAGAAATGATTATCTGAATCATCACTGTCTTTTTGCAGGTGAGAGATGTGAGAATGATCTCAGACAGAAACTCCAGAAGATCAAAAGGCATCGCATACATCGAGTTTGTTGAGGCTTCTTCTGTACCACTGGCAATTGGATTGACCGGCCAGAGGCTTTTAGGAGTGCCCATCATTGTTCAGGCCTCTCAGGTTATGGTAACTTAATCTAAATATAGACTGCACTTGAATTTCTATTTGATGAAACTGAACATAATTATAAATAGCTGCCATGAACACAAAATAATTGTAAATATTTTTTTAAAAAACATCCTGCAAAGTTTAGATTATCCCGCATTGGTGAACTGGACTGACGTAATTACCTGAATATAATTACAGGCAGAGAAAAACAGAGCTGCAGCTGCTGCTAATAACCTACAGAAGGGCAGTTCAGGTCCAATGCGGCTGTATGTGGGTTCACTGCACTTCAACATTACTGAAGAAATGCTTCGAGGGATCTTTGAGCCTTTTGGAAAGGTCAGGAACAAGTTTCTCAAATTGATCTTTACCTGTATTGGAGGTGCGTGAATAACAGACTTTATTGGTGTGCTTTGTTTCTAAAGATTGAGGGAATCCAGCTCATGATGGACAGTGAGACAGGAAGATCCAAAGGATATGGCTTCATATCGGTAATTAATGCATCTATATTCCATTGCTAATGCTTTAATGTTTGCAGCTAGTATGGCTTTAACCCCATTTTTCTTTTTTTTTCTTTTTTAGTTTGCAGATGCAGAATGCGCAAAAAAAGCCTTGGAGCAACTAAATGGCTTTGAGCTGGCCGGACGTCCGATGAAGGTGGGACATGTCACAGAGCGCTCTGACTCTTCAACAGCCAGCTCATTCCTGGACAACGATGAACTAGAAAGGACTGGCATCGACCTCGGTACCACAGGGCGTCTACAGCTTATGGCTCGACTAGCAGAAGGTTTGTTTTGACTTTTGTCATTCTTGCATGTACAGTACAAGAGAGCAGAATTTCCCCTTGAACAAAACTCCAGACCAGAGACCAGAAATTTTTTGAATGATTGTAAGCTCATCAGGTTTTTTATATATGTGCTGTCATGTAGTACTTTGAGTCCACAATTTTTAGGAATAGAGTTCTTACACAGTCATATGTTAATTGATAGCTTTTAAGTAGATACTGTAGAATTTTAGCTGTAAGACAAAGAAATTATAAATTAATTAAATAAATAGTTAAGTAATTTTAGTTTTTTTAGGCCTAACCCTGATTTTATATGCATGGTTCACATGAAACAACTTCGGAGTGGTTAATGGGTGTGAAAAAAAATTCTTCACATTTGACCGTTCAATTCTAAGGAAATCAGTCTCTTCCATTGATGGTCTGTTGTTGAAGTCATAATCTCTGTGAAGCTGCATTGTTTGGTTCAGTTTCTAAATTAGGCCTCTCTCCTCCTCAACAGGAACTGGTCTGAAGATTCCTCCTGCTGCTCAGCAGGCTCTGCAGATGACCGGGTCCATACCGTTTGGTAACATTGCCGCTCCAGCAGGTGAGTGTCTTAATGACAGAAAATCAGTTGAAAATATTATTATAGAACTTGGTGATAAATCTCAATTTTTTCTGTTTCAGCTGTTCCAACTCCAGCACCAAGTCAAGCTCTGAACCTGCCATCACAGCCACTGGCCACACACTGCCTTCAGCTGTCCAACCTCTTCAACCCACAAGCGTAAGGATTTAATGTATTTAATAGGTTCACACTATTATATTCACACTACTAATCCACCTTCACAGAAAATAAAACATATTTAAGACCAATGATAATGGCCAGTAATGCTCTGTGTACAAGTGGGCAATTCTTTTTTTTTTTAAGAGTCTTCAAGAACTGTAAACTGCATTGTTGTTTGAATTTTCTTCTTTAGCTTCAGAATACTAATAACCTAAACTTAGAGGCAAAAGGATTTGTAACATCACCAAACGTGTTTTTCCAGGGAAAACGACCCCAGCTGGGCCATCGAGATCCAAGATGATGTTATTGAGGAGTGCAACAAACATGGGGGAATTGTTCACATTTATGTTGACAAGAACTCTGCTCAAGTAAGCTGATTCTTACTTAATATACAGATTAGTGGAGAAAATGGCACTCATGTTTCCGTTGATCCAGGTTTGACAGGGCAGAGTTTGACAGGAATCTTGTTCTTTTTTTTTTCTTCCACACAGGGAAATGTGTATGTCAAGTGTCCCTCAATACCAGCAGCAATGGCAACTGTAAATGCTCTTCATGGACGCTGGTTTGCAGGTATGAAGTGATGCTATTAGGCTTTGTATCCTTTAAATAAAAAATGACAAAGTACTATGTGAAGAAGGTGTTTTATTAATTTTGTTTTTATTCTTTCCTTTCCAGGCAAAATGATAACAGCTGCCTACGTTCCCTTACCAACATACCACAACCTTTTTCCTGATTCAGTAACAGCAAAGCAGCTTCTAATGCCGACACGCCGATAGTCGTGCTTAAGAAAGTAAATGTAAATACATTTGTTTGCATCCATGGAAATGTCATTGAGACAGATACATTGAAATTAGTTGGCTATGTGTAACAAGTTGCCTCAAGTTCATGTGTTCACCATTGAAAATTAGGCAGTTTTCTTTTTTGTTCAAGTTGCTTTTCAGATTTTGTGGGTTTGTGTTGTAAAACTACCACTGCAAAGTAATCTGCAGGTATCTATCGGTCCGTATGGTTTTTAAATATTACTGTCCTATCTGCTTGTTTAAATCAGTTTTAGATTTAAAGTAAATTGCAAAGAGTTACAGAAATGTGTTGGGTTAATAGGCCTTAAATGCCAAAACTATATCAATGTCAACAATAATCCTTTGTAACTTTTTACAGCCATAAGTTCATTTTTTGTATTAAGGCTCCCAATAAACTTTGGCAAATTTGACACTTCAGTTATGTTTTTGTCCCTTTAACATTCTTGGTTCAGTTTGAAAATGCCTTTGTGATTAAAATCTTATACCTAGTTTACAGGTACATGAGTTTTTACTTCATGGTTCTCAAAAATCCTGTTCACAAAGCATTGCACAATTGAAGCACTGCAATGAGCATGCCAAACCAGCAGGTGGTGATTTAACCCTGATCCTGAGGTCCCATTGTCAAATTAGAAAAAAAAATAACCTTTAGGATGACTTAAACTAGAGGTCTGACCATTTTTATTAAAAATGTGCACTGTTAGCAATAAACAATTTACAATTTATCGTGATAAATCAAAAACTGCCTCCATGAATAATATGTAGCTTTTGAATATTATTCCAACTGAAATTTTTCTGAAACTGCATTTGTGTGTGGACCAAAAGCCAAAATGCATAGAAAAAACTATCCATGTACACATGGACAGGGTGTTAATTACAGCTTTATACCCATGTTTTTTCTGTCATCAGTTTATGCAATGTGGTTGCAGATAGTGAATGTATGAACAAATGGATGGACAATGACTGCTGCGTTGACCTTCAGTGTTTGAACAGAAGACACAAGACAGGTTTCATGCATATACTGTAAACTTTATCTTTTAACAAAAGGTTTTGTAACAACAAAATAGTTTTAACTTCAAATATTTTACTGTTCATTCAATCCACAGAATTTTCTTCCTTTTTTGTTGTTCGATATTTTACTCATTTTTTCTTTTTTTCCTCCTCCAGAAAGTCTTGGACATCTGAAAAAAAACATTACTTGGTTTAGTGTTCTTCTTAGGTGAAAATTTCTGTAAATCAGAATTTCTATGAAACAAAGGTTCAGGACTCTTTCTGAACTATCTGTGATCATAACATGAGCTAATGTTTCACTCTATCTTCCAATTAAAACAGACTTTTTCGAGTAAAAACCAAGAACTCTGATTTTACTAAGCGAGAACCGACTTAAACTTGGGGCTTTTTTTTTTTTTTTTTTACCTGAAAGGGCTCAACACTTCTTAGGAGAGCATTCCTTGACCTGGTGAGCCTGCAGAACAGCAATTGCCTCATCCACCTGAGGAAGAAAATATATACTTCATGGCACATTGACTGGGCTAGCTCAGCTCTGCCCAAAGGTAACAAAATATTTGCAAGAACACAACTGAAGCTCAGCAGCACTCATCTGTAAATAAAATGAAGACTAAATTCTATATGTTGTGGTTTTTATGGGTAGGTTATGTGCAGGATGGTTTCTTAACCAGGTTAGGGGAGCGTTATGATCTTATCACATGCAATATTCCAAGAGGATAAACTGTAATAAATAACAGCACCAAATTTTTGAAAACACCAGATGTTTCTCATTTTCTTGTCAGATTCCTCCCCTTCCCTGATTAAAGCCTCATTTGCTAGGGACAAGAAATACCACGGGACATGGGATGTGCAAGACTGAAAATCTGAGTAGCTGTGCTGCTCACACCGCAAGGCGTTTTTTGTCCCAGTCATGTTAAGTTGAAGGTGCACAATTTACACAACAGATCTCAAACCAGGTGTACAGATTACAAAATTATTCTGACTAGAGAATCAAAGACTGATTTAAATAAATGTGACCTGACAGACCAGATGGAATGTTTTACATATCCATAGTTTACATTCCATCCAGGAAATAGCTCATAGACAGCGTTTGGGAAGGTCCAGACCACCATTGTGTACAAGCTTGAGGCCCCTTCTCTCTTTCATTAAAACTAAACTGCGCCTATAGCTACCACCTCTTTCTCCCGAGAGGACGCTGATCAATCTGGTCATAGCAGTTGAACTGCTGACATTTCAAGTCAGCAGTTCAACTGCCTTGCAAGGTTAAAATAATTGTTAAATTATAAGATTATCAGGTCAAGCAAAGGTAACACAATTTCAGGTTATCTGTCTCTAAGTACTTTGTCTAAGAAAGCTGGGTAAAGTGTTATCCTCAACCCTTTACATTACTACATAATGTGGTAACACTGTAAGACTGCCTGTAGAAAGGTAGAAAACTGTGAACTAAATAATGATCATACCTTAGAGTGCAGGGACTCAGGTGAATCTAGCATGTGCAGCAACTCTGAGTTGTCGATCTCAAGCAGCATCCCAGTGATTTTTCCAGCCAAGTTTGGGTGAAGGGCATGGATCAGTGGGTACAATCGCTCCCCTGCATATCACAGCAGAGAGAGAGGATTAACAACCAAATACACAAACTACTTCAACCTACGTAAAAGGGAGAAAGGGCCAAAATTAATGTTGCCACACCAAGCAGCTGTTTCTGATCCATGAGAGGAGCTGCAGCCAACATGGAAGCTGTAAGTGGCTCTTGGCCTTGCATGTGCACAGCTGGCTCCATCACAGGTGCAGGTATGACCTAAAGATATTGAGTACAACACATTACTTTAAATACAGTATTTCCCATAATGAAAAGATATACTTAAACCCATTTAACCTGTTTAAAAACACAAACAAACAAACACTTGCCTCTGGTCCTATAAAAGAATTAGACAATACTACAATAGCAACTACGTCACCTGTAGTCTTGTCATGGGTGCAGGCACAGTGATGACCTGCTGGGCGTTTCTCACTGCAGATGAGTACTTGTACTGGCCACTTCTGGTCACACCAGGCATGTCAGCACGCCCTCCGACAGTTTGTGTTCCAATGTTACCTACATGAGAACATTTTACATTTCAGATGATACTGTCCATGTAAATGACACTTTTTTGAAGGGCTGAGCCTCTCATGTTGTCTCAGATCTGATACTTACTCGTCCTTTGCATGGAGCCTACGATGCGCGGAGCCTGGGTGGAAGCCTGTCTGACTGTGGCAATGGGGGTCGATCCACGTCGAGGAACAGAACTACCAACAGGCTGGGTTGCGTAGGAGCCTACGATGCGCGGGAGATGTCATTTACATACCTTACATATAAATGTATATTCATGTGAATATAAAACCAATGACCCCCTCACCCTGTGGTCGCGGTGGCTGTCCTGTCCAGCGTTGTACTGGTCTCATGTTGGCGACAGCATTGTGGTTGTAGAAGGAGCGAGCGGGAGGCTGCAAGTTAAGTCAATGGATTTTTATTAAATATCAACCTCTGAATTAACTGCATTTGGTAGCTTATGACAGGATATTAAAAAAACAGATGTTACACTTGTTACACTGCACAAGATGTCAATCAAGCAGGGTCTTAAATTTACAATAGCCAGCAACCATAGTCCAGTTAAGTTATGTTCATAGCACTTCTTGTACTGGATCCATTTTTCAAGCAGAGGTGGGGTGATTTAAAATTTAGCTGCCCTGGTCAATGATTTGATCCTGTTCAGTGTGTATTTGTGTGTAATTCTTAACCCTTATGCCACTATTAGTTACAGTTTCAATTACCTCCTGTTCTTCTAAGACCTGCTGGTTCCTCTGTAATTTTTAATCCCTCCAAGAGTGACCAAATATTATAAAGAGGATCTATTTTGATCTTTGCTGCTTCTCTTTCTGTGTTTTATCAACTTAAGAGTAAAATTTGACTTTTGTATGGCAACGTGTGAAAACATATTGAAAACGTTTTTGCTCATCTTAAAGACAAACATGGTATTATAATAGCATATATGTATATTTTGAAACCAACATGACAACAGAAAATTTAAGGCCGACAGAGGGGCAAGTATCAGTTAATATTGTAGGGCAAAATATCATTAGTGTACTAATAACTTGACATGAGATTAACTAATGCCTAGATTTAGGATATTTCAACATTGTGATAAGGATTTAGTGATGTCTCCATGGTTTTAGAGGATGCATTACAATAAAGTAATAAAATCTTCCTAAATCTTGAACTTGTCCAATGGTTCTGGCTGTTCTAATATTTGCTGTAACCCTTTTAGTCATTACATCTGCATTACTGACGCTCAAAGGTCCATACCTGTGGTACAGTCATGTAGTATCCAGCATGCTGGTATGAGTCAATGATTGGACTTGTCATGGTCCTCAAAGTGGCCAGTCTCTGCATGTATTTATTGGTCAGGATCGCTTTACGCTCCTCCCTGCGCTGAGCCAGAGCCACATACAGCGGTTTGGTCGCAACAATTCTCCCATTCATTTCAGTCACTGCTTTTGTGGCCTCCTCAGGTGAAGAGAAGCAGACGAAGCCAAAGCCTCTACTTTGGGAGCCATCAGTCATGACCTACAAGAAACGATGCACAAGTTCAGAAATAAAAACCAGAACTGTAGACTTGAGTCTTTGACTTGAGTCACAACAATGAGAGTCTGAGACTTGAGTTAAACTCATCTGCTGTAACACTTAGTTTACTTAAAAACTGGAGGCAAAAAGCTAAGGAGACTTGACTTGGTGACTTATAAATTTTGATATTCTAGTTATCAAAAGAGCTCCAGGTCATCTTTGTAAAACACTAAGAATATTAATATGTTACTAGTTTAATACAACAACTATTAAACAGACTGCTAATATGATAATCCTTTCTGACATATATTCCACTGAAAACAGTGCAAAGACTATACAATTAATGTTTTACAAATCACCTGCAAGGACTCTAAATGTGCTTATGCAATTTACATGAGCCCTGATGGACCAGAGCAAATAGTGTTTTTAACTCTCAAGTCACAACTTAAAGACTTCAGACTTCTGATTCTCCAGAAATTCAACCAATTTTAAAATTAATTCACAGGTCAGGGCTAAATTGGACTTATTACCAAGTCTCATCTTATTACAGTACCTTTGCACTGGTGATGGTGCCATAAGGTGCAAACTCCTTCCGAAGTCTCTCATCATCGATGCTATCGTCCAGGTTCTTCACATAAAGATTCACTCCCTGGAAACAGAAAAAGTAAGAATTTCTCAGTTTCACACTTCCCAACAATCTTGTCTGTCAAGCTGTGCAATATTTTATCCTTTTTAATTCACATTTATAGAATTTATTCAGCTTTTTTTGTCCTTTTATTTCACATGCTGACTTATTTGAAAATTTAAAACCAACAGCAGTATTTCTAGTGCAATCTACTGCCAGATGTAAGAGAGTTTAATCAAAATAAAGCTCACACAGTTTTTGAAAACAGCCACAGCTTTTCAAGTGCAGCATTATGACACCACTAAAAAGTTTTCTGCCTTTTTTTTTTACTTTTCTGAACTTTTTTGTAAAAAAAAAAAAAAAAGATATTAAATATATTGCCCAGTTCTCATAAGTTTGTAGGCTAGCTCATGTCCTTCTTCTGCATTCTGTCTAGATTGCAGTGATATAAGTAACTCTTATCTGGTGTCCAACAAATCCAGGATGTTGAAAGTCCTGTGTACACAAGTTTTGACACAAGTGGTGCTTTAGTTATACTGAACAAACAGACACAGAAGTGGCATTGATCTTCTAATCAAACTCTGTCATCCTTTCTTTTATCTTATGCTAATCCTATCCGTGTCAAATAGCTGTTTTAAATTAACCTGTATTCATTTTAAGTTTTCACATTTTTTCTACATTATTTTGTTCATCTTTCAGTCTAACTGTAAGCAAGGCATTGCTTTGAAAAAAGCTTGTGTGTAAAAACAAGCATCTTCATGAACTACCCAGTTGAGACCTCCGTTGTAAACACTAATAATCCTTCAATTTATTTCCAAACATTTAAAATATTAACTCTTAAAAGGCAAATTCAAGATCATTTACAATGTAAGTCTTTTAATATTCTTTAAACAACAGTCACGCAGTCATAGACCACTGATGCATTAGCACCTGATAGCGCTGAAGTCGGTCCTGTTTAATCTGGTCAAACTTGCGCTTTAGCTCTCCTTGGCGCTCCACTCGCTTCTGGGCCCGACCTACATAGATGATTCTCCCGTTGATCTCCTTTCCATTCATCTCTTCAACTGCCTGGGAAAACATCCAAGCATCAACACATTACATTTACAGGGGGACGTAGTTAAGGTAGTGTGGTTTAAGGTAGTACATCCCACAGAGCTTTTAGCCTCCTTGTTTTTACTGACAACTGGTTGGCTTCCTTACCAGCAAAGGTATATCCTGCCTGCTAAGCACTGATTCACTGTCTTCCCCTGTACCACAACACATTAAAGACCATCTCCTGCCATTTATTAAAGCCCTAAAATATCCTCTCTAATAGTCAAAATTATGTTTGGACTTTTTTTCAAGATAAACAGTAATTTATGTCTTAAAATTGCTTAAAAGCCACACTAAACCTTTGGTCTCATGAAGCATGCACTGTTCTATTCATGTAACCTCAAGCATGGCCACGGCCAGCAGCAGTCAAGACCAAGATAATCAGTCAAGGCTGCAGGTTCTTAGTTCCACTATAAATGTTAATATAATTAGCTGCTTTTTGCTGGAAGGTATCCAGTTGAGGTCTGTTTGTGGTGAGAGAGTTTCCCCTGTGGTGATTTAAGGTAGCGTTACAGCAGTGCTTCTCAAATAGAGAGGTGCACCCCCCCAATGCCAGTGGGGGCGCGTGTGACCCCAGGGAACATGCATGGCGAAACTACCATTTGCTTTTTCATTGCCGTACCAGAAAAAAGTGTAAATCAGTGATCATCAACTGGCGGCCCGCAGGCCGAATCCGGCCCACCGAACCATCCAATCCAGCCCGCAACTGGATTCCAAAATTGTGAGGATCAAAGAGAAAATATCATGAAAATATCATTTCCTCTCGGAAATCTTTGCTATCAAAGTATCTGACAAAAACGCACAACTGTGAAATATCCGTGTTGTCAGTGAACTCATCAATAGCCAAGACGTGTACACGACGTGCAGCAGTTGAAGCAGAGAGAGGTATTTGTTTGACAGATGCAATAACTCTGTCCATGGATTTGTCGGGGGCAA
>JAPZDY010000002.1:17276117-17302391 GCA_029783645.1 Ctenochaetus hawaiiensis | reverse complement strand
GTCATTAAAAGACTTGTGCAGGATTTAGCACATCAGCAGTCAGCAATCCACGATAGACCTGTCTGCACCATTTGAATATATATAGTCTATAGTTAGTTATATAGTCTAACTATATAACTAACTGGGGGGGAGGGGTCATCATAATGTTCATCATATGTATAGATTTTATCAGTGAGTGTGACACAGGTGCAAGAAAGCTCCTTATGATTTCTGTCATGCACAGCAAGGTCAAAGGTCAAGGTCAAGTGTCAGAAGAGTATCTCTGGAGCTTAAAGGGCCTCCATAATTCACTCATTAGCTTTTAGCAGTAAGGATGTTTCTTAGTGCTTGGGCTTGAACCTGACACTTAAGCTAATTAGCAGTTTTTGTAAACAAAACTGCCTTCAGTAAGCTCAGTATCAAAATAGAAAACCATCTTTGGACGTTATGACAACACTTTTCCATATCATCTGTATGGTCTGATGGAAATTTGAGTTGCTTTTGAAAACATTTTGTAGCTGTGCAGCTGCTAGAATCTGCTAAAACGTTCATCATAGTTCAGAAAAAGGGACATAGCTGCACATTTTTGAAGCTACCAAAACTAATCAATAGCAAACTGATTAAAAAACAAGGGAAAAAAATCTTCCCCCTCAAGGATAGCTGCTCCTTTAGAAACACTCATTTCTAATAGGGACACAGCCTTCTTCTGAAGACACAAAGGGCATTAACTGCTGTTATTAAAGGGACATATTCAAAATTCTCTCTCCAGTTCAGTGCTTTCTTTGGCAATATATTTTCTAAGTCACTCAATTTTTCCAATGAAAAACTGGAACCAATACCACCCAATTTTTTGAGGAACAACATTCTTTTGTCACTGAAAGTAAAATTTAAAAACAGTAATAATTAGATTTGTTTGTATGTACTTACAGTCTGTAGAATCATCCTCACTACTGAGAGCAACATAAACACAGCACATATTGAGTTAAAGTGTTTCCTTTTCTTTCTTACTCAGCAGTATACTGGCAGCTTAATAAAAACTGGATGGAAAATTTTCCTGCTCACATGTACCTTAGATCCCAGCCGAGCAGACAGTACTGTCCTCTCTCGCCAGTAACTTAAGACACAATGATGCCATTAAGGACTTTAATTTTCACATCGGTTATGCTCCCATGGATACTTTCTTCTGCAACAGAAGATCAATACATGGAAATAAGAAGACCAAAGGTAAGACATTTCTCTTTTGATTCATACAATATGTGTGAGCAGGTGGAAGAAACGCATCACAGTCTTGATTTGGGAGGAAATGTAAAGCTTTTATGTTTTTTGTTGTTTTTGGGTTTTTTTCTGACAGAAAGACATTGTAGCCATTTCTGACTATGATACCATTCAAGACTCAAGCAATGACCCAGCAGTAGCTCCAAAAGCTGAAGGTAAGGTTTATTTTAACAGATAAATAGGTTTCAACAGCTGTATCAAAGGCGATTATGCAACACTTGCTAAGGCATTCTTCCACATTTTTGTGAATGTAGCTAAAGCCCGCATTATGTAATAATGGGACTGATCGAGAACCCTTGTCTGAACTGTGTGTAGTACACTTTAAAGCTGCACTGTCACATCACCAAGGACTCAAATTATTCAAGGAGACATATAGAAGGAAAAAAAATGTTTTTCTTTGTCCTGTAAAAATATGGTGATGAAATAAAACTAATCTTTTCAGAGCTGCCGACATGTCTGCTGTGTGTTTGTCTGAGTGGATCTGTTTACTGTGAGGAGGTGTCCCCTGAAATGTCAGCCGTCCCAGCACTGCCAAAGGAAACAGGATATCTCTATGCACGTTTTAACAAGATCACAAAAATACGCAACAAGGACTTTGCAGACATCGGTAAATAAGAGTCATCAAAACAGTCAATGAATAGTCCGCCTTAAATATTTTATTATTTGAGCTCTCTCCCTTTGTTTTTTATTTCCAGCCACGTTAAGAAGAATTGACCTGAGTGGGAATCTCATTGCTGAGATAGATGATGGAGCTTTTTCAAAACTTCCAAATCTTGAGGAGCTCCTTCTTGCAGATAACAGACTGACTAAACTTCCCATTCTGCCCAACAGTCTGGTATCATTCAACGCCAATTTTAACAAGCTTAAAAGCCAAGGTGTAAAGGCAACTGCTTTTAAAGTAAGTAAGCAAGCCAGCATACCATTCTCATAAAACCAAAAAACAAAACTGCAGATATGATGTGCTTTGCATTTGTTTAGGTGTTTAATACAGCGAGCGGCTTTATTAAAAATCGCTTTTATTTTGTTATTCCAGAAACTTACAAAACTGGCATATCTTTACCTTGGAAACAACGAACTGACAGCAGTGCCCCAACTTCCTGAGTCCCTTCATGTTGTCCACCTGCATGTAAGCTTATCTTTAATTAGCTGCAATTGTGACTATTGATTAGAGAAGCTCTCTAGAAGCTATTAGATTTCTTTCGGTCTGCTGAGCGAGTATGACGGGCCAGTTTTGTGTCTTCTGATTGGTCTCCTGTGACTTTTCTGCAGAACAACAAGATCTTAACAATAACAGATGAGACATTCTGCAAAGGTAACAGCAGTTACTACATCAGGACCAACATGGACGAAGTGAGACTGGATGGGAACCCCATCAAGCTGTCAGCGCACCCCAACAGCTTCATTTGTCTGCACTCTCTCCCTATCGGATGGTACATCTAAAATAACCAGAGCATGCTTTTGTTAGAGGTAAACCAAGAGAGGATTGGGATGTACAATTAAAAACGCAGTTACACAGATAGTAAAACTAACATTTACTAATGCAGTTCTCAATTATCATTTTATATTATCAAATCTGCCATACAGTTTAAGATGGCTACAGAAATTACATTTTTTTTTTCATTTCTTATAAATGCTATTTGCCAGACACATCTGTACAAAATTATTCAAGATGTCTTTAAATACAATAACTTTTCTTTGTTACAGTTTGGCTGACACTGTTTTGTCTTGGCAGGTGTTTTGTCATAATACATCACCTAGGACACTTTGTCAAATGAATATAAGACCATTGTTGAGATCATTTCATTTCCTTTCACAGCAGTAATACAGTTACTATGAATGTTTTTTAAAGTGAAGATCATATTAAGAATAAAATGTGCATGTTGGAAATGATTTTTCCATCAGTTTTTCACTCGACTCCTTTATAACTTTCATAACCACAATACAGTTGTTGTAACCCAGTAATATGATATGACGTCCATTCCAGTCTGTTGAAAGCAAGTAAGAGAGCAAGAATCCAAGAATGTGTCCTTAGAGGACACGTGTGAAGTCCACAATAAATCCAACCATGGTTCACTTGGCTGCAGGCTGATTATGAACGATCAAACCATCTGCTATCTTCTGCTGGTACTCCCGTTCTGATTTTTTTCTTCGGTACACATCATCTGAAAAGAGAAAAACAGAATTCAGACACTGAAATTAGACACCTATGATATAAGCAGCATTTGTGGTGAACTGCTTATAGTACACTATTTATGATTCATGCTTGCCACCCATGTCTAATTAAAAATTGTCTTTATTCACAGCAGACATTTAACCTGTAACATATAAAAAAGCACAGTTGTTACTAATAACATTAATGGTGACTGCATTCCATTTAGGTGATCCAGTTCCAGATGCTGGTTTATTGGCACAGTTTTCTTGAAACTTAATGGGACACTTAATGGAACTGAGCCACCTTTAGGCAAATTTGTTTCAGCTGTGCTTTTCCTGCTGTGATATAAATCAAAATGTCTGGTGTGAAAAAAGCTGGATTTCAGTCATGATTTTAAAAAATGACTTATTTCCACTTGTTTTTTCAAATGTAAAATGTTAGATACTTTACAATAAAAAGGGTCTTTACCTTATCCTATAGAACTTTTGCAAAATTTGTAAAAACTCAAGAGAATTTGCAACTGTGATACATATGGAATAAGGAAACTACTATATTTCTTACAAGCTGAGAACTAAACCTAGGAGTCTGTTTGCTTTATAGGAAAACAGCTATATCCCTACAAGGCCTCATAATACTAGAGGATAAAAATATGCAGGGCAGCTTTTTTTATTTTATTTATTTATTTTTCACACAAGTGGATTTTAATCCTTTTATTTCTCCAGAAAAGGCCCATATCAGAGCACATCTGGAATGAAAGGATGAGGGCTCAGTGAGAGCAGAAAAAAACAAGGATTCTTCTTTTTAAATCTTTTGAAAGATCCACATCTGTTCTTCAAAGGTATAGACCTATTAGTGAATATCAACAATATGATATGCAGCTGTATAAAGAACATTTTCACAAATACTATCCTTTTTATTCTTCTTAGTAAGCACTCCAGTACACTGAGGCAGAAAATATTATACTAAAAATATTTGAGAGCTACACTTACACATTACTCTGAAGACAAACATAACATTTCACACACAAAGATTGTGATCAGTTGAAAAAATGCAATACATCTTTATACAACTAACCCGCAGTGTAGTTGTATAGTTGCTAACAGTAGTTAGCTTATTCCTATCAGGTTTACCATCAAAATGCTGCTTAAACATTATTACACCAATACTAGGTTGTGGGGGTTGGAGCCAATCCCAGCTGACACTGGATGAGCTAGACGAGAGGGCTGCACCCTGGATAGGCTGCCAGTTTATCGAAAGGCTGACACATAAAGACAAACGACACGTTATGCTCACAATTATACCAATGAGTACTTAAGAGTCCCCAGTTACCCATAGCTGCATGTCTTTGCACTGTGGGCGGGGGGAAACCAACGCAGCCATAACAGCAACACATGGGTTAGAACCCAGAACCTTCCTGCTCTTACAGACCAGTGCTTACCATTGCACCACTGTGTTGTGAAAGATCAACCATTTTAATCTATTATCAAGAAATAATGCCAAGCATCCTGCAGCTCTGTAAAAATATTGCTAAGACTTCAAGACAAAAGACAAAATCTAAAGTAAGTGCTCTAAGAGTGTGCAATTCACAATTTTCTCTAGCACATCAAAGACTTGTGTTTAGGCTAATTGTTTAAAAGAAAGAAAATATTATAACTATTAACAGAAAATCTAAATTTGGGGCCTTAAATATACACTTAATAAAGCCCGTTGAAAGGGGTAGTTCCACATTATGAGTATTTGTAATACAACAATCTACTCTACTTTTACATTACTCTACTTTACTCTATGCATACTCTCATACTTCAGTACAATTTCAAATGTAGGGATGTTTCTTTTGTGGCACTGCCAAAAAGTCTATTGCTAGAGTATTCACTTCACTACAAGTGGTACCTCTTATATTGCATGTGTTGTCATTTCTCAGTGTCCTATTTCCTAAGCTTATGTCCCATTTCTTAGATTTCATGATACAAATTCCTTCAAATGATTGGTCAAATGAGAATGTCACTTGCCTTACAGATATATACAGATTTATAAATATAACAAGTATACCACTGCTCATTCAACAATGAGGTATTAAGTCTGAGTTTATTTCTCTATTGTTTTACATAGAGTGTCTAGCAGTCTGGCCGTCTGACTCGTCTAACGACCTGGACTGCGTATTTTATTTCAAAATGTCTGTTTTTCCATCTTTCTCTCAGTTTTTCCATATTTGCTAATGACAGTGGGCAGAGGAGAGGAAAGAGGCTGCAGCAAAGTTATAGGAAAGTTTGAGGATGAATTATATTTATAAGGGTGTTGCATACAAGCACAGTCGCTCTAGTATATCAACTGCAAGGTGGTAAACTTTAAGGTCAAGAAACCTGTCACATGGCTGTTTTTGTAAACAAAAAGTTTTAAACAAGTGAAGCAAATGCAGCTTGCCACATAAGACCTCCATTCACTTTTGGAAGTAACTATTTACTGTATTCAAATCCGACAGCAAACTGCTCTCGCTATGACAGTTTTTGTCTATTAGTTAATGAATTTTTACCTGCCGTTTAAATGAACATTGAACAGGTGACGTGACTTTAGTAACTTTCATACAAGAGTAACGTGAACGTTGCAGCAGAAGTCCCTATCATGCTAACACGGGCTAACAGCTAAAAGCGAGTTAAATAAGGACTTGGCGACGTAAAAACAACCACAATTCATTATTTTACACTCACAAAAAGTCTCTTTTCCTATCCTGACGTTGATCATGATCCACTCCATGACGCCTCCGATGCAAAAAAAGATCGGAAGGAACCTGTACGTCCCAAGACGACGTTTACCTGGGACAAGGCTCAGAAAGTAGCTTAAGTTTTTACTCTTATAAAACATGCTGGCTAACAAACATGTAGAGGTCGTGCTATAATAAACAGTTCTAGATGCGAGAGAATCTCTTGTGGTAATCTATTACAAAATAGCTTGAACCCTTCACATGTCCTTTACAATCGTTGTGACAGCAATGAACACGCGAGGGTGCGCTCGTTCTGTGGCCTTGTGCCAATCAAAATGGGCGGACTTATTTAGAATCCAGAGTAGAACCAATGGTAGCTCGACAGTAGAACATAAAACGAACGCACCCAAGAAGAAACGTAACATCCGGTCCTGTGCACTGAAAGCACAAAATGACAATGTATTTTGATAAAGGTTTCAATGCAAAGTAAATACATAAAAAGCTTAATAAATGTAGAAAGTCGCATAACGGTGATTGCAAAACATTGCTAAAATTTTAAAAGTGAGAACATGTTTTTTTCCTTAGTTATATTTCTGAATTCATAGATCGACAGTGTCTGTGCTAGACAGCACGGACACGCAACAATGGCACATTATTTGCAGATCATAGTTAATTCGTTTTCAAAAAAATGTTTTTTAGACTAATTAGGTGAAATTAGATAATTTCTCACGGCAAACACAGTGTGTGTTGTGCCGCGGCACAGTGGTTGAAAAACACTATTAATGTCTGCCTCGAATTTCTTTTAAAAATGAATTATCATTGACTCAGTGTTAATATTGCACAATCCTCTACAGTATTATAACTTAGTCAACGTGTTCAACGTTGAATGTCTTATAACTAGCAGAATATAGTTTGGCGTGTAACTGCCCTACAGAAACAATTGGAAAACTACCACCTCATATGGTTAATGATATTGGGTTAGGTTGGTTATTTCAGTGTGACTGTCTGACTGAAAGCTTTTGGTCTGGTTTGTTAATTTATGGACATTTCAGTTTTTGCGTTTCTACTTTTCTAATGCCTTTCAATTGGGCTTCAATAAATTAATTAAAAATTAGACCACTAGGTGAAAATATAAAGATTCCAGATGGCCGCACTGGCAAAAACATCACATAATCATTTTAAAACAATAGAGTTAAATGCAGGTAGCAATTTCTTTCCCACTTATTTATTGCTAAGATATTTTGTTCCTAGCATTCAATTCACTTTCATTTGGGTTTTGCAACAGGAAAGCATAAAGTCCAACTGGCAAATTGGTACGCGTAGGCCTACATCTCTGCCAGAAAAGTATTTGTGAAAATATTTAGAAGTTGATGCCACATACTGATGCTCAAATACTGAAAGAGGATTTATAAAGACCCAATTTTTCTCATGTGCCATCTGCTGATTAGAATAAGAACTATAGTGCAAAACTATCAAGTTCGATTGAAAAGTTAAGTTAAAAATAAAATTAATAACTGACAAGTACACAATTATGTTTATTCAGGCTGGGATGACCAAACACATTACTGTTGATAAAACTTTTAAGTGTGACAGTATGGCATAATGCTACAAAGCGCACACAACAAATACATATACATATACAAGACATTCAGACACATGCAACAACTAGGGTCTTAAGAAATAGTACCATAAAAGGAGATAATACAACTAGGAGACTAATTTTAAAATCTACATTAAACTAACCAGTAAAACATTGGGCTAATGATAATAATTTATTATTAATACAATAATGTTATTAAACAAAAGGTACTCTCCTGATCACTTGGGATCTAAAAATTTCTTAATTCAGTGTCTCTGTGGAAAAATTTTTACAATCTCTTTTCCCTCTAACTGTGATCAAAATTTACATTAATGCATTTTAAAATGTAGCTTTTATACTGTATGTAGGCATAGAGTCTCATATCATGGCTACATGTTAACAATAACTTTATTTCTGACTTACAAAACCAATGCAGCTGTTGAAACCATGTCAAGTAACAATTATTCCTATACAAGCCACTGTTCCCACATTTCTGTCATCATTTGGGCATAATATAGTGCCCTAAACAGGCAAAATCATTGCTATAGGGTCTCTCTATGTCATTGGGAATACTGTTTTTGTTTTGTGAACATAAATCTCTCAATAAAGTATTCATTTTCAAAGAAAAGACACAAATATGTAGTGTTATCACAGATAAAGTGTTATACCAAGATAACGCTCTCACTTGAAAAGGTGACGTAATCCAAAATTCACTTCTCTTTTTTTATGCCGTCTGCCTGGACTTGTCGACTGCACCACATTGATCAAAATAAGTGAAAATCATAATAAGTGAAACATTACTTGAGAACGGGTCAGGTTTGTTCTATTTCATCACAATTTGTGTATGAAGACAAATCAAACAGTAATGTCACCCCACAGCACCTGTACTTTAACTCAGTCTTCAACTTTGTGAGCTGGTCTGCAGAATGTCCAGTGATGCTCCACCGTGTTCTCATTTGCACGCTCACTCATGTGATGCACACGTGTGTTGCGGATGGTGAAGCCTTGTTTCATAATGTAGTCCATGAGATGAACCCTTAGAGATACCTCTTGATGGTAGTCACATGGTCCAAAGGTGAAAGACACCTGGCAGTCTCTAGTGTCCATCATATGTTTGTTCCACTTGGTGAAGTTGTTAGAAATACCTTCTAAAAGGCCGTGAACTTTTGTAGTTATGGTTAGCTGTGTGATGATGACAGCGACTGGGTTTGAATATTTTGACAGTTTCCGAGTGCTAGAGAGCTCCACGACCTGCTCAAAGATGTCAGGAGGGTACAACGGCTTGGGGTCGTTAAGGCACTGAATCAGAGGTTCGATCTGGTAGAAGTCTGCCTCTTTCCTCAGGAGGTCTGTCTCCGTGAAGTCCACAGGGAGGGTAAGCTCAGATGTCCGCAGGAAGTTCAGGATGTACCGGAAAAGTGTTCCATCGCGATCAATGAAATAATTCCCTTGGGAATCACGAGTTGTGGGGAAATCTCCCCTGAACATGGCCCCCAGCATGGAGTCTGGATAGCGTTGAAGGGTAGATAGACTAGTGGTGTACAGGTGGCCTCCCACATTCAAGGTAACAGGAGTAGTCATCTAAGGCAAAAAGGCAAAAAGACAGAAAAAGAGAAAGAGAATAAGAACCACATTTTTTTAAGAAGCTGAAGTTTCACCCTGCAGTCACCCTCTGTAAAATTTTAACACACCCAGCAAACATAAAAAGAATTTTGTAGTTTGTGGTGCCGTGCTGTTTAACTGACCTGCATTGTAATTACAAGTGTTTCTAATATTTCTGTCCATTTAATTTATACAAGTGAGGGTAAAATATATTCACATGTATACACATATACTGTATATTCATAAAATATGTACAATATATTAACCAAATCAGAAGCTACAGCCTCCAAAATAATTCGTAAGTTGAATTTAACACCTCTGTTAGACAAAAATGCAACAATTTAACTTCATGGGGATTTACTGCAGGGATCCTGCAGTGGTTTTAAATTCTGGATGTAAACTAAATTGGAAAAAAACCCCAAAACAATTAACAGGAATCAACAAATATTTATTGGAAACAAACATGTGACGTTGCTTCAATTTGACTTCTTTTCGTGTCTTACCCTATGGCCCCAGTCTCCATTATCCATTTGTAGAACAATATCCACTTGGCCAGAACCAAAATAGAGAGGGAAAGGATCTAGTTTTGGCTTATTTCGATCTCACCTGTAGAAAACAAGTCACAATAACACTAGCTGTAACACAATAATGCTTACTACAAGTCACCCATTCATAGATTCAACCAAATCATGTGGTGCCTGTGCATTTGCTGTGTAGGAGTCTCTTTATTTAGAAAGCGATGCTAATTTTGTATAATGAAAAAACATTCTGTATTCAAGCACTTTTAAGCTGTGTATTTCGTGGACTACTTGTATGTCTTTAACAATTCTACAGTAGGTTTGCTGTTAAACAACAGTTTATTTTTTGACTAAACACCTCACTGGAAGTCAATTTAACAACTCTTAGGGAACATTTAATCAATTTCATAAATTTGGAATTAAAGACTTTGAACCTGTAGTCAACACTGACGTTAGATGCTCACAAAGGAAATCTGAACATTAGCATTTGTATCAGAACTGAAAAAGTCCATCTGATTTCGCAAAAAAATGTAATTTGACCAAACTTGTGGGAAATATTGTATTGAAAACTGCTGTTTTCAAGGTCAAGAAGAAACTTTGCATCTCAGGAGTCTGTAGCCTCGCATATAAACGCAGTCTGGTCCCAGAAGCAGAAGTGATTCGTCCACATCGATGTAATTTCTCTTAATTAAAAACGAAACCTTTCAATACCTAGTTATATATATAGTGTACGTTACCCTATTCGGTAATGCAGTAACAGTTAGACTTAACTATCTAGCTGATACTAATGTAGTGGTTGAAGCTAGTTAGACAGCTAATGTTTGTTTAATACAGCTGATGTTACAAGTAACGTTAGCTAACCTCTTTGCCCTGTCTGCAACGAAAATGAAACAAGCTGGCAAACGAGATGTTATCGCAGGCGACAAAATGCATGTAAAAAAATTATTGTGAAATTGGGTTGCAAATTCAGCTTGAATGAACTGAGTTATGCCGCGTTTGATACAAAGCGAGTATCGTGCTGGAAATGTAACTTGCCATAGCCCGCTAGCTAATTACTAGCTAGCGAGCTAACGTTGCTAACAGTAAGCAGTCCACGAGCCATTGACGCTGTAAGATACTGTGACTACTAAGGTTAACCCTGGGATCTTTACTAGTCTACCCCGAAGTAACGCAGACGTTAAAACAAAGCCTTACCAGCTCGCTTTCTTAGTTAGGTGTCTTTTTTTGGCCAAAAACAGGCCTGGGTTTGCATTTCACGATTCAGCCAGATAATGTTAGTCACTGATGTTTGCCGCTGGTTGCACCGGGCAGCTGGCTGCAGCAAAACTGCGCATACAAGGACGCTGAAGGAAGGGAGGAGGTCCTGCTGCAAGCACAGGCACCTCTGCATGAATACATTCACACATTGGGCACAACCACATACGCACAAATGTATGGAGCTTTTATTGTCATGATTTATATTACAAGTAAAATGCGATTTATGTCATCAACTAAAAACTGCTGGTACACTCCAAACCTTGCCTACAGTAAATTTTTAAGGCTTGGATATATGTATACATATGCATGTCACGTACAAGAAAAATGTATATCACTACTGGTAATAGAAAAGGGCCAACAGTTTATGGTTCAGGAAGATTTCTTTGTGCCCCCACTCGTATCTTGCTGCAAAATGATGAACTCTAAAATGAGTTTGGCTGTCCTACAAGGCCTCTCCATCACCACAGAGTGTCCACAGTTCTCCAACAGGTCCACCCTGCACCCAGGCATCAACTCTGCAATGACTGCAGCTCCAGAGACATCCACCACCTGGACAAACGCAAGACAACTGTCATGCTCATGTAGGTATGTTAAATTTGTCTTTCCATACCTGCGCAGCCACAGAGACCTGAGCCACCACCTCTAGGTTATACTTTTGCAAATAGCCACATAAATCTTGGGGTTAATTTAGAAGCAAAAGCTGCCAGGTAATCATTTCTGTACTTATATAGGTTTTGCTGAGTAATTGCATTAGTGGGACATCATACATTACCTGGTCTTGTTTGCCCCATATTACTTGTAAAGGTGCTGTGATCAGATGTAAGTACTCCTGTAAGGCATATCTTGATTTCTCACCAACAATCTCCATAAATACTAAGAAAAAATATACAAAATTAGTGATAAGTCACAGTGCCTATACTGTATGCTTATATGGGAAATCCTGAAATTTTTCACACTGAAGTGAACTAACCTTCTTGATAAAATGTGTTGTGAGGCTGCCGAGCATCTACCAGTCCTTGAAGAATCTAAACAAAGAAAATATGTTTCAACATACAAAAGATGTAGCTGCTTTTGAAAAATGTAATGAGGCTAATGTAGCCTTTTCTGTAATAATCAGCAACCATGAGTGCATACAAAGTGAAATCTATAATGCTTTTGTTTTCGAGTGCAGACTTGACCTGCTGAGGGATTTTAAAACGAACATGAGAACAAAGTCTGAACATGTCCTCCATCTCCTCAGGTGTTGTAGGGATCAGTGGGATGTTCAGTGTGTAATTGCTGTGCTCGAGGTCCTGCAGATGATTGTCAAATTTGGTCTCACATGGATGTCTTATACCTGCAGGATAAAATGGGATTTCTTATTAGAAACTGATGGTGCATGCCTTTTTTAATCAAATAAAGTAAGCATAATTTGAATTCATGCTCTGTGACAATTCACTTGCTTTTTAAAAAAGGGGTGCTCTTGCTATTTAGTATTGCACTTTCAAAATTTGGGGCACTTGCAGGGGAGAAATTTAAAACAGTGAATGCAGCAGAGGCTGAGGGACTAACTTTGCAACAAAGGTTTTTCTGCTTAAAACTGGTAGAAATCAAAGCTGAGATAACCCCAATTACATCACTGTGACATCATCAGGGTTATTTTATCAAATTTGAAAAGCTCCCTCCAGAGCTACAGAAGATGTTGAAAGTGCCTCTACAAGAGTGAAAAACATTAACTGATTTCTATGTTTGAACACACTATGCCTAATGCTGGACACAGATGCATGTATGCACACAGTGACTGACCGTCTGGACAAATAAGAGTCATGCTACAGATCTCTGAGGGGTGGCAGGCTGCATAAACCCCAGCTACATTTCCCCCCATGGAAGTTCCCACCAGATGAAATGGTTTCCTGTTTAAACGAATGGTTTCCACAAACTGAAAACAGAGAGGGACAAAAAAACATATAAGATGAAGTATCTGAAAATCACCAAAATATGCAGTTGCTCTCTCTTTGGTTTACCTGATGGATCCTTCTAACCTGCCCCTGAATGGAGTAATCCTCTGTGTTGGTGCGTGTTGTGCCTTCATGGCCAGGCATGTCCACACACACAATGTGCAGATGTTTTGGTAGGTACTTTAACAGAATAGGAGACAAAGAGAACAGATTATTACCACAGAAGCCCTAATAATTGGAATCTTTAAGGCAACTGAACACATTTCAATGAAATTTTAAGGTTGAAATATTGTATTTATATTAATGAAACACTAAACATTGAAACCATCTCTCTGATTTCCCGTGTTTAAGTTGCCCTCTGTAAATATTCCCTGACATTTTATGAGGTGCAGGTGCAGCAGATTCAGTCACACATCTGAACTTTGTTTTCCCATATCATGTGACTGACAGAATGTAACCTGATTGGACAGAGATGTAAATGAATAACCACCTATCCTCTGCCATCCAAGTTTTACTTTTTTACTGCTTGAATTTAAGCATCTGAACTTCACTCATCCACAGAGAGCAAGTGGATTTTTTTTAACCTGACATGATTTTTAGATTGAATGTAAGTTACTAGAGGATAGCTTCTTTTAACTTTAGTTTTCTTTGTGAGCCCCTGAAAAACATACTCAAATGTTTATATAGTGTAACAGATCTGTAGGTATCAAGATTTTAGAGTAAAATATATAATTGCATTTAAATTTTAACATTAAGTATTCAATAATGATAAAATTTCACAGCTGAGTGTTACAGTTAAAAGATCCAATCTATTTGGCCTGGAAATTTTTGGATGTTAAGTGCTGCAGATCCCCTGACCTTGACAACAGTGAGCCACGTGTCTTTGTGAGCAGAGAAGCCGTGCAGCATTAAAATGGAAGGTCTCATCCCAGGTTTTCCTCTGTAGGTGTAACAGAAGCGATAGCCACCGCAGTCTGCATATCGCACCTGGAGGCCCAGCGTCCTCCTCCAGTACCTGAAGGGGAGCAGGTATGTCTAAGCGAGCTCATGCACACAGACATGACAGCACTAAATTCAAATTTGGCCTGAGTGATTATGCGCTTGGATGCAAATTTATATGAGCTTGAATCACCTGTGTTGCTATTTATTGAACTCCATTGCTTGAATACAAAAAAGGGTTTCAAGTTATGTCAAATTTGATATTTTGGACCATATTAAAATGTTCTTGAAAAAAAAATATGAAGGTGGAGTTATCAACCTTACCAATAATACACTTTAATAAGTGCAGAAGGCCAGAGGAGGACAGAAGCAACAAACGCCAGGATGGGAACAGCCAGTGTTCCCCCTGCAATGATAAACAGGTTCACGACGTCTAGATCTGCTGCCATGGCTCACCTATAAAAATACCTGAACACACACATTCCACATGTGCAGTATTTCGTGAGCTTAACAGGTTAAGGAGGGGGTAACGTCACCATTCATACAATGTGAGAAAATTAATATTAACTCATATAAACCCAAAATAAAACATAAACATTCTGCCATGCCGTATCATGCCTTTTAAAAATATTTAAACTTACTTTTCAGAAGATTTTTTCCTTCTTTGTTTTGTCACAGAAGGACGCATGTGACTGCTGGTTTAACTGAGATTCTGTTGATTAGTTAGCTGATGCTTTAGTCAATTTGCAGTGATAGTTGATGTCTTGAAAGCATATAGAGTCCACTTATCTTTTTGAAAGTTGAAATTAAAGCATGTCCCTGTGGAGTGCAGTTAGGCTCTGCTCTGGATGAACTCATTGATTATTACCCCTCACTGGAGAAACCGGGCCACTACATTAATCGGTCAATTTTTTAAAGGGAACGTACAGGCCAGGCTTTGCTTCTGCCTGAATTCAGGTCAAAACATGAAGAAAACACACACACACACACAAACACACATACAGTGAGCAATACAGAGCTAGTACATGAAAGTACAAAAATATATTAACTGGCAATCACTTTGAATTACATAAAATATCTACAACAGCCTCAAACACCATAAGTAGCTACAGTCAGTAAACACAATAAACCTACAGCAAAGAATTGAACTGTTGTATAAAAACAAATGATTATTGACAAAAGCTGCAGTAGAAATAAAGTATACAGATAGGCATTTCTTCAGTCATGCTTACAGCATGTAAACAGCTTGTCTGCCCATGAGCCCACAAGGAGGTTTGTGCTCATATTTCAGTATTCGAAGAAGGTAGAAAATTAGTTTACAGCCACCAGATTACAGTCTTTTCATCAGAGGACCAAAGAAGCTGCATGAACCTTCTGCGAAAACATTTACAACATATTTATTTCAGTTCATCTTGATAAAGATGATTATCAAACCTTGGCTGCCACTGTGTTACTATCAGTTTATACTTGTCAGTTTATACTTGTCTGTATAAACCCCAAAATGGATCTGATGTTGGACAGTTAAAAGAACAAATGTGGGTTTTTCCTCTTACAGAAGATTTTAGGTTTAGGGTTCCCCACCATTAGCCTAAATACATAAATACACCACTGGGTGTCATGATAGAGGCAGACTGTGGAGTGTTTGCAGTCACAAGTGAGGATCTGAGGGCTGTGCTGTTTGCACAGATAACCAGGTGTTATGACATCCACAGAGCCTGAAGCGTCATCAGCTCTGCTTCAGTTGACAGTGAAGCTTTAAGGGATCTAAGTTCAGACTTTGACCCGTCTTAAGCACTTTGAGGTTTCCTTGACTGAAGAGAATAAACAGAACAGATAACCTTTAGGGCTTCATCATGAACATACTGCCCTCCAGAGGTGATATTAATGTGAAAGATCCCAGGATGTTCTTTAAACCAAAATCATGTAAAGGTACATGCAAGTGTTTTTGCATGTGCTAAACTAATTAATTAGATTTATTGTACAATTGATTTAATGCACTATAGAATAAAACACAAAAATAAGACAAGTTTAAGTATAAAGGGAGAGAGTTTCATCAACATATACAGAGAATTTCATGATTGCAGACTCCAATTCCAATAGTTACAGACCAAAGAAAAAAATCAATATTTTCTCCATAAGTCAAAGTACCTTGAAATAAACAATACTGCTTTGTTTTGGGGAACTAGCTGAACAAATTACTGTAGGTAAACACTGCAGGTACAAATAACATTTGATATAGAGGTCTGCAGAAAACATCTATTAACTGTGTTGTAATTTAAGACAACGGTTTAATTACTAGAGCAATGTAAATGAGAGCTAATATAAAAGCGGAGATTACATGGTAAAAATACCGTCTAACGCAGCTGCCATCCTGCTGCATCTCTGGTCCAGTACTGATGACCTACATACAAACTAGAGCAGAACAAATGGACAAGGCAACTCTGCAGAGAGGCTTGCCATGTGAGGGAATGACTCTCATATTTGGGTTTATATAGGACGAAGAGGCTGTCCTGAATCTGCTCACATAGTGTATTCCCCAGGTTGACTGACCTCCAGCCTAACGTCACATTAGCTGCATCATCCTCATCGTCACATCATGTCCTGGGAGGTACCCTTGACACAGCAAAGTCTGCACGACAGAAATTACAGAGCCAGTGTAGCACAACATTAACTAGCATCACATGTTTCATGATGAACGACTCATCTGCATGGCGTTAGGGATTTTTTCTGAAGTTAGTACAACGCGAGAGATGTAGCAAAATGTGAAAATTTGGAAACAGAAATCCTGTTGAGAAATATACAGCATTCACTCCCACAGGCCTACCATCAGTGTGGTCAGCGTGCTTGAAGGGCGTAACTGCACTGAGTGCTTAACCCTGTAATCTTCCACCAGATGTTAAGGCCCCCCCCACAGTCAGTAGTCACATTAACTCAGATCATCTAACTGTGATTACACATTTGAAGTCTAATAGCAGGGACTGAGCCTTTAAACAACTATGCTTTAAAACAGCTCTGTGGGGGCTGGTTGTTTGTTTTCGTGTATATGATTGGCCACTGCAGTCTTTGTGCTGGATGAGGTTATGTTGCAGCAGGAGTCAAAAAACTGATCAGCTCTATCAATTCCTTTTATCAACTGGCATTGTTAGTCAGACAGTTGCATATTGCATAACAAGAAAGCAAGAATCTTTGCTGCTGAAAACTTGCAACAAGGATGAGTCACGGTGGATTTCAATAAAGTAGTATGCTAAAACATCTGTCTACACAACATGGACTTATATTCCAGGAATGTTGTGTTTTTGACACTAAGCACGAGTGCCAAGTGAGCAACACACCTATAAGAAATAAACTGTTACGTTAACATAAGCCCTGTGAGCACTTTTTTTTCTTGGAAAACCTAAGCGAAAATGAATGCTGTAAAATGTTTTCTTTTGATTAATCTATTTTAGATGATAACAGACTGTTGCTACAGTTAACTCACATGCTACAGCCAGCTTGAATAAAATTCTTTGGGAATCAATAAAGAAGCATAACTGATGATTACACTGGTATCAATTGAAACAAGTCATTCCCATCACTTTAAATGAGAGGGCTGCCTTTTTTTCCCCACTGAGCTCAAGTTGGTCTGAACATGGCTTACGGCCCGGGCCAGAACAACCCTGATGACATCACAATGCCATCATCAGGGGTGTTTTTTTGCAACTTTAGAGAGTTCATCCCAGAGCCACAGAGGATATTATACAACTGAAATCATAGGCTAAGCAGTCCTCCTAATGACAGGCAAGCTGACCATCATGTAAGAACCGGTTGAATGTTCCTGACATTTTTCAAGACTCTATAGTCACATTGCTCATTAAAACTGTATGTATCACACAAATGATTCAATGGCTATGCACATAAACTGCCTCCCCTTTAAAGATTCCCAGACTAAAACAAACTTCAGAAAATAGTAAAAGAAAAACATATAATTAGTAAAAACTTAACCTCTGCATACTTTTAAAAAACAAACAAAGAAAGCCCTCAAAATTCAGTGATTTAAAAAAAAAAAGTACCATGATTCTACCTTCTTAGGACCTACATCAGTCAGTCTCGAGCCCTGCTTCTATGACCATGTGTATGTCTGCAGGTTTTGGGGTAATTTTCTAAAGCAGATGACTGAACATGTTTATATGCCTATTACTCACATGTTGATTCCAGCTGGACCTTCCCATGTCCAGTAAGTCCAGAAATGTGTGAACTGTGCAATTTCCTTTTGCCAGATGTGTGTTTAATCTCCTGGTCATCTTACTGTGGTTCAGCACCTTCAGAGGGGCAACATGGATTATTCTGTCATGCAGGTCAACCTGCAGGTCGCTAGCAAGTCTGTCCCCACATTACATGCGTAATTGTACCACTGTGTATTCTGTGGATATGCTTGGTCTTTTGCCACAGTGCGCTGTCGGTCAGCTGATGTTCATGCTGTGCTCACTCGTTAAAACCTTTCTTTAAGAAAACACACTGTGCTCCCGGCTGTCAGCATCAATTTATATGCCATCTATGATACAGGGAGCTAGTAGAGAGGCATTAAACAGGGAGACATGAAAAGATATAACTTAACTGGCTGCAGAAGGAGAAAAAATACCAAAAATATATACAAAAAATATATTTCCCCTTATATATAAAAATCAGGACAAAGGACATACCTCAGCTATACTGTATTGATCCATTGTTCCTCTGCACAGCTACACTGAGCTTAGAGGGATGAAAATTTTGGATGATTCAGAAGAAACAAAATCTACAGTAGCAGGTTTGAAAGCTTGGTGGCTCTAGTGACCGCTCACTGATGCAATGACTATAAGGTGCAATCATAACGTTAAGATCTTTAATTGAACTCACTCTTACATTTTAGAGCAGTTACTTATTAACTTAACACCCCCTCGCCCCCCCCCCAAAAAACATAGCTTTCAGTCTTCTTACAAAATACATACATTTTGTACTTGACTAAGAGAAACTATTATAAATCCAGAAAATGAATAGATGTACAGTATTCATTATAATTTCCAACAAAATCATATGATGCATGCAAATTTTGAATATTATCATCAGAAAACTCTACCAGATGAAGGTTTACACTAATTTCCAAGTTCAGATCTGCGTTATTTCAAATAATAAAAAAAGGCTTTTCAAGTGTTACACCGGTTTCTTGTGGCTAATGGCAGAATGTGACAAATTATCACCATATTAAATGCATTTAATCTATTTCCTGCTATGTATGACTGAATTCCCTTTGGTAAAAAATTGATGATTGCCATTAACATAATAACATTATTAACATAACGTGAATAACACGTCTGTTGCACGTTGTCAAGTGTTTTTTCCTAAAACAACATTGCAAAAAGACTGAAAGTCAGGAAATGAATCTGAGCGCCCGATTAAGTAATTAATTAAGTACTGAAAAAGTAAAATTAAAAAAAGAAATGATATTTTATCATCCTTAGCTTTACTGTCTATGAAAGCTTATTTTAAACAGGAAGCACACTTATGAAGGAGGGTTAGGGTTAGTTAGGGTTAGGGCTGAGTTCTTGTAACCCTCAACTAGACTCTGCAAGAAGACAAAACAGCTGTTCAGAGGTTCACATATTCCAGTTATGGATGTGTCAATTCAGTAAAAACGAAAAACAGATTCAGGACTATATTTCAGAATAAAGTCTTGCTCAAATATCATCCCCAGGTTTCTCACATGTATCCAAAACATTCTGAAAAGAACTTAATACACTGATATTAGTATAATTAGGAATAAATTTTGGCAGTGCCCACCTCAACCATCTGTTGATGTAGGGGCATTCATCACGCACTTGAACAGGGGCTGAATTACTGTGACAATATTTATTTTTCTAACAGTTACAGAGGTGTATTACATTAAGGGAGGTTCAAACTCCAAGTGACCCGTCTAAAATTAAATCATATATTTAGAATTAATTAATTCTGTAGAGAATCTTTACATTCATTAATGGATATTTCAAGAAGTTATAATCGTAAACACACAACCCAACTAGATTTCCTTCAAATAAAAGACATACAAACAATCTTATTTATTTGCACACAAAACTGACATTCTTTTATTAATCTCTCTGTCATCTAAAATAGAACATCTTAAAAATTAAACAGTGTTAGGTAGGAGCCCTCCTAATTAATAGTGCAGATATGATAACGGGGGCAAGTGCACAGAAATCTGATCACAAATATAGATTTACTGGTGTGTGTGTGTGTGTGTGTGTGTGTGTGTGTGAGAGAGCGCATGTTGCCCTCAGGTCCTGAAGAGCACAGCAGCAGTCACAGCCGTTAGAGCCACAGCAACCACTGGCCCCCAGATCATCCACGGCTTCTGAAAAAAAAAAAAAAAAAGCGAGACAGAAATAGAAACATGAGCGTCACCACACGAAACTGCCCACCCAAAGACCGCCAAAGCTTCGACAGAGGGAGCTCGCAGTTGAGACCAATGCAGTGAACAAAAAACGCGAGTTAGCTCTTACAGATAAAGACTGAGGAGAATCAGTTGTTAAGCATTAGCCATCCAGACAAGACAAACAGATGTCAGATGTTGGAATTGTATGATTAGAAAGGTTAGAGTTTCAGAGACACCAATTTTTGGAGTCCCACCCCCACCCCCGGGAAAGACATTCTGGGGATGTAGGAAAACCTGATTATATCATGCAATGATCTAAAAAACACTGATGAGAATGAAAGATGTAGGCCGGCTTGACAGGAGTAATGTGTACCTTACTACCACAATGCGCCGAAGCACCAATACAGCAAAGCCAGGATAAGGCCGATGACTATGGCTTGAACAGGCAGCAATAGGGATGTCTACAGAAGGGAAGGGATATTATAGTAATCAACTGTAATGGGACATACTTTAGTTGGGTGTAGCTTTATTAATAAACCCCTCAGTTGATAGTCTGTGTCTGTAATTGGTGTTTATACAAATCTCAAAATCACATACAGCTGTAAATGTCAAAAAGCAGCAGTATAAGACAGTGGATGAGTAGACGGAAGCAGGTGTGCTGAGATACAAAAAAAATTTGAGAATCCAGAGAGGATCCACCTCTTATGTCTGGTACCATTTCACAAAATAAACAGGTGTTTATACTGCTAATGCAAAAAAAAAAACAAAAAACAATAAGGAAAGCTCATGCTTTCAAAATGAAAAACTACTGAATGCTGCCATTCTAACCTAATTTTTAGATCATTATTTCTACACTCTGTCCAACAATTATATGTGATTTTGTTAAGAAAAAGTCTGCCTTCATCTTTTCAGTTGAGTGTGCGACAGACCAGCACTCACCTTTGTTCCCTTCTCCTGTAAGTCCTTCATGTTGGCTTTGCACTCCTCTAGTTCCTCTCTAAGTGACTGTTTTTCCTGCTCAGTCTTCTCATATTTTTCCTTTAGGTCTGACAGCTCCGTCTTAACCTCCTCATACTGCATAAAGCACATTACAATTTTTTTTACTTAAAGTAATCACAACACAAATAACTTAAACTTCAATGTCTTTTCAGGGTTAATTTGGTAAACAATGGAGGATGCTGGGGCCAAAGCTGCTGGTGTGAGCATTGCTGATTCATATGAGAGGGTAACTGTTTCTCACAGATTTTGTCCTCTAAAAGGGCTACACAGGATGAGCCAGTCTGAAAGGACACTTTGAGCGCTCTCAGTTTTCAATTTCATTCAGTGACAGAAAGAGCAACACAACACTGGACTTGAGCCACCAAGGATGACCTCATCTCTGCTTTCCGCTATTCAACAGTGCTCCTCCTGTGCGGGTGTCACAGCAGTGGCTCATGCACATCCAGTCTGCTAAATCTAGCTGGGAGCATACAGTAAGGCGCCACTGCCAGCTGCAAGCAGCCTGTGGACTGTTTGGACTCGAGGACGAATCAAATGTTTTAACTTTTATTTAGTTTGTTTTAAGAAATCATTCCAGAACAGGTAGATAGATTTCATCAATTTAGACTTAGTATCTTAGACCCATTAACAGAAGCCTTTGATGCTTAACTCTATCAATGAAGGCCACAGTGGGTGATGGGTTTGTATTTATCAGTCAACTCAAAATAGAATATCAGTCCTAACTGGGAAAATGTCCCTCTAAGGCATGCAAGAGAAAGATCTTACTAACCTAGGAAGAGCATCTTACTTTTAAAAAGGTATTACACACAAAGTATTAACCGGAACAAAGAAACATTCAGATTAGAAGACTACTAGTCTCCCATAGCAGGCCTGATTTCCAAGCACTGTCAGTGCTAGAGGAAGCTCTGGCGGTACTGATTATCATTCTGCTGCTTTGTATTTGTTTAAAAATAAGCACGATCATTTTGAGCAGTGCTACACAGGATGCAGCATCAATGTTTTCGCAAAATAGCAACAAGCAAATAATGGACGGGGAGGAGGATGCCAGCTCCTCAATAGCAGACTTATACCCACAGTCTACATCCCATGGGTCAGGCTAGAAGACTACAGAGAGCTGCTGCCTGTCTGATGGTCCTCTAAATATATCACAACATATCTTGAGGTCCTAAATTCCCATCGTTTAAACTATCTGTAAGGCTCAGAATATCAAATTATGTATACAGGCAACTAAAAATCACTTAAACATTACAAGACATAAGAGTTAAATAGCAGCCAGATGGGCAAATAAAGGATCAGGGTCTGTTTCAAGTACATTTAAATAGAAAATCCTACTTTTAGGGATTGTAGTAACTTATTTTTTTTACTTGTAAAAGTCAAACTGAAACCACCATTAACTCTAATTATGGTAAACAACTCAAAACCCCTAACCCTTCAACAATTGTAGGTTTGGTGACCTCTTTGGATTTGTTGGTGTCATGCTTTCGTAAAATCTATACTGCAAACAAAAAAAATAAGATGAACTCTTAATAGATACCAAACTATCAAAAACCCACATTGATTTTGCATACTTTATCTAAGAGTCCACATGTACACACTCAGCTTGGCCATCAAATTGGACCAACTATGGTGGCAAGTTTTGACTAAATTATAGCCATAGTTTACAGTGGGTTCACAAAAACAGAGCGCTGATATAATATTTGATAAATATCAATACTAATTCATGAACTTGTATGTGTAACTGAAATAAATGTGACTTGAAATCTAAAATAAAACTAGGCTGCATTTGTGTCTGAGTCATGTCTGAGTCATTACGTGCCCAATGTTGACAGCTGCACTAGTTACAATGGAACTATATCTGTTGCATCAGTCGCAGGAATGAAACATGTGACTAAATAGCAACAAATGTAGTCAGAGTGCAACTGTCAGTGTTGAATATAATTGTATTTTTTGTCTTAGAGGTAAATCCTAGAGATGATTCTGAGATGTCTGACACTTGGTTGATGACTTTTAGTTTCGAGAACATACCTCTCTCTGCAGAGTCTTGCTGCGAGTCTCCGCTTCATCCAGTTGAGTTTGCAGCTTGGTGCTGTCCTGCTGGTGCTGGAGCTGCAGGTCCGCCAGCCTCTTCTCCAACTCCTGCTGGGATCTCTCCAGGGCTTTGATACTACTGCTCAGCTCAGCATTCTGGGCACGCGAACTACAAGACACAAACCAACACGGAGTTCAATAGATGAAGGATCACACAAGGAGAGGTGTGCGGTATGGTGTGTAGCAAAACATGCTGAAGGAGAGGCAAGCAGAGGAAGCCCAAAGGTGGGGGTGAAGCTGAGCTCTGGATAATGTAGCTCGGTGCACTGACCTGGCAAGGTCTTTCTCCAGCTGCTTCTGTTTCTGCAGCACTGCCTCTTTCTCGGAGCGCAGTGCTGCACAGTCATTCTGCAGACTGCCCTTCTCTTTGTGGTGAGCCTTGAGGAGTTCCTCTTTCTCCGCCCTGAGGGAACCACACTCAGTTTGCAGACTGTTCCTTTCCTTCTGGTGCTTATTGACAAGGTCTTGTCTTTCAGATCGCAGGGCAGAACACTCCTTCTGTAGGTCATTACACTCCAACTGCATGGACTGCAGCTCACTCGCTGTGAAATAAAAAAAAAAAAGAAAGGTTTTATGTAACTTTGAGCAGATGCTCTTTTTTTAATTGGCTCACAGATTAAGTGGAAATTAATCTGTCATGATATATGTACCATTTTCTGTGTGCATGGACAAACCTGTGCACATTTAAGTATATAGAAAAGTCCTATAATAAATCTTAATAGAAACAGAGCAAAACAAAAACTGTCATATTTGTATGTGTATTTATAGCATGTAGTACCTTGTATTTCTGCAGTTTTCTGCCACTGTTTGCTTTGTTGTTGAAGGTCACGTTGTAGCTCTTCAATCTCACGCTCATATTTATTGGCAGTCTGACGCCATTTGTCCAGGTCCTTCGAGGCAGCTGACAAGTTAGTCTGGATAGCAGCGACGTCACGCTCCCGCTCAGCAGTGGCTGCCTCCAGGGCACGTTTCAGCGCCTTCCCTTCATCACGTGCACTTTGCAGCTCGTCGTGTGAACGGGAGGAGACGTCTATCTGCTCTCTCAGGACACCCATTTCATCTTGGAGCTGCCTCAGCTGACCTGTTCAAACCATGTTTAGTGTTTAGATGAGTAGTGTACACATTTTAATTTGGATCAACAAAACTTTAAAATCCACAAACACAAAGATGTACCTTGAAGGAGTTTTATCTGTTTTGCAGATTCGTCAGCTTGTTGTTTTTTTTCCCTTCTCTCTTCATCCAAGATACCTACAAAATATTATTTCATTTCATATTTTTATTATTATTAATTATCAATATTTTATTTGCTTACTTAATAAACTGTGGCTATCAATGTGTATCAATGTGTTTGCACAATGTAAACTCAAGAGACAAGTGTGTCTCTGACATCAAAGATTTTTATTTTTACCTTGTAGCTCCATGCACTTGTGCTTCTCAGTATTAGCTTGCTCCTGGGCCTCTCTAAGTTCATCATTCAAGCGCTTGATAATCTTTTCTGAATCTCCAGAGGACCCCATGTTGGACCTGGTCAGGTCATCTGATAATTAAATTAACAACATAAATGACAATCAAAATGACACGATAATTTATCCAAACATGAGTGTATAAAGCTGTAAGGCTAGAGCTTATTTCTTCCTGGAAAGTCACTGAGTTCATACAAAGAGATTAGAATGTAAAGTTTAAATCATGATACATCAGTCGGTAATGAAAGTGATTTATCACTATAAAAATAGAATAACTGAAAGTTCGACCATATTAATTCCGCTTCAGTCCCAAATATTTAACCAGGGCTGACATACTAGGTGATTTCCCAAGATATTAAAATGGGGCTATTACATAAACTAATTGCCAACCCAGAAATAGACACAACTGCAGTATCTGCATTTTCTATCCAAGCTTTTGTTCCAAATTATCTTTTAATCCAGCAACACATGAATCTCAGAAACATCAACATTTCTTCTTAAATAGTAAATTGACTGAATTTATAGAGTGCTTCCCTGGCGTTTGAACCATTCAAAATGCTTCACAATACAAGTGAGCATTCACCCATTCATACACTAATGGCAGGGGCCTATATACAAAGTACCAGCCTGCTCATCAGGAATGCACACTCGCACACCAATAGAACTGCCACAGGGAGCATTTTGGGGTTCTTGCCCAAGCATACTTTAACAGACCACCAATCGTCACGCTGCTCTGTCACCTGTGCCACAGACGCCCCTTAACAGAATGTTTCTGTAAACAATACACAAAGAGGGAATGGACTAGCCAAGGTTGTCAAGGGTCTGTTGTGTTTCCTAGAGTTAGAAACAAACCCCACAAATACTTGGGCTTTGCAATGCTAGTGACTATCTTGATCCCCTAATCTGTCATGACTAGGAAAAGAGCTGACCTCATCTCAGGCTGAGCATTTGGCAGAGGGAAATAACAAGAGCCAGGGCAGGTCAAGCATGTGCACCATAAATGGATACATCAAAAGAGCGAGACTGCCATGAATTGCCGCATTTGTCAGGAAAACTGTGATTTTATTGTGTTGGGCATGCATGGCTGCATAAACACACTGTACAAATACACATGCAAACTGGAAGTAGGCATTGATAAATGTCTCTAAAGTGTATGAAGAGACTGCTGGAGGCTGGTGGCACCCTCTGGCTCAAGCACATGACCACCCTGCTGTGCGCCGGACAAAGGATGAGTGGTCAGTGCTCCGTCCTGCATGTGGGTATGAGGTTATGTGTGCCTCCATGCATGCATATGCATGAGAGAGACTCAGAATGTGCGTGGGCTCCTTGTGCGTACGGTCGCTTGTGTTCAGTTTGTGTGAAAAAAATGAATGTACTTTGGAGAGCACGGGATAATGAGAGAATTT
>JAPZDY010000002.1:17261070-17276017 GCA_029783645.1 Ctenochaetus hawaiiensis | reverse complement strand
ATGAGAGAATTTGAGATTAGGAAGTCCAGCGTGTTATCTTTAGGAACATTAGTTATTACAGCCATCACGCCATAATGCCAAAGACTTACACCTGACAAAGTAACAATTGGATTAGTCCGTGTGTAAAATTAACTCTCTGACTATTAGGGGATATTGAGCATCACACTGCCTCAAGTGATGACACACAAAAAAAGAGAAAGTCTTTTTTTAGCCCAAGTGCTGAAGGCTAGTGCCATCATGCTCGATCTCTTCCCACTGCCAGTTTCTTTCCCAGTGAAAGTGGCATTCTTTAACTGAATCAGAGGGTAAGCACTGATCACACGAAAATGCCTACAGTATTCAGTAATTCTCTGCTGACCAAATTGTGATGTTTGTTCACAGTTGCAAAATACAGTGTATGTGACTGAAACTGAGAAATACCCTCATCATTTTAAAATGTCTGAGATACTGTGGTCGTGAGGACACTGTTTGCTTTGTGCTGCATACATACTGTGCACTGAAGCATTACAAACCCATTCATCATGCAAAATTTATTCACTCACTCACTCATATGCCTGCACCTCACATTGCATTCTATCTTAATAAGCTGCCCTATGTGTCAGTAACGCACATTAGTCAGCTGATGTGCCCTCTGTGTAAAAAGACTCCATCTTCTAATAAGCTGTTGACACTAGGGAAATCAGCCTTTAAAACAAGTACAGCACTGTATGCTCTCAAGCCAAACAGCTGCCCTTATAGCTATGTACACTCTTCCTAAGTGTGACTCATGCTTTTTTCTCTCTGCATTGTCAGTATGAAACGATGGGTCAGGTAAGAGCTATAAACAACAAAAACAATGCCACGTCATTCACTTTGATCCTGTCTCACACTTGTCCATGTTTTTCAGAAAAACAAAGAAAGAAAAATACAGCTAGTTACCTTTAATAAGTGATACGTTGTTCAGGGGATCACTCAGCTCTTTGTCATCCATTTGCTTATCTGTAAAAAACAAAAGAAAAAGTGCAACTACATACCATATGCACAAACAAAAGGATACATAGCACCATATCAAGAATTAATGTTGACAAATTTTAACAGATAGATTTACTTGTAGGATTTATTCAAACACAAAAATGCATGCTCGTCTATTAAACACATAAGTACTTTTGGAAGAGGCAGCTTCATAATTAATACAAAATTCCCTTTGAAGGCAAGGCCAAGAAAAACATACAAATCAAAAATGTTAAGAATCAAACTTGGCAGTACAATATTACCTTAGGTGATCCAGGAGGTACAGTACTCAGTATGTTGAGGCTACAGCAGTCTCTGACATGAAGAACTCTTCTCCAACTATCAGATTTTTTCAGATGTGAAACGGACTAGTCCAAGCAGTGAAAGGGGGGAGGGGACACTGAGGAGATGACAGACACTGTGTACAGGACCTCCCTGCTCCTGATGGACTGACGCCAATGAAGACAAAGATCTGGTGAAAGTAAAAGGACAAATACCTTGAGTGTTTATAAAATGCTTCTCTTCAGGTATGTCAGACAAGTATCCTGAAAACATGAACCCCCTATTTTGTGGCTAAGGTCCCCGAGCACCTCCACACTAGGTCATACATCCGAGTAGGGCATCTCGGAAGCTGCAGCTGCATACTGACACAGAGGGGTTTTGTTCAGGGTGCTGAGTTGCTCTCTTGCCAGTTGGTACTGATGTAAAAATCTACAAGATGACACAGAAAGGGAAGGCCAGTGTGAAAGTATGTGCCGTGTATGTGCTGCGCCCACCTCCTCTCTTGTTTTGCCCTGTAGGCCACTCTGTCACTTGGAACACATAAACTATTGGCTTTAGGGGTAGATCCACATGTCATTCCGAGAGTTAAAGCATTGTTTAAACTGTTACATGGACAAATTGTATGTACATGACAGTTTAATTTGTGTAGAGTGGACTTTAAAATATCATGGTGACCCTCTTTAGCATGCTTTGAGTTTTTCAGACGCTGAGGTAACATCTACAGAATGTAAGGGGAGCAGGTGCCTTAACTGAAAAGCATGTTAGAGTAATATTTCAATGCATCCTTTAGCATGTACGTAAGTAAAGGTGCTCTCTCTTAGATTTTGTATCTTAAAGTGTCAGATCAAAAATTCCTTTAATAATAAATGAAGTGCACGCTCAAACATCGGGATCAGAAGTGGGGTCATGCACATTTATCTCTTTTTTTTCAGCATTATACACAGGCATGTTAAATTTCAAGTTAGTTTAAGTCCTGTGAAAAAGGCAAATGTAATGTAGATGTAGCTTAATTTATGTGACATCAGATCATCTTTTATTTAAGGCTTTGGAATTCTATATAATTAATAATGATATTTTCTTGTATCAGCATATCAGCACACCAATGTCACAGGCTCAGTGGAAACAAGTATTAATAGTTCTTGTGCCAATTGTTTTCCCAGATCAGTTCCTACTTAACGTTTGCGTAGAGAGGGGTTAATAATAGAAAGCTCCACCCTGCTCACAAAGTGCAAGTCAGTCAGTGTTATCAGGAGACTGCCACCTAGCTGGCTAAAGAAGTCAGGATTACAGCTGACAGCAATAAAAGTCCATAACACTAAAAAGTTGAAAGCTAAGTGAGAAAACTAAAAGTGTGCAGCTGTCTTCTCACAGCTACAAAATAACAATACATCCAAAGCACATAATTTACTTTTAGATCCTGAAATGGCATAAGAGGTTATCTTCCAGTCTCAGAGTTAAAATGTAAGAACCAAAAGACAACCAGGAATATGTTTCTTAATAAGTTTGAATTTTGCTACACAGCTACATTCCAGCATGAGACCTTAAATGCTTCAGTTTCCTGTTGTAAAGGGCTGTCTGATGGAAAGGCAAAGAAATTAAAATAATTAAATACATCTTACACATAAATCAGCATTTAATATTTTAGGTGGACCTTTTTTGGGGGTTACTGAAATGTCTTTTACTGCTGTCCCCATTCACAGGCAGTTCATTGTTTAGTTTCCTTTACCGGTACTCAGGCACTTCTCCAAACTGGGGAAGACTGCCCTTTACCATAAGAAATACAGTGATTACAAATAAGTGCCTTACACAAGAAAAGAAGGAAAAAAAAAAAAACAACCCCCCCAAACATACCAAAAAAAAAAACCTATCCCTTTAACTTTGTTTGCAGGGCCAGTAATTAACTTTTCAAAATGTGCCCAACTACCCACTGCTTTCAAATATAAGGTCAAATTCACCAGACACTCAACAGTCAATCATTACTTTTTGTGTCAGGGACACAACTTCTGGCTAGTGCTAATTTCCAACACTGCTTGATTGTCACCAGTAACTAGGTAAAGGTTTACAAATTAAAGATGTAAATCACTGACAGTTGTCAATAATCAACCATTTTTACCTTCTACTCTATTTTCAATAAGATTTACAATCTTTACAAACCATGTAAGTGCCATCTTCAGTTAAAGGGATTTAAAGTTAAAGACCAGGCAATATTTTTTTTCTCTACAAGCAAGTGTAGGTTGAACCCACACAGCAAACAGATCTGATCTTCATTTTAAGATTTTAACACCTTTACCCACATAAAGCTCTACAACCTCGATAAAACCAATGCATTCCTACCACACCAGTTCTGCCATTTTACCTTAATTTAGCTAGTAATGTTCAGAAGTTTTTTAAAACTGTGATGATCATTTTTTAAGGATTACAAGGTCATTAAGGTAATTAGGATTTTTATCAGGCTCTTGCAACAGACTGCACTGAACAAGTCTGAGCACACTTTATTAACTGGTATTAAAGTGTGTTAGATTAGTAATGTAACATTTAATAAATAACTGTTGAGATATGCATTAAACATTGACATTATATTTAAGGCGGAAAAGTATTATATTAGTCATGTGCATGTGATGGTCATCCACTGGAAAATAAAGAAATTTACGCTGACTTAAGCAAATTGTAATTTATGCTGAATAATGACTTTTGTTTCTCACTTGAAGTGACTGTCATACATTTAAAACTTTAACCCAAATTGCATACAGTTAACTATCTCAAAATTAATTGGTTTAAGTGCTATCATTTTATGCTATACTTAACTAGCTAGGTCTTAGCCAGGCTAACGTTACTAATATTATAAAACGCTTAGCCCACTTCATATAACGTTAACAATAGTTAGTCAACATTACGTTAACCTTTACCTACTTATTTTAATTATCTAATATTTCCCTCAATTTTGCTTAACAGCGGTCCAACTTACATAATTAAGAGTGGCTAAACACAACGTGTTTCAGCTGCCGTAACTTACCATCAAACAACTCCAACATGTTATTGGGTTAGCATTAATTGCTTATAATGGCTAACTTCGCTTAAAGGGGCTAATGAAATGACGTTTATTGCTAATTGGAAACAGGAGGTGTGGTCAGGTGTCAGTTGACGTTTGCTAACATTAGCTGCCTTTGGCTTCTCATCATAACCATATTGGAGAAACAACCATTGTACTTCTAGAGGGACAGTTTTAAAGTTTTTAGTCCAGTCAACAAACGTGTGTTTATCCCTCAAGCGGAAAACCTCGTCAAAAGTTGCCTCATCGGTGCGGTGGGTGTTGCCTTTAACTCCTCATAGGAGTAAACCAGAAGTGATAACGTTACTCTTTCTTTGCTAGTGCAGCTAGGAAGGAGGTGGCAACATCACTGCAAAAAGGTTTCAAGTAAGTTAGTTTACCAAAGCCAACAGATGTCCGACAAGTAAATTTTTTCCCGGTATACCTCATTTGCTACTGCTGATCTCGGGTAATTTCTGATCCCCGATGACTTCCACTATCTCAGCCTGGATTTGGAGTGAAAGATTTTGGCTTCCCGAAAATGTTACATGGGCGGACCTGGAGCGTCCACCACCTGGAGTTGAGTATCCCCGACTGGGACACTTACTGTACGCCTTCCCCCTGGCTGTCGGAGTTTTTCTTCTAAGGCTGCTTTTTGAAAGGTAAAACAAAAGTCTTTTTATGTTGTTAATTTAGTGAAGTCCATCATCTGGATGCCTGTTCTGTGTAGTTGCAAAGTTAAGGGCTACAGTCTCTTGTGGAAACTGTTGTTCATGAAGAAGAAAAAAGGAAAACACTTTCAAAAATAACAAAACAGATGATGCTTCTTCCAGTAATCTTAACATGTGAGTCAGTCTATATTAAACACTCTGAAAACTAAAAAGAACTAAGCCTGTGTAGACTCATTGAGCTGTTGCTGTCACAAATCCCTAAAAACAAGAAAAAATCTCTTAAAATTTTTGTTATTCATAAATGGGTCTGCATCAGCTTTTGCCTCTTCGTGTGAGAGATAATTATAGTCCTTTTTTCTCTTTGTGAAGGATTGCTCTTGTGCTCCTAGTTCCTAAGAATGCAAGATGTCACTGTTGTTTTTGCTTAAACCTTTAATTAATAGTGTGAGGTTTTCTTTTGAGGTGATGACACATTACATTAACACCAATGGCTTGAGAAACACACTTTAACATTGCTCAGCAATGATAGCTATGTAAGGATAGCTTAGGGGGAAAACGTAAATGGCATATAATTATCAAAATCTTATTCCTTAAGTCATTACTGGAAACTGAGTATTTCATGCCTGCATTAGTGGCTTTTTAAACTAGTCAGTGCAGTACGTATCATACAGAGAAAGTCGTCTTTACAGCAAAGTTCATCTAAATTAGAGGTTATGCAAACTTTCCCAGGAGTACTTCATTTAGAGTAAATTACCAATGACAAGGCAGGCCAAGGCCAAGTCTGTACTTCTATTCATTCAACCTTTTTCCAAGGCAAGGAAACTACTTAAGACACATGGAGTGCTGGAGACAGAGATGCAACAAATGGCTCAGAGTTAAAGCATGAATACTGATCAACCAGAGTAGATGAACCAGATGATCTTGTGACACAAGTCAGAGTTTTGGTCGAGTCGGCCCTCCCACCTCTGTCTTCTAGCCTCTCACATGATAGGTCATCACGCTCTGTTTAGACTAGGTGCTACATTCCCCAGGATTTCTGTAAATGCCTGCCTGTGTCTCCCCTATGGGCCCTATTGTACTCTCTATCCCTCCCTAGATACACATGCATGTCAAACATCACTTTGTGCAAAAACTGCTGAAGCTCAACAGTTAATGTCAGTAGGGAAAGCCCTACCCGATGTTAGCATAGAGTTCATCTGTTTCTGGAAGTGTTTAACTTTTCTCTCTGACTCTTTCCTGGTCTGAATGTCTCTCTTAATACCACACCACCTCTGTCCCCTCCCTGCCCCCACTCTCTCTTTTTTTTGCCTCGGTCTGTGTGTATACAGGCTAGTGGCCAAGCCCTGTGCCCACATACTTCAGATTCAGGCGGGAGTGCCTCGACGAGCTCAGCCCAATGATGTCCTGGAGAGAGTGTATCAGTCCAAAACGGTACATAAGACCCATGTTTGTTCTGTAGTCCATTAAATGTTTCTCTGCACACCCAGGAATACACCACCACCACAGGCATAATGATGTGTTAAGTAAATACTTCATGTGGTGTGACAATCATACCACCTGGTATTGTGGTTTTTTAAGCATGTTATTATTTGTCCTGTACTGTCCTCTTTAGTGCCCAGACTCGAGGCAACTGGAGGGACTCTCCAAGCAGCTGGACTGGGATGTGCGCAAAATACAGAGATGGTTTCGCATCCGTCGGAACCAGGACAGGCCTAGCACACAGAAAAAGTTCTGTGAGAGCATGTAAGTTTCTACTAAACTGCTCAGAAGTGTGCACACAGACTCCTTTGTAATTGTAATAATGATTATGTATGTATGTATGATAATTAACTTTTCCTCTAGTGCTCATTAGCAAATATTATAATGCTTACACAATATAGTAAGACAGTGAATGTGGTGAAAGTCTTTATGCTAGCCCTATGGACCAAGACAGTAAACATGGTAAAAGTTAGCATGCTAACACAGTACACTAAGATAATGAGCATGGCAAATTTTGGCATGCTAACACATTATACTGAGATAGGGAACATGGCTGATAAGAGTCATTATGGTGACACCATACACTGAGATAGTAAACATGGTAAATGTTAGAATGCTAACATTATACACTGAGATAGTGAACATGGTAAATGTTAGCATGCTAGCACTCTACAACAAGTTGTTGAACATAGTAAATGCTGTTATGCTAGCAGGATACATTATGCTAGTGAACATGATAAATGTCATCATGCTAACACCATACACTGAGATAGTAAACATGGTAAATGTTAACTTTGTCTTTGTAAGCATGTTAACCTTAAGATGTAGCTCAAAGCACTGCTGTGCCCTCAATCAGCATTAGCATGACTTATTGTTTTTTAAGAGAGAAAAAAGGTTTGATTTTACCAGTTCTACCTTTTTTTCACTTCAGGTGGCGATTTACTTTTTACCTGGGGGTTTTTATCTATGCCATTAGCCATTTGTGGGTGGTAAGTTGAAAAAGTAGACTGTCTTGTTTTTTACACTATTCCAATATTGTTGCATACCTTGAGCTTCTTCTGGTTTCTCCATCAGAGACAGCCTTAATAATTACACTATGCTCATTTAATCTATTTCTGTTAGTCTCCTTGGATGTGGGACACCACCCAGTGTTGGCACAACTATCCCTTTCAGGTTAATAATTTTTTTATTATTTGTATAATCTTTTTAACCAGTTGCCTATATTATAATTCTAATCTGTTGGTAGGCTGATATGTTTGTTAAAGGTGTTTTTTTTGCCTCACTCCCTCCCAAAGCCCATAAGCCCTGGACAGTACAACTACTATGTAGCGGAGCTGGCCTTCTACTGGTCTTTGATGTTTTCCCAGTTCACAGACATTAAACGTAAGGTGCGTCAACAACAGCTTAGTGGATACTATTTTTATAATAAAATTTGCAGCTGTAGAAATCTTTTGTCAGCTTTTCACATTCCCTTCCTAATGTGCCATATTTATTTTTCTTTATTCTTGTAGGTGTGTTTGTAGGTTTAGCTTGAACAGTATAGTAACTGATGTATTAGCCTTAGCTTATTATTATGGGATCTGGCAGAGCAGGTTAGACAATAAAATGCTGCTGCTTCACAATGCTGTACAATGCTTCTTAAATATAGCTTTACATTAGCCTGTCATCCCAGTATTTACACAGTCTTGATGAATGTACAAAGATCAGCAGTGGTATTTACTCTACATCCAACAACTTCATCAAGTTGTTCCATGAGCTGAAAGTGTTTTTTAAATTCACAGTGCAAGTAGCTTGAGCATCCTATTTAGCCTTTTCTCTCTCTCTCTCTCATCTTCCTGTATTTCTTTGATGGCAGGATTTTATGATCATGCTTGTCCACCACCTGGCCACCATAATGCTCATCACATTTTCATATGCCAACAACATGCTAAGAGCTGGCACTCTGGTCATGTGTGTGCACGATGTGTCCGACATCTTCCTTGAGGTAAAAGAGCTCAGTGATGAAGATTTATCTGACAGCACTTTATCCAATAAGCATGCTGGAGAGGGTTCTGGGTTTTACTCAGCAAACACTATTGTTTAAAATGTAGGCAAACACAGCTGGTTACATTGAGCTGGACTGTGAGCTACTTGTACTACCTTTCTGATAGACAAAAAATAGATATTACTGGAAATTACAGCAAAGATACTGGTGTGGTATTTTCTTACTGTGTCATTATTTTCAAAAAGTGCCTTATTTATTCCCAAAGGCTGCCAAGTTGGCCAACTATGCCAAGTACCAGAGGCTCTGTGATGGCCTGTTTGTGGTGTTCAGCATAAGTTTTTTCCTCACTCGACTCGTCATCTATCCTTTCTGGTAAGACATATGAGAGCTTATTTACATGTCATTTTTGCACAAAATTAATTTCTTAATCAACTAGTTATTATTATAATTAAGTATTGAGAGCTCAAGTAACCTCTGTATGTGTATATTTGTTGCAGGATTGTCAACAGTGTTCTGTTTGAGAGCTGGGAGATCATTGGTCCATACCGGGCATGGTGGTTGTTAAATGGGTTGCTGTTGGTCCTGCAGGCTCTTCACATCATCTGGTTCTACCTCATTGCTCGTATTGCTATCAAAGCCATATTCAAGGGAAAGGTGAGTCTGGCTTGTGTAAGAAAAAAAGACAAAAAGTCTAAATAAGACAGTGGCTTGTGCAATTTTAAGTAAAGATTACTTGATGGTCAGTTCACTCATCAGTTTGGTCCAGAAACATCTTAGCAGCTATTGGATGGATTGTCACGAAATTCACGTATAATCCCACTGATTTATGTTATTCTGTAGTGTGTTTCATTAACATGAGGTTGGCATTGTTCTAGTAAAATGTCATGAAAACAATTGATAACAGCTGACATTCGTGGTTTCTTTGGGAATGAGGAGTGACTAAAACATGTGATACATATTATCTGCTGTTAGAGGTCTGAGTTTTGAGTATTGTTGGAAACACTGATGTGTCAGCAAATTATTTCCATATCTCCATGATGAATTGTCAAAGATTTTGTGGAGTCTTGTTCTTGTCAAATGATGAATTCAACTGACTTCGATGATTCCTTAACTTTTCCTCTTTTTGCCACTAGCTGATTAAGTTTCTTCTGAGTGAAATGGATCAGTTGGGTTTTTTTTTTTTTTTTACTTTTCTCGCAGTTCCAGTTGTTAGTGAAACTTCCATTTTTTCTTGTGTTTCATTTGACAGGTGTCAAAAGATGACCGCAGTGACATCGAGAGCAGCTCAGATGAGGAGATTCATTCTAACTGCACTAAAAATCCCAGTCAGATCCTACAATCAAAGGACAGTAGTCCAACTGGTAACCTAAATGGAGAAACTCACGACCACTGAGTACCATGAAGGAATATTTACCTCCAATGTGACTTTCATTCACCTCCTGGTTGCCTGTGTGACCCACCATGTCACTTTGACCCCCTGAGAAGACTTAAAACTTTATTTTTCCACAAAGAAGGGTTTGCTAAAAGAGGACTTGAATACAAGAGAGGCCCATGTGTGGACTTGGCATTGTCTTATTGAGTCAGGTTTACACTGTGTGAGGTTTTACACCTGCTTTTTGCTTACAGGAGAAGACAGCAAACCGTGTGTGGTCTGTCTACACCTCGCTGTGTATGTGTGTGTTTGTGTGAGTTCTCAAGGTTAAAAAATTGCAACAACGGCATTCTGTAAACTCATTTTATACATAAAAACAATTTTTATTACTTAACACGTAATATATTATGCAGCTGTAAAACAAATTACTGCATGCATCTGTCTTACTGAAAATACTGCAAAAATGTCTTAAAATGCCAAAGGGTTCTTAATAAAAAATGAGATAATGATTCCAGGGAATAAAGTGCAAGATATTTGTTCTGATACAGATGGTAAACTTAGCTAAATAATAATTAGTGCTGCAACTAACGATTATTTTCACTATCTATTAATGGCTTCAGGCATTAAATGTCAAAAAATAGCAAAAAGGTGACAACCACAACTTCCTTAAGTGAACTTATATTGTCTACTTAGACCAGCTGTCCAAATCTAATTATATTTGATTTGCTCTCATGTTGAGAAGGAGAAGCTTAACATTTTGGTTTCACGTTTGCTTGAAAAAATTACAAGTAATTGATTATTAAAGGAGATGTTTTTCTGTAGATGTCAAAGTGGCTTGATCCACTTATCGTTCCAGCTGTAATGCTTATATGGCAGCAGCCGATACCGTACTGTAGGTGATCCACAAGCTGGCGTGAGATGGGTGGAATAGTGGATCTTCTTTAATATCTTATTTTATTGCACTCTTCTAGTGCAGCAAATACTTCCTCACTGAACTCGTTGTACTTTAGACTGAAAAAGTTGGAGAAAAAAAAGTAGTTAGAAGTCAGCTTAAAATGCTGGGTGATACTCTGGCTCAGGATAGTTTACAATCTACTGAAGAGCTTCAGGCTTACTTCATCTCCAGCATGTTTTGGCTGTCCTGCATGACCTGGACGAGGGCTGGGACTGAGACATCAGTCAGTGAGTTGTTTCTCAGTTCCAAGCTTTTTAAAGTCTTACTGGCTCTTATAGCAGCACACAAGTCCTCGACAGTGGCATCTGTCAGACCAGTCATTTCGACACTACAAATAAATAGAGGTGGAGAGATTTGAATGTGGTGCATGTGAATGTGGTTTAAAAAAAAGCTCTAAGTAGGGTGTTGAACTCACTCCAGTTCCTCCAACAGACAGTTTGGATGTGCAACAGCATCCAAAAGATGTTTGACTCCTTGGTCTCCTACTTTATTTAAACCCACAGTCAGGGACTTAAGTTGAGAAGTCCCACTTCTCAGCACTACGCCCAGCTCTTTGAAGACCAACTCGGTTAACTGGCATCGGCACAACCTGTAGGGTGGAGCAGGACACACGGTGATCTAAATTTATGCAAAGAATGTGACATGTAGTCCTTTATTACAGAAAAGTCAAAAGAGTTCATAAAGGTGATCCTACCCAAGTTTTTTTATTTGGCACCCAGGTCGACTGAGAGCTTTGCAGAGCAACAGCGCCCCCTCCTGGCCCAATTCATTCACAGACAGATCCAGCTCTGAGAGAGTGCAGTGCTCTGACATCAATGCCTCCATCAAATAGGGACAGCACTCACCTGTCAGCTCACTATCAAAGAAACTAAGTGAAACATAAACAAAGGATCATCAATGACGGAAAAACATGAAGGCGAGGGATGATATTTAAGCTGTTTGGGAGGCATCCGCAAGAGGAATTTTTAGCATCCTTTAAATGTTCGTTTCACTTTTGCAGCACATCGAAGGAAAGGAATTCACTGCAGATTCATCACTGTAAAACACACACTTACTCGAGGCTCTGCAGTTTACAAAGTGGATGTTGCAGGGATTTGCACAAAGCCCCCACTCCACTGTTACCAATCTTGTTATGTGTCAGGTTCACTTTCCTCAACTGTGATTGGCCAGAACACAAAGCTGCTGATAAGGCCTCCATGGATGGCAAAGTCAACTTGCAGCTTTGTAGCCTTTCAGTGAACAAAATAAGGTCAATTTTCAAATCTTCAATTCAATTATTTAAACATAAATAGACAGCTCTGACAAAACACAACACTACCAAATGTAAAGTACATACTGGAGCTCCTGTAGTTTACAGTGAGGACTGTGTAGTGCTCTGCACAGTTGGATGAAGCCCTTGTCTCCGATCTCATTCCACCTCATGTCTAGCAAACACAACTGAGAGGTGCCTGAGGTCAGGACAGACACCAGATCGTCACAACTTGCCTCTGTCAGACTGCATGCTTGGAGGCTAAATAAAGCAAAAGTAAAATATCATGGACTGAAGTGAACTCAGAGATTTTAAATTTAAAAGACTTTGAGCTAATCTTACTTTAAGCTCTGCAGCTTGCATTCTCTGAGTCCGTTGCAGAGGATTTTGAACCTTTCATCTCCGATGTGGCTCTGAGAGAGATTCAGCTCTTTGGTGATTCCTCTGCTGACGGCTGAAGCCAGATGAGGGACAGCCCCAGTACTCAAGGAGCTGTCTGACAAGCTGAGGGGCATTACAAAGCAATCTTAAATGACAGCAGACTTAACATGCAAAATTAAATTTGCCAGGACATATGATTTTTTTAACATGACTCACTTTACACTATGTGACAAGCTTATAGTTGGAGCCAGCACCTTGGCTTTGTCCTCTGTCAAATTCCTTGTCATGTACAGATTCAGCTGCGCCATCTCTCCGAGGCATGTGACAACATAGTTAAGAGCTACACAGTCCTTGAGGCTCATGTCTCCATAGCTCATGCCTATTCGTGCTGAGGAAGTGATGATCTCCTTCACCCAACTCTCATTTTGAGCTTGATGAAGCAGATGGAAGCAGTGGTAGTGTTCAATTTTGTTCCAATGCTTCAGGCTCATCTCTGAACTGGTTTTAAACCAGTGTTTGAAATCCATGATTCGATCAGAGTTCATCTCACCCAGCAGGGTCTCCAGTGGTCTGCGCTGAACTGGGTCTGAGAGAGCTGACAAGAAGACATCTAGAAACTTTGCTCGTTTTTTGTGTTTTTCCAACATCTTCTCCACACCCTCAGATGACGACTTGTCCAAAAAGAAAGAGGTGGCCAAGAGAAAGTCCTGCATCAGTTGGGAGTGAAAGGAGAAGACTCGTTTATCTGACTGGTCACCAGCTATCTGCAAGAAAACGCCAACTGAGGTCAGAAATTGCTGAAGACCAAAAGAATCCATTTCCTTGTTGGTGCAGATGGAGTGCTGGTCGTGGTAGCAGTGAGATGCCATCCTCCCGAGGGCCAACACTAGTTCTCTGTTGCAGGCCTCATTTAGCGAGAGCGTCTGAATCAGGTGAACCAGGATATCTATGCACAGCTGAGATATCGTCTCGGGAAGTTTGGCTCTAGCATCCATCAGAGACTTGTACATAGAACAAACTGTCCAACAAAACCTGGGAAAGGTGCAGATGTCATAAAAGCCAAGAGTCCTCTCCATGTGCATTCGTGCTTTGTTGGCAGCAGCTGGATCAGTGAAAAACCTATTAAAGTATACTTCTCTCTGTGGCTTCAGAAACCCCAACACTTCTACCTGAGTGCCACTCAGAAATTTCACACATTCTGTTGGTCTGATCGCCACCACAAACGCGGCTCCTTTCAGGAGTAACCCATGAAGCAAACTGGCAACTAAAAAGGACAGTGAAACCGCCTCGTTGGGGTCAGAGGAGAGGGTTTGGACTGAGGGGTCCGAGCTCTGTAAGCACCGATCCAGATCATCAAAAACAAATAATACTTCTTCAGGCTTCTCCATAATAAGGGGCAAAGACTCAGGAGACACAGGAGGCTGATGTTGCAGCATTAAGGTCTCCAACCTTACCAATGACCCGCTCAGAGAGTTTAACTCTCTGAGCCGAAAGTGGAACACAAAGGAAAAGTTTTGAAGGTGTTCTCCTTTTGCCCAGTCCACAACAAGTTTCTCCAGAGTGGTTGTTTTCCCTGATCCTTCAGGACCGACCAGTATGACATTTTTGTGTCCATCAGACAGCGCGGTGTGGACGGCTTGATCAACAGAGGGCGAGCTGTCTTCAACATGACCTTCCTGGGCTTCATTAGTCAGCAGGGATATGTACCTATTGTTGTTTATCACACTGACTGAAGGCTCTCCTCCAAGAAGAGTCGACGTGCCCTTTGACTTCAGGATATGAGTCATCAAAGCGTTTTTGTCCATTGTGTGCACAAATCACTGTTGTAAGAAAACATAAAACATAATTGACTTTGAGCACGACCGCCTGTACGCAGCTAGTCATTCCTGTCTGCAAATAAATTACAATGTTACGAACTTGTCTTCGTCTTTCCACATTACACAAGATGCAGTAACAGTAAGCGACAATGCACGTTATAATTTTCCAAAGCACGGGAACAAAGTGTACAGTTACCTTGGATGCAGTACTGTTGCAAAACAAAAGCAAATGAGACAAAGAGTCCAGAAGAAAGTATCTTTTAAGAGCGGACAGATTTTTGTTTTGACGGAGAAGTTACGCCTGATGCAATTTTGCTGCAAGAGTGAAAAGCTTTGTGATAAAACACGAGCTCAAAGGAGGAAGTACAGTGTGATTTTATGCCCTGAACATTGACTTACAGACGCGACAGGGAGTGTAGCTACTAGCAAGTCAAATCGCTGCGTTTACGGAAATATAACGTAAGAATAAATCAATATTGCACAAGAGGGAGTGATGTTGTACTGAATATCAGCACGGCTGTGATGTACTGGCACGAAGCCGCAATTGGTAATGAACTAATCTATTCTAATGTATTATCTTAATTTTTAATAGGATATTACTCTAATATTGTTACGTTTACTTTTACAGTATAGTCTGACGCTAAATGCAATGATATACTTTCTAAATACATTTAGCTGTTAATGTTCGTCTACTTTTACTTAAGTAACACTATGAATTGAGAACTCAGGCTGCTTGTGA
>JAPZDY010000002.1:17224347-17249524 GCA_029783645.1 Ctenochaetus hawaiiensis | reverse complement strand
TATACGTATGCATCTGCTTGAAAAATGCATTATGCCCATATGTCAGGCTTACATTCAGGTATGTGCAAGCATGCTCCTATGTAATGAAGACTGTAGTATATCATTATCACTCATTTCTTTTCCACTTTCCCCAAAGATACCTTGTTGAACAAAGAGATGTGGACCTCAATGTAAGAGATAAATGGGACAGCACTCCTTTGTAAGTATTGACAAACAGTCCAATTCTCTGCCTAAGACAGTACCATTATCTTATCAGACTACAATGTGACGGTCTTGTTTTTCAGGTATTATGCTTGTCTCTGTGGCCACGAGGAGCTGGTCCAGTACCTGTTGGCTAGTGGTAAGTCTGGAATTTTGCCGGCTTACTCTCCTCTGAACCTTTTAACTATTTAGTAATTCACACATAAAAACAGAAAATATTGTAGGTTGATGTCATTTTAATTGCACTGAAATGTTCTGAAGCACAATCTCAGTTTTTTGTTGCCTTATCTTTGCTTTCAGGTGCCAAGTGTGAAGCCAACACGTTTGATGGCGAGAGGTGTGTGTATGGCTCTCTGAATGACTCCGTACGACGCCTGCTCAAAGAGTATAAGTGTGTCAGTGTCCGCGCCATGCAGCGAGATGATTTTAACTACTTTCTGCACACGTAAGGATCATGTGCACATTGGTGATTCATGCAAACAATTTAATTTCTCTGCAGAGCAAGAGACAGAGCTGTTCAGTATTCTGCTGTGAAAAGAGGCAGGACAATGAGTATGCCATAGCACCTTTACAGTTTGTGTGTAAACTTGCATCCCTCTGTCTAATACAAACATTTGTGTGTTTTTGTTTTAGGTTACTGGAGCAAGGTCAACACAGTGACGTGAAGTTCTTGGTTCATGGACAAATATTCATGGCGCACCGATGTGTTCTTAGTGCACGCTCAGAGTACTTCACTGACATGTTTGAGACCAAATGGAAAGGGAAGAACCTGATCACCCTCAAACACCCTTTGGTAGATAAAGAAAATATGTATTCTGGTTCATTAATTATGTGCTGCTGGTGGTTTTGTTATCATACAGTCATGTCTATTATACACTGTCTGGCCAAAAAAGAAGTCGCCACCTGGATTTAACTAAGCAAATAGGTAAGAGCCTCCCATTGGATAATTACTGCATGGGTGATTAACTTTCAGCTGGCAACAAGTTATTTAACCCCAACTGATGCAATGAGTAGCTTCTCATTTCTTAAACAACCATGTCGAAAGACACATCCCGTGGTCGTGGAAAAGATGTTAGTCTGTTTGAGAAGGGTCAAATCATTGGCATGCATCAAGCAGAGAAAACATCTAAGGAGATTGCAGAAACTACTAAAATTGGGTTAAGAATTGTCCAACGCATTATTAAAAACTGGAAGGATAGTGGTGAACCATCATCTTCGAGGAAGAAATGTGATCGGAAAAAAATCCTAACTGATCGTGATTGGCAATCACTTAAATGTTTGGTGAAATCAAATCGCAGAAAAACAACAGTAGAACTCAGGGCTGTGTTTAATAGTGAAAGTAAGCGCATTTCCACATGAACAATGCAAAGGGAACTCAATGGATTGGGACTGAACAGCTGTGTAGCCCTAAGAAAACCGCTAATCGGAAAAAAGACTTCAATTTGCTAGGGAGCATAAAGATTGGACTTTGGAGCAGTGGAGGAAGGTCATGTGGTCTGATGAGTCCAGATTTACTCTGTTCCAGAGTGATGGGCGCATCTGGTTAAAAAGAGAGGCAGATGAAGTAATGCACCCATCATGCTTAGTGCCTACTGTACAAGCCTGTGGGGGCAGCTGACTACCTGAATATACTGAATTTATACTGAATGATCAATGGATTTTTTCTTTCCTGATGGCACGGGCATATTCTAAGATGACAATGCCAGGATTCATTGGGCTCAAATAGTGAAAGAGTGGTTCAGGGAGCATGAGACATCATTTTCACACATGGATTGGCCACCACAGAGTCCAGACCTTAACCACATTGCGTACCGTAATCAAAGCTAAAGAAGATCCAACGAAATATCAGAGTGTGTGACTTTTTTTTTGAGTGGTGACTTTTTTTTTGGCCAGGGAGTGTATTTATGCAGTAATACAAGCATATTGTGTTCACTGAAATTTGAATTTCAGGTTAACCCTGCAGCCTTTAGAGCGATCCTGCAATACTCCTATACAGGTGGGTGGGTGTTAAAGCTGCAACTTTGGTTACAACTTTAAGACTTTGCAAGAATTTCAATCACAATATGTTTAATATGTAATGAGTGAGTAACAAAGATTCACTGTTTTGGATGAACTGCAAACCCAACAAAAAATAATTTATTTTTTAGGATATACAAATCTCTTTGTTTTCAATATAATACTATGGTGAATATTATTTAAATGATAGCATGGAAACAGATAAAAACTTTGTATTTCACTGAACTGTTATTTTAGATAACTTTACAAGGATAGGCTTACAACTTTTCAAGTCTGTTCAAAATCAGCAGTCGGTCAGTCAATGGTCAGTTGCCCCTGTGGACACCGAAACAGGTTTTTCTTGCCGTGATCGTTCCTCCTGTGCATACAAGCTGGAAAGAGAACATTTCCTACTATGCTTTCATCATAAGAGAGAGGGGACAAAATCCACAGTCCTTGTTCTTGTGTAAAAAATACATTCTGTTTTATCTGAATTCTGTCCAAGGATAATATAATGCTTTAGTCTTATGAGTTAGACAAACAATGCAGAATTAGGAGCTCATATGACTTGAAAATACCCATTCACAGTCTTTTTCAGAGATATAGTGCTGTTTGTTTTAGTAGTGGTGCATGGACATGGTAAAGCAAGCTGGCTCTTCTTGAAGTTCATTTTGAGGAAAAGTAACAATGCAGGCAGAAATTAAGCTCATCCAAAAGTCCAGGCTTTGAAAATGTAGTTAAGCCAGTTTTCTTGTCCTGCAGGCATTTTGAATGCAGCAAAGTGGCTCTGTGATGTTTCTATGCAAGTGCATCATGCATTGAGAAACTGTCACATGATCAAATTATGAATGATAGGATTATTTTTGCTGGCTTTTCATCTGAACAAGTTAGCTGAACAAACTGAACAGTTAGCTATTTATGGACCAGAGAAAAATAATTTAGTTGACCTTGCCACTTGAAGGCTACTGGCACTTACCTGCTCCTTTTAAGGTGGAATATTTTGTTTAAAGGTTACCAAGTGCATGAGTTGACTCTTTGAATCGATCACTTCACCAACTTTGACCTTTCAATTTTTTTTCATTTTGCCTGACATATGCTATGCTCCAGGCAAAATACAAGCTAACTGTCCTTTACAGCATGTCTGAACCAGAAAAAGAAAAAACACAAAAATAAATATTTTTCAGTTGCATGTAGACCTTACATGTAGTCATGTAATTTTTTTTTCAAAACATACACACCTACAAGCACATGCAGACCAACTGAATGCCACGTGTATTTGCCCTTTAGGGGAAAAAAAAGACTTTAATGTAGGTGTCATAACTTTCTTAACAATTTTTTTCCTTAATGTTACAGGACGAATGGATATTGATATAAGTCTTGTGGAGGACTCCAGGCGACTTGCTAAGCAGTGCAAAATGACAGAGCTCATAGAGGAGCTGCAGAATAAATGCAAACAAGTGTATGACTTTGGTAAGAACTACTTCTGGCTCATATTTAAACTTCTAAATATTACCTGTGTAAAACACAAACAACTTCAAAATACTTAAATACATTTTAACTGTTAAGTGTAATTAAAGTATTGACAGTTTTTCCTTGGATTGACGTAATCCCACCTGAATGATGTCTGTCTTGTCTCTTTTGTTGCTTACTTTTCTTTTGCTGTAGTGTCTCATAAGCCAGGAGTCTGTGTGAAAGTGCTCAGCCTGGAGCCTCCCAGCTGTCAGCTTCAGGAGGAGATGGCTCAGTTAGCAGACTGTGCACTTCCCACCGAACTTAGAGTGAGCACATGAGAGCAAAAACTAAAACTTAAACTAAGACAGCTGCTTCTAAAACCCTGATGCCAAACAAGGTGGGACGCTTTGTTAAACATAAACAAAACTTCATGTGCTGATTTTCTAATCTTTTTTGGCAAATGCTCAATTTAACACAGTATGAGCACAATATTTATTCATTAATTTATTTTAATGTTTAACTTTTATCAGCTTGATGATTTCTGTGAATAAATGCAAATTCAGGCAAGTAAGGACAGGGCAGCAAAAGACTGCGATAGTTTTGAAATGCTAAAAAAAAACCTGTTTGGACGAATACACAGGTAAGCAAGGAAGGTAACAGGTGATGGTGTCATGATTGGGTGTGGCATCAAAGGCTTGGATGCTCACAGACAAAGATGGGTTGAGGTTCACCACATGGTCAAACACGTGATTGTATAAAGAAATTTACTACATTTGCTGGGGTACACTTTGTAAAACTGCTGTTGGTTAACACAGTTTGTAAATGATTGCACATATGTTTTGCACAGCGTCCAGACATTTTTTTTGGAATCAGGGCTGTATATTAGTTTAAAATGAACCCACGTTGACTCTCTGTTTTTTTCTGTTTTTCTCCCTAGGTTGGATTCGGTGAGCTTCCATTTAACAGAGTAGACCACTTCCCTACTTATCCTGACATCTGCTTCAGAGTCGAGGGTTATAATTTTTTGTGTCATAAGGTACGAACTACAAAGCTGCACAACATTCCTCCACCACAATACAAACCTGCAGACCCTCTTGCTCAAATTAGAGCTTCATTGTGTGTTTCCACGTGTCTCCAGGCGTTTTTTTGTGGACGTAGTGATTATTTTAAAGCCTTGCTGGAGGACCACTTCAGTGAAGGGGAGCAGCTGCAGTCCCAGCCCAGCACCCCTGTGATTACTCTACACAACATATCCCACGAAATATTTATCCATGTCATGTATTACATCTACACGGATGACACAGAGGTTGGTGCACAAATTCTGTCTCAAATTATTTTGTGAACCCATTAATTGTTTTATCCATAAAATACAGAACAGTTTTCTGTAAGTCTACCAGCCAAGGAGACGTAAAAAATCCTGAAACAGAAGCATCACCCCAGTGGAGTTATTTGTGGCTGAAAAACTGGTTTCCTGTTGCTAAGGGTGAACCTGTGACAAAGAAAAAAGTGACTGTACATACAGAGTGTCATAAACATGCACTTTAACTGCTGCTTATTTAAATGGTTCATAATTCTAACTTTTTTAAAAAAATGGAAGGGGTCGCTCGTAATAGAAAATCCACAGAATCATAATCTGTCTCTTCAAAACTTCACCACACTGCTGTGTCATTGCAAAGTTTTAAGCAGCTGTTATCACAAAAAAGCTCTAAAAACTTGGTGTAAACCAGCTGTCCAGAAGCAGGCAGCAGGCAGACACAGTTAGCAACCAGCTGGTGAACTCAGTGGAGCATTTAGCAGCTAAAAGGGCAGAAACAACCCTCAGGAGTCAGGGGAGACCAAAGCAGAGCTAAAAGGTGTGAGTGAATATTTAACCGACACTCATCAAAAGACTTCACTAAAAAGTACAACATTTTCTTGATCTTTGAAAAGGTAACTAGTGGTTGTGAACACAAACTTGAGTACAAAAGCCTGAAAAAGAAGCTCAGTCAGAGGGATGTCATGTTGATCTGTTGATAATGGACTACAGAAAGAGTGTTTGTACCTCAAGCGGGAGCACACAGTGCTTTATGATGAAGCCAGCTCAAAAAGTGGCAAAAAAACAGTGTTCTTCAACTGGCCACTTGAGGCAGGCTCCAAGCAGTTTATTACCCATTTAAACAGAAATAAGTCAAAACTAAACATATTTACAGCCTGCTACAAAAAAACTCTTTTGTTCTTCATAGATAATGCCCCCCACTCATTAAAACTACATGAAAAATGATTTTTTATTTTTTTAATTCCTTGTTTAAATTTTTAAGGCTAAAAGTTCAGCATAACAAATGGCGTGGTTGCTGTTTGTGACAGCAGGCTCTAGCTGTCGTCCAGGTGTCGCACAGTCATTGGTTACATTGGTTAATAATGGGTGACATCACAGTGGCTTCAAACTTTGTTTATTTTAATGCTTATTGGTGTGCTAATACACTCTTTGTGAGCGTTGATATCCAATTTAACTTTCTTAACTTTAAATCTCACAAAAGTGCAGACTGATTTGAATAGGACAATGCTATCTGAAAAATTGCCACTAGGATGGTGATATTTTTTTAATAAAGGATCAATGAAAATTAGGTTATCTGTTTGGTTAAACTTACCTACATCAATGGGAAACAATTTTATTTTGAGAAAGGAACACTATGGCATTACTTATTTATGGCCTTTGGAAAAGAATAAGGCGTTAAATTGATTGGCGTTGGTTTTCCTTTGAGGTTAAAGAGACCACAGGGCAAAACCTCAAACTTCAAATGCAAACCTCCCTAACAACAAAAGTCATGTTGCTTGAATGCTTATCATTATTGTCTGACAGCTGACTTGATGTTTTTTATGTCCAGCTGACAACAGACAATGTGTTTGACGTGCTGTGCGTGGCTGACATGTATCTGCTGCCGGGGCTGAAGCGCCTCTGTGGAAAGACGCTCGCCAAAACTATATGTGAGGACAACGTCCTGTACATGTGGAAGACGGCAAAGCTTTTCCGTCTCTCGCGGCTAGAGGATCACTGCACAGAGTTCATGGCCAAGATCATCGATCGGGTGAGTGTCTGTGTCTCTGTGTCAACAGTGAAGGGAGCTTTGAAGCTTACTGTGTTTATACCTTGAGTAATGTCAGTTAATTACATTTACTGATTTGAGGGTTTTCCTTAAAATAATAGTTGGACATTCTGGAAAATGTGTTTATTCCTTTTTTGATCAAAGGTTGGATCACAAGACCAGTGCTTGTCTCACATCTGTACCTTAAAGGCTCACTACGTGACTGTTAAGTAACAATTTTGGTCACAGTCAGTGTAGGAAATTTGCTCTTTTTGCTGTCTTGTGCTCTAATAAGCATGACAGATGTGAATTATGGATTCAAAAAACATACAACTTGAGCCACTCTGTTGTGAACTAGTTATTAAAAGACAATTTTATTATCATAAGTCACAAGAACCAAAATGGTGGTTTTATGGTACTCGACTGCCTAATTGCACAGTACATCTAGCACAACCACTGTACCAGAAGTAAGTATAAAGACTGACTTCTAAAGGTCGTATAAAAACAGTTTTTCTTTTTTAGAACTCCATCAGTTAGATCCTTGTTTTTGCAATTTAACACCTGTAGGCTGAGATCTGTTGTTCTGGGTGTTCTGGTCAGGTACGCTCAGTTTCCCCCTCAGGATAAATTCTCATATATGTTACCTGTCTGTCACAGCTGGTGGAACAGGCCGAGTTTGCAGAGATCATCAAAGAAGACGCAGAGTCGTTGGAGAAGCGACATGAGACCGACTCTGTCCCCCTGGTGGATGAAATCCGTTACCACATCGCCAGCAACGTGCAGACTTACAGCGCAATCGAGGAGGCCAATCAGAAACTGGAGGCCCTGGAGGAGCTGCTCTGCAGCATTAATATTGACTGCTGAGGGGCCAGCAGGTTGTGGTCTTTGACTGCAGCTGCTGCGGAGATTTGGGGTGTGTAAGGTGGAGGCTTTGGGAGGAGATGCATAGTGGAGCAGAAATCTGTAGGGGAAAAAAAACATGCATCTTTATGTTTGTAGGTTTTCTTTTATTTACATTATAATGTAAAGAATATATATTATTTCAAAAGACATTTTGATGTTTGAGAGTCTTTTTGGGGAAAGTTTTCTGTTGGCCTTAAAGTTTTTTGGTTGAGACATACTAAATATGAAAAAAGAAATTTGGTTTAAAGTTTTGAGGAAACTGTGGATTTATATGTCTGAATATATGATATTCTGAACTGTACATGCAGAAATTTATTTTTAGGCATTATTTCTGCTAGAAAAATAACCAAATAGTCATATGGCTCTTTTAAAAAGTACATTACTTGTAGTAACATGCACTTGATAACTTTAAGTAAAAAGAACAGCACTGTACTTGTTCACTTAATTCATCCAGAAAATATTTTTAATCTAGGACTCTTCATTTGAACTTACATAGAATATAGTTTTATGATGTTTTAGTTTTATCTTTAAAAGCATGCAAATTTTATTTTGGATTTGGTGACAAAACTCTCATTACTCTACCTGTAACATTCCTCCACCATGAATACTCAAACTCAGAACTCTAAAATATATTTCTGTCCTCTCTTTGAACCTAAAAAAAAAAATTATGCTGCCATGTATGACAGTTAACCTCTTTGTCTAGTGTGTTTACAAGAAGATAAAGCTGTTATAAAAGTTTTTGCTTGTAAAAATCCACTATCAACAAAGAAAATAGATTTGTTTTTATGGATAAATAACTAATCTTGTTTGTGGCAATTAAACATTGTATTGCAAGCACAAGTAGTGTTTTATTCAACACATTTCCTTATATGTGATTTATGTTATTATGGCTTCATAAAATATAATTGCCCTTACTTTTGCAAGTCATCATGACATATCTTTTAACCATGCTGGCAGCGTGGCTCTACAGATGAGACTGTCATCTGTTGGTGGATCAGCTTCTTTGGTCCAGACTGAAATATGTCAACAACTATTAGATCAACCACCTTGAAATTAAGTTCAGACATTCATGGCTCTGAATGTCTACATGATCTGTAATCATGATGACTTCTTCTGTAGCGCCCTCATCTGGCCATAGTCTAATTTCATCTGAAATTCCTGCTAATGAATAATGAAGCTAATGATGTTCCCATCGACCTCAACTTTACTGGAACATTTCCTCAGTGTGGCATTTATCATTAAATATATGGGTTTTAAACACTATCATGTGGTTGTTAAAAGAAGTTTTATTTTTTTATCAGTAAGATCTTATAGAACTTTATCTCAAGTTAAATTGTAATAGTGTAATACTTATATATGTACAATATTTGTCCTCAGTTTACCCAAAGACATATACCTGTGTTTTTCTTTACTGGCATTTATTATTTGTTTATACACCAGCGCTCACTTACTGACATAGGTACATATAAGAAATCCATTTATAAATGCCAGTAAACAACCACATTACAGTGAGTTACAATTTACTGATTACAAATAGAAATTAATATATAATAATTAATATGTGAAATAAATCTACTTGAACTGTTTAATGGCTTTGGATTTGTGGAGAAGTCTCACAGCTTGACGATAAAAGCTGTAGTCTGGTGATACAGCACCTGTTGCTTTATATTTGCACAACTTTTATACTTGTTTTATGTTAGATTAAAAATGCAGATTCGTGTTATTGTGAGGAATACACAGTTTAAAATTAATTCCAGAGAGAAACCTTAAGATGGCGCCATTTCTCAATTTATCATCCTCTGTGGTGAGTCACCATTTACCACTCAGGATGACTGTCTCTGAGTACATATACCTTTTCATGCATTGTAGGAAACAAATAAATCCCCAATCCTGGTCTCTGAATTCATGGGAACATTTTCTGAATGGGGCTGTTTAATAGTTGTCCATTTATCAAATCGCTCATTCATCACATGTTTGCAGCGGTGAGCTGAAGGCAGTAAGCAGTGAGGCCCTGTTACATCTCAGCAGTGACTTAAATGTGTGTATGCTTGCATCAGTGTGCTTGTGTCACAGCTTACAATTGGTGTCCCTGTGGGCTCATCACTCTCAGTTCAAAGAGTCTTGGAGGTGAAGACAAAGTTGTATGTCACCTTAATGGAGCCCTGAGGTTCAGAACAGCGGGTGAGCTCAAATCCCAACAGGGGAGTACGCTGTGGAGCTGAGCTGCTGTTAGGACACATTAAAGTGCAGTTCAACCGGAGGCCATCCTTTAGACAACAAAACCCTTGGCTTCAAGCCCAACGTCTTGAAAGCTTACATGTTGAAAAAGACAAGAGTAAACAACACAATTAGTTATTACCCCAGCAAGCTTCTTTTACAAATGTTTAATGGTTGTTGCTAAGCAACCCGTTGTGGTTTTGGTCCTGGGTGGGAAAGTCCAGTTCAATGGGTTTGAAATTGACAACACACTGCGTGGACAAATGGATATTTAGACTCTGAGCTTTATTTCTCATCACTATATTTAATTTCCACTGTCACTTTATTTAATTTCCATTAAGGCTATGTTTACAAGTGGAAAGCCTCTGTGTGATAAGAGCTTGGTGCCTCACTTAGTTCCAATTTAGTGTCTGTATGTCTTTAGAATGGCAGGACAATGCAGGGCAGAGCGAAACATGGAAACTGTGACCATTGGATTTAGCCAAAAGCAGTTAAATTTGATTTTAAAGGTCAGTTTACATTAAGGTATTTTTTAACTGTGTTAGCAGCACAGCTCTGAGGATGGGGATGTCTGCAGGTCCATTTCTTTGGTCCAGACTGAGATATGTCAACAGCTACTGCACTACCGAGATTAAATGTTGAACAGACATTCATGGTCCCTGGCGAAAGAACAATAGGTTGAAGTCTTTTTCTAAGAATAGCCATGAATTTAAGCCTCAGACACACTAAACCATTACGAAAGAATTCGAGGCATCAGTTCTTTTCCATCAGTGTGTCTTTGCCAAACGTTGCACTTACGCACAATGCAAAGACTGAAGGGTGAGGGCCAATAATAGGAAACGTGAGCTGGTATTAGACCTTTGTGAGACAGGTTAGTTTTGCCCTACTGATGTAGGTTTTGTTCTGCACTTGTGTACGAAAGAACCCTCCAGGGAAGCAACTAGAGGACTTAGGATGGCAGATATACAAACCACTGTCATGATAAAGGAGCTTTTGCTTTTCATTTTCACACCACTTTCGCCCATCAATTAGATGCTTTAGTAATAAAACTACTTTAATTTAAATACGAATAAATACTTGCAAATGTTTTGAGCATTGCTGGCTTCTGGTCTTTTATATTTGGTGGAAGGGAGAGTTGGAGGAAACAAAAGGAGTAACCTCACTTGGGTACAATCGTGCATACCACTGGGAGAAACTTAAAGAGGCTTTCCAAAGCAGGTCAGCGTGTTGAAGAAACATATTAATCCAGTTATTCAGAGGCTAAACATTCATAACCAGGATAGTATTTTAGGGCAATAGCCAATCAGAGTGTTTTCTGTCAACAAGGGACTCTGCTGTTGATTCAACACACGAAAATCTGCTCAAAGGCTGCAGACAAGGGTCAACTAGAACCTATGGTGTGGGACAGACCAGGAACACCAAGGTGACGGATGCCCACTGACAGCCCAACACCTACCAAAGGTTGGTTGTTGGTTTGGTGAGTCAGGGCCCTAAGTGTAGATGTTCAGAGTGACCCTTTTTTCTTATGTAGTTTTGAGCAAATAGTCTCAACTACATTGGCTGGAATTTCCACACATGTTCAGGTTACTCACACAACAACCTGCATTAACCTCAATGGCTTTGATTTTTTATCCAGTGCCATCATCTGGCTGTGACCCCTAGTCTTATTTTCCACACCTTGATTGCACAACTCTTTTGTTGTCAGTTAACACTGCTACATCTATTTAGATCTCATGGTCAGTGTGTTTTTTTGGCCCAGTGGCAAAAACAGCCTGTCAAGCAATTAATCAGATCGTCCCTTTGCCCTCTGAGATACTATCTTTTGAACGCAAGCGAAGCCTAGTAATAACGCACAATAAAGGTCTGACATCACTGGCATTGTTGTTAATTGTCATTCTCAGTTGGCATCAACACAATAATTTAGAGACCAGTCACATGTATAAATTCACAGTCACATTATAAATTCATGCATCTGTCCTTGTTTGCTATTACTAACTACAGCAAATAGTCAAATGGGACCTCTGCCATTTATCACTATAACTTACCTGTTACATATTTTAATATGGCACATGTCAAACACTTTTGATAACATTCATATCATTGCTTATAAGAAGCGATTGCAACATAGTGGCCTCTGTTCAGATTGATTATCTCAGAGTTGCAGCCTCTGTTACAGAAGACGTCATGTACTTTAACAGCTATATTTCATTTTTTCTCTGTCAGAGTTATGACTCATCTTTTTGCCATGTGTCCAGCCCAGTCCTTGAAAAAACATTTTTATGCTCCAATGAATTCCATGTGTTTTAAGAAAAATAAAAAAAAATCTCCAAGAGGGCAGCAACGGGTAAAATCTCGTGGCTCTTGCCTCATGTCACCGTGTGACTCATTGAGACTTCACTGTGACTTCTGTCTCCTCATGCACAGGAAGCTCCAAGGGCAAAAATCTGCCAGACAAACAGAGAAACAGCTCTGTTTTCTGATGATTCTTTACCCTCCCACAACAGTAAAGGTTATTATCTGTCTGCAGCAGATGCAAACAAGAGCATTACTATTGTGAGGTTTGAATTTGAGTAAGTGAATCTGAGTTTTTCTTCTTTGTTTTTACAGGATTTGACTTTTCTTCAATTTATATTTATGTTGGTTTCAGTCATTTAAGTTTTGCTGTTTTATAATATTTTTTTTAGTAATGTTATAGTATTTTTTTTACTTTAGTTGCTATATAGATGACGTGTAAAGAACATGCAGGGCTGTGTTATTCATACCATCTGTCAGCTTGTCTCTCCAGGAACTAACATGCTCTCCTCTACCATGATGTTCCTCTATATGTGGCTCACATGTAGGATTTATCACATTTGGATGAAGAAGGCTGCGAGTGGGCAAACATAAAGCTGATAACATGAGATATGTTACAGATAAGACGTGTGTGTTGTTGCAATTTTGTTTTACTTGAGTAATTCCTTTTAATGCTACTTTATACATCTACTTCACCACTTTTATATGAATATTGTACTTTTATTTTATTAAATTTATTTATGTTATAGCTAATAGTTATGTTGCACTAGTGGCAAGAGAAGTATTTAAGTACAAATAAAAAGGCCTGTATTAGAAATATTAAACACTATACAACTTTTTTCTAAACATTTTTAGCAAAATGTGCTTAAACTACCAAAAACATTGGTACTTATATGCAGAAAACTGCCACTGTATTGCATCATATTGTTTCACTACTATTGCAGTTTGAGTGGCCCATACAGTGTTGCTGTTAGTGAATCTTAAACAAATATGAAATACTTCATGTATTGTTGGGTAATTTTATCAAACCTTAACCTGATTACAAAACCACACCAATGACTATTAATCTCTTTGCTCTGCAATGTACCAAACAACACAATTTAGCTGTTCTCAAATCACTGTAAACCATCAACTCTTGGGATAAATCATTTACTACTTCTATCATATTTTATATACTGATGCAATACTTTGTGTGTTGAGTCATAACTTGCAAAGTAACCTCGAACAATAGCTGTAAAATAAATGCGAAGTAAAACCTACGATATTTTCTTCTAAAGTGTAGCAGACAAGTAGTATAAATTATAGCATAAACGGACATGTACATGTACAATTGTTAAACAATGTACAAGTGCCTGAAAATTGTGCTTAAGTGCATGATTTAACTTTCATTTCAACATATGATTTGCAGGTCAAAATTTTAAGTACAAAATATAATTCATTGCTTTTACAATGGTGTTGACATATGCATTTGTAATTATAGTATGAAAATCAATAATCAAATGAAGGGCTTTTACTTATAGTTCAGGTTATCTTATTTGCAATTTGCACAATTAATAAGTACTAGTACGTGAAAAATCTTGCACATTTCTCTAAGAACTTTAAATGGAAAAAGATTATTAAAAATGAGGGGTGCCATGTAAAGGAGACAGAAATATTTTTTGTTCTAAGAAGCACAGAAAACATATGGGTCAGAAACTAAATAAAATGCATAGAATAAAAAAAGCCATATAACTGTGAGACAAACAAAGATCAAAATTAAATACTGTAAAATATACATGTAGTGCATTGGGTTCCATTGTGGTACTTAGAGCAGGCAAAGGGCCTGAATTCTTCTTTCATAATGGGAGGATCTACAATCTCTTGTGCTTATATAAGCATATATTGTATTTCTGTCCTACTATGTCTATGCTGTGAAAGACAGACGTGCACATGTGCGACCTTGTCCCTGCGTATTGATACGTCCTACCAGGCGAAGGAAGACATAACTCAGTGCTGCTGTCACTGCCAATATCCTAATTTGTCATTAGTTGGAGATTACCACCTGAGAGAGAGAGTGGTAAGCCCATGCTTAGCCAGAGACTGACCTGAAGAGCTCTTGGTCTCGCTACAACTACTTTACTCCATCTTAAAGCCACGTTTACATTTCCATCGTTGCACATGCATATAAAACAATACTGTACCATGCTGACACACATGCATGTATAATTTTTGATTTCATACTAAAGGTTAAGTCCTGCAGCAGTTTGGCACCACATAAAAACCTGCGTTTAGGACTTGAGCCGGTGTAGTGTTGTCCTGGCCAGACATTATGTAAGAAATGGCAAAAGACTACACACGCACTAAATTGAATGATAGGTTCCCGCCAAGAGGATCTCTTTATAGGATTGTCTTGAAATGAGAGGGGTTCAGCAGCCAGTCACCTCCCCCACATTTTCACCATCATGCAAGTGACATGCTGAGGATGCCTATAGGTTATCTCAAGCTTATCAACCAGGCATTCTGTTGATCTCACTGCTCTGCGTGGGGGCTTCTCTTGTAAGTGTGTGACAGTCAGATGCTTACACTTAACCTAGCCACAGTAATATGGGATTAAGCCTTCGCGTGCTCCCTTGAAGTATTAGCAGCTAGGAAACAAACAAACAAGCAAGTGAGCAAGCAGTGGTGTGAGAAAGCTGAGTTAATATATTTGGCCAATGAGTGTGCAAATTGCAAGGACACGAAGGAACAATGCATTCCCATGCTGCAGTGCAGGTCATGTTGTTTCGGTTTTATTTTTCAAATATGTGCCTGAGTGTTCACTTTATCCCTTATCATGTGTCTATCTTGTTTATGCGTTGGCTATAGAGTAATGTGCTCCACCTGAGGTGAGTCACAAGGTTGCCTGTAGAAAACAGGGCCAGCTCTGCGGATAGATCCAAACGTCTGCATGTGAGGATTACATCGTTACCATGTGACTTGTCTGTCCTTCGGCAGACCTCTAACAATAGACAGGCTAAATCTACACAGAACAACAACCTCTGGCCAACTCGCCAAATGTAAAAAAATCAGGCGAAGATGCATCAAACCTGCTCTGACGATGACAAACCATGACCTTGGAGTTGAAGTCCTTAGCAGACAAACAAAGGAGTTGGATGAAAGAAGGTAATGATTTATTTCTAAAGTCGGGGAGTTATAATGTCTATTTGTGCTAAGATAAGAATTTACATGCATGCTTCAAATTTAGACAAATTAACATTTGGTCACTTCAGTAATTTTAACTGACAGATTGGAACTATGTTTCTTTATAATTTGCTGGTTTTTCTCTATCTTGTTGTGCATGTTTCATTTGTTGTGTTTCTTTTTTCTCCCCAAATTAGCTTCTCCTTTTTTGCTGTAGAGTCATCTGTGCCGGTGTCTGATACATTATTATCATCGTGAATCTGCTACTGTAAACTAGTCATAAACAGAAGCCAACCTCATTACAGTAAAAGTATGGCACAGTTAGCATTGGATCAAAACATTTGGAAAGTTTACGTATGAACGATTTCCACATATTAAAAATTTGGCTTCCATTGATTTGGTCTCCAAAAAAGGCAAAGTTATTTTTACTCGATTATCTTGATTACAGAAATTATTGATAGCAAACAGCAGCGTGACCAGTGCAGTCAACATTAGCGAGCCACTAGCATGGTAACTAAGGTTTGAAACAGGTTTTAACAAGTAAAATAAAACTCAAGCAGTTTGCATTTATATGTTATGAGTGCACATGATATCCTCCATTCAGCCATCAACTTTGTGGGTTCAGATCTTGAAATTCAAAAACCTGCTCACTGAACTTCAGTCATATTGCAATGAGGTGACATCATAAAGAGGCGGAACCTGATTGGTCCGATTTGTCCTCCTGTGTACATAAAATTACTGATTGGTGCTCAAATAAGATAAAGACATTGGAGTAAAACCCTCTTGTTTTCAGATTTAAATAATGTACCCAAGTCAAAATAAATCTACACAAAATACTAACACTTCAGCAAAAACTAGTTTCATGTTAATATCTTTTTCAAAACATCCCAATAAAAATTTGAAATACTAGGATCATCAAATTGTTCTCAAAAAATGGATATGGTCTTCATGAGAGTTACATAAAATACTTGTATATGTTCAGCAGTAGCTTGGCATGGGCATGCCTGCCGTTGATAAAAGTTGATAAAAGTTAGATAAAGCTTTCTCTCCCCTCTGTGCTCAGCTACTTTAGATTCAAGCTTGGTTTTTTGTCACAGTAACAAACATAGAGCGTCCAAACTTGCGTTTTTTTTCAGTGACTTTCCTGTTTCCTGGCCATTTTGCCCTTAGGCGTTAGAAAGCAGTTGTCCTGCCGACAGAGGTTTTGTTTTCTGCAGGGAGAAACCAATGCTGGGAGACTGGATGGCTTTCAAACACACTTTGCTTTGTAAGACTGACGTGAAATGTTGCTTTTATGGCTAATGAGGAAACGTGCAAGTAAAAGCAAACACAGCACAATAAAGAAGGAACAGAGAAACAATCTGTTCTTCCCTTAACCTCTTTCCGAGTTTTTTTAATTTCAAAATAAATACTTTGCTTAATTTCTAGCTGGCTATATTTAAAAATTGGCACATCTAAATGTTAGTCAACATGCCAAAACTTCTCTGTCTCTGAAACACCATCTAATTAAAACTGATCTTGAAGGACTCACTGCAAAGAGTACACGATGATTCAGTTAGATATTATTCATGACTGACCTTTAGATAAACATGCAGTGATTTGAATTAATTGGACTTTATACACCTTAATGCTCCTAGATTTACACTTTAACTGCAGTACATGACATACAAACACATGGTCAGGCAATCTGTTTGCAAGACTGATGCTCCACATGAAGACATTACCACCCTACAGTGAATTTATTGATTACATAAAACATGGACAAAGTCGCGAAATGGTCTCCCATGGGTTTCTAAAGAGCCATTTTAAACACAGAGTGGTGGGTCCAGCTGTCTGAATCTTGGTATTTCCTGTCTTTGTTTAACTCCAGGCTTTTAAAAAAGGGCAAAGAGATGGAGTTGTGACCCACGTAGCTTGATGCTACATAACTAGCTAAGGCTAGGCTAAATATGTAGCTATGCTACTCTGCGTTGCTTGCCAGCTAACACTGTAGTCTTGCTGTCCCATGTGGGTTCCTCCCGAAATGGCAGTATAATGTTATTTTTTAGCATTTCAGTCTACAGCTGATCACTATCAGTTTATGGAGTTTACTAATCTTAACATACTAATTTTTGTAATAATACTAATAAAAATTTTGCCATCAAATTTTAAGTTCATAAAGCCTCAATAACCAACTCCAGTTCAGCTAACTACATGCAACAGCTACATATCTCTGTATCCAGAAACAGACCAAGTATTACATTAAAATTTTAAAGTCACACACACCTTACTGTTTGTCACGTTCACATCTCACTACGTGAAAGGTTAAAAATTAACATTGCACAACATTTGCTAATTAAAGACCTTGATTTTTGAACCCCATTAAAATGTCTTTTGTTCAAAAGTATTATAACTCTGAATGACAACTCTTTTGAATTTATGTTTGCCCTTGGTAAATGGCAGTTTATACAACTGGCTGGCATGAGCTGCCATTATGATGCTATTGCATCATTAACACGGCTAAGACATCTTGCTTGAAGGCTAAAGGAAATTTATTGGATGACTAAAATAGCTAGTTAACAAGCTAAGTTAACAAGCCAGGTATGGTGAGCGCAGATACCTGCTTATTATTTCAAAAATATCGATGAAATACAAGAATATTACTCAATTTAAAAAAAAAGAGCACAATTTTCTTTGACTCTCCACTGGTAAAATTAAATGCACCATAACACAATTCTTTTTGTCAGGTATTTGCATTTTTTTTTTTTTCTGAAGGGCATTAACACCAAAACCTTGAGAGTGTTCCAGTTCTGTTAGTAAAATGAGCTGTGGAGACATGTAACAGACAACTATTGGCCAGCTCTCAGTCAAAGCCGCTTGCCTTTATCATGCAGAACTTAAAATTTGAATATGATTTAAATGTGTCAGTTACAAATGTCACCTCTTATGATTGTCATGAAGAGGGAAATTAGCAAGATTCATTAACTATAAAATAGGCTAACCTCAGCAGCTAAAGTCTGAGATAAGAGATAAGAGATAAGATAAGAGATAAGAGAGTCAGAGATAAGAAAGAATTCAGAATAATTTGTTTGGGTTCACCGCATGAGATTTGAAATAAATTAATTTTGACAATCACACAAAGAGTGTACTGTCATTGTGGCAGCTGTGTTTGGCTCTAATATTAAGCACAGCTAAAAAGCTCACAGTGACTATTCTATAAAAGTATGCTAATGTTAACCAAAGAGTACCATGTCAATTTTACACTGTAAAATTGATAATTACTAAAAGAAATGCACTTACAACTGAGATATCTTTAACAACTTCACAACCTAACATTTGTTTCTTTTAATTTTTTTCATAATTAATCATTAAAAAGACCTTTAGCTAGAGTAATCAACTAAGCCTGTCTCATTTGAGGGAGGTATCAACATTATGTGCATAAATAAATCCAGGATTCTCAACTATTTATCAGACTTAAGCCACATGGGACATAGCAGCTTTAATGTTTAATCCCTGCCTCTTTGCCTACCATTGGCAAATATTGCATCTGGATGCAAATCAATATGTAAATGCCATATGAGCATGCTGAAAGTGGTAATTCGTGTTTCCAGCAAATGTACAGAGTAACTCACATAAAAATTAGGTGAAGGGTAGACGGAGGGAGACTGTCGCTTTAAGAAGTTGTTGCATGGAGACGCTGGTGATTTTCCACTCAAACTGATATTAAACGCGCACCAGCTCGTAGAAACAATGGTCTCACTGACAAATAGGTTACAATAAATTGTTTCACTCAGCGTTGAACGAAGACTGCAAAACAAGGAACAACAGGCTGCTTAGCAAAGCAAGGACAGGTAATCCAGCATGTTCTTTACATATCATGTGTAAATGAGGTTAAAATTGTTTGTATTTTTTTTAAAAAGAAAAGAAAACAAGATATATTAGTAGAAGAAGAAGTATCGTCTTCAACAGTGTCATTTTAACGTTTACTTTGATTTAATTCAATTTAATGATTTAATTTTCATTGCATTGTTTGTTTTTTATAAAAGTCGTTTGTCATCGTGTTTTAATGTTGGACAGGCGCTATTTTTACTAGCCTCCTTGGAATAAAACCATCCTAGTTGGTTTCTTTTTATCGTATATTGTGCGTTGTTTTGATGATGCGTCCATTAAAAAAAAAAAAAAACCTGCGGTACAACCCTGCTTTATAAAATTACTTAAGCAAATAATAAAACGCAGGTTTGGCCTTTGAACCCACAGTTTCCTGTGTTTATAGCTGATAAGACCCTGTTCCTCGTTTCTCGTTTGATCATTTTTGGAGGTCTGGGGTGATGCGTTCAGGAGCGCCCGGGCTTCATAATGTTTGTTTGTGTGTTTGTGTGTGTTTGTGTGTGTGTGGGACATCTTCACTCTACACACCCACAATTTATTCAGTGAATGAATGTTAATGCATCCTTTGGAGAAGACTCTCTTGAAGTGGGTCTGAAGACCTAAGACGTTTACTAGCTTTCATTACGCGCTTAGCGGCGAAGACTTAACCTGCTTCTTCTGACCCCGCCCCATTCAGTGTTTGAATTATCTAGGTGGGTCCTTTATTAAATCCAATCTGCCCTTTCCTCTGGAAACTGAGGGGTCACTGCACCTGTTTTTTGACTGCAGCAACAGGTGTCTGTGAATGGTTTCCTGTGGGTCCACTTCAAAATAAAGTGTGGTCTGTCCACAATAATCTTACATGCTGTGATTATAATATGTGGCTCTCTTAATGGTTTGATATTTTAATGTGAACTAATCTCATTATATATATAAAAATGTTGAAGCATATACATAATATTCAAAATTTCAATGTTTTTCTGAATAACAAACTAAAATTATTCAATGCTTACAACAAAATATAATTTTTTTTGGTAAATTAGGGGCAATACTGGTGTCTTTTTAGCCCTATTTTCATCAAATTCATGTAAGAATCCTCTAGTGCAACACATTATCCTTTGCACGAAAAAAAAAATCTGATCCTCAGTTTTACGATACCTGATCACCACAAGGTGATGATAAATTTAAAAGCCAAAAGTCAGACCAGACACAGTAACACAAGAACAGATTGTTTCACAAGACATGATTGTAGTTTGATGGTGAAAACTTAAGAGTGTACTTACTATTTGTGAAAAAAAAAACAGTCATAGATAGACATATGATGTTGCTTTTATTCCACTATAACGAAACCCTTTTCACAGGCTGTCTATAAATTATGAACAAACACCACAAGGTTTTCTCCTCATAATGAGTTGACCCACATTAAACGGGCTTTCTCTCTGTTGCAAGCATCAGCCTTCAAAATTCGAGCTGTGTGGTCTCTCTCACAATGGCTTAGACAGCGTCTGTCAAGGGTTACATAACTATAATAATGCACAGAGCATGACACTGACCAAAATATGATGGATTATGCAAAGCTAAGAGGTGTCAAAGGTGTGTGTGTTTGTGTGTGTGTGTGTGTCTGTGTGCAGTGTTTATACAGGAGCTTGCCGTTTGCTCATCCTTCTACCCCATTTCACTTCGCAAATCCTGCAGAGGAATTTGTTAGTTTTTAATTGACTCTTGCATGCCACCCTTTGTCCAGCCATTGTGAGCTCTCAGAGCAGAACAGTACCTAAACAGACAATGGACAAGCAGTGGAGACTCATTACCTTATTAGGAATTGTTATAAGCTGATACTGTACTTGTTTACATTTCCCAGATAACAAACCACATGTCAAGAAAGAATGGAGAACAGTGATTCAAAATGTTCAGCATACCAAGAATTATCACAGCCTAGGCGGGAGTAAAAATAGTTTTCACACAAAGCTGCTTGGGAGTGGCGTGGTGATGTTATAGAGGGCTCGTTACAAGACTTGGCTTCATATTTTAATGCTGTTTGCAGCATTTAAAAAGGGCACTAAAACTCTCAATGCTGCCTTCAGTTCATCCATTTACACAAGATCATAAATTAAAGAGCCGCCCTCCAGTGCTGGACCATCCCAGCCTTTCTTTCCCTCTGACTTGTCCTCTGTGTCTCCAATATGAATAAGAAGTGTGACACACACACACACACACTCATCCCACACCATTTGGCTGCATATATGTTTGTGGGCAGGCAGTAGTGAGTGAGTGAGAAGTGGAAATTTACAGTCTCCCACGTTGGTACCTGAGGTGTCTGTCACAACTAGGCTGCGTCCAATCTCTTCTTGGGATTTAATTGTCTTTAGCCAATGGGCGGGCCCTGCTGTCAGCTCCACTTCTTGTGACCTGTGGCGGCATAAAGGCATTCAGTACAGAGGAATGGTGACAGCTGAGAGAGAGGAACTCTATACATAGACGCAGCCATGAAGGAAATGTAAGTTTTCTAAATTGCTTTGCTGGAAATGAGACCTGATTTTTCAGGGTTTCTGCATGAATGGGATTAAAATAGTTAAAAGAAATGAAATGTTTTGAGGGATATTCTTGGACTTTATTTGTTCAAAGTTTAGGTAAATACTTGAAGAACTACAAAAATATAGATTTTATTGTTGACTGTTGTAATTCATTTTGACAGGATGTTTAGAATCAATGAGGATTTTAGAAATAATAATATTGTGCTAAGATGTTTTTACAAGGACTTGGTTGTCAGGTATGTCTGGGTTAAATCCTAAGAATAGTTTGCTCTAAGTCTTATCTTGCGGGCAGACAGCCTCCTAACACCAAGCAGGCAGGTGAAAGGCTGAGCAGACGAGAGTAAAAGAGGGGAAAAGGGATCAAGAGGGACAGAAACAGGATGAGAAACAGAGTGGACAAGAACTGATCCAGTTATGTAAGGAGGTCTGAGAATGGAAAAGCGGTTCGAGTTGACTTGTCATGCATAGCAGGAGGAGAGAAATCCCAGAAAAACGATGGTACACAGAGTGCTTATGCAGGGGGGGGTGGAGGAGTTGCTGTTGATTAAGTGAACAGACACATAGTTTCCAACAGGAATCCGAGCGCTTTCAGAGTATCTTCTTCTTCATATGGTTGTTGGGAGAATTTTAAATTCCAGATAAGGGAAAGTTTATATCACTTTGATGAATCTTTGAGTTGTCATCCTAAATTTGATTTCTGCGTATTACTGTACTTTTTAAAAAGTTCCACTCGTTCCTGACATTTTTTACAAAGTATTTTCAACGATGACAAAAGTCAGGTTCCTGTTTTGGAGGCTTGACACATCTTAGTACAACTTGTTCTTTTTGACAGAGTTTAGGGGAACACAGTCTAAGTTTAAGGGGAAGTACTCAATGTTTCCTTTAAAGAAGAGCAAACCTTTCTCGCAAGTACAATTCATCTCACATAATACAATAATTATAGCTTTCCTGCTGTCCCCCTTTTGTTCTTTATTATGTGCCAGATGGGAGCTAAAATCTCATTCAGTCTTGACATGTCTTACTCAGGTATTCCTGTCCCATTTGGGTTTTTTTCCTCTGCTCATGCGAGGAAATCGGATACCTCGGTCAGTAATAACAAATCCTGTCTTTCTTGGAAAGGCGGTTTACAGTGTAAACACTCAAGTGAACTTAAGCTGGTGTATCTTCCGGAGAGCAGTCACAGCTTTGGGAATGCAGAGGGATATCTTCCTGTCTAAATTTGGCTTACGGTGGACACACTTGTTGCTGATACAGTAGCAAAACAAGAAAGCTAAGAGAAAGCTCTCATTCAGGGTCAGGCAGGGGCTTAAAGGCGTGTATCGTGTGCAAACATTCCCTTCCTTTTTCTCTCAGTGACAATGCGCCCCCCTCGGAGCATAAACAGGCTTAAGTTGGAAAACAGAACTACATGTTCAACTTATCACGTGCATATGCAGTCATCAAGACAGTTTACTTGCAGTGGAGGTACATTGGTAGCTACACAAACTGCAGCATGCACATAAAATAAGGATGCCTTTTCTTAAAACCAAAATATTCTCTTTATCAACAGATAGTTTGATGGATTAAATGATTAAGACGAGTAGAAAACACAGTGGGGGTTTGTGGGGAAACACAATGATGTATGTGAGTGCACTTTCTGAGGCTTTTTTGTATCTGTTAAATGTTAAAATTTGTTTTTTTAATTGCCACATAACATTAAACAGGGCTTTTGCTGTCTGTTGTAGCACAAACTGACTCCCCAAACATTTTCTAGTCTGAGTGACCTCCATGCATCCGTTGTTCAGATTAGCAAGATTAGCAACATAGCATTGTAAATCAGGTACTCGGTGGTTACACAGCATGCAGTAACGCAATCAGGAGACAGCATTATCTCCCTAATGCTCCTCCCTATCCGTGTCTTATCCCGCTCACCTCTGTTGCTCTCCCTCTCTCTTTGTCTCCCTCTATCTTACATGCCCCTTTCCTTTTTTTTGCTGTTTGTAGCATGGCACAAAAAGAGAAGCTTCAATGCCTGAAGGACTTTCACAAGGACACCCTGAAACCTTCACCAGGGAAGAGCCCAGGCACACGGCCTGAAGATGAGGCTGAAGGCAAGGCCCCTCAGAGGGAGAAGTGGGCCAGTAAGCTCGACTTTGTCCTGTCCGTGGCTGGTGGCTTCGTTGGATTAGGAAACGTGTGGCGTTTTCCTTACCTTTGTTATAAAAATGGTGGAGGTAGGCAGAAGTGGTGCCTGACAGATGCCAGAGTGTTAAGCCAAAAACTCACAGTCCTACTCACCCTGAGCTGTTTCTTGTATCCATCACCCAGGTGCGTTTCTCATCCCGTACTTCATCTTCCTGTTCGGGGGTGGTCTGCCTGTGTTCTTCCTGGAAGTTGCACTGGGCCAGTATACCTCTGAAGGAGGAATCACCTGCTGGGCCAAACTCTGCCCCATCTTCACTGGTCAGTCCTGAAAAAACATGAACACCACACACGTTCACACACCAAAATAGAGACTGTGCATGAAGGCACAAATCATCCCTGGCAGAATCATTTAATATTTAACTCAGCCTCATTTCCGAGCAAAGATTCTTCCCTGATTTACCCTCAGTTTCAGTCCAGCGCTCATCCGCCCCCTCCAAGTCTAATTAAACTGGTCTTACTTCATTAGGCTGCTTTGTGTTGGGTAAATGACATTACACAGCAGAGCAAACAGGAGCTGAATATTGAGAATACTGAACATGGCGTATCACAGAGGAAGAACGGTGCTCCAGGGTCATCCTCAGGTAGAGCAGACACATTAATATGAACGTGTATATCATATGCTCGAAGGTACTCCAATACATAAAGTCGTCCTTAGATTGCACATTTAAGTGTGTGTAATAGATTGATGAGTTCTTGGTTACCATGGAAACAGAGTAGCACAAAAAAAAAAATCAAGTTGCCTAGCAATGGGTAGAGTCTGACGCAGAAGAAAAGACTGTTGTTGTTGACACAGAGCTTCAGTGTGGATCTATTTGTTTTGACTCAGTTTAAAGCATATGAATAAAATGATATGTCCTTGTAGCAGCGTGGCCAGGGTTGACTCCTCTCACCGGTCTCTTGACCTGAGATCACCTGATACTCTAAAAACACTTTAAAGCCTCTCATTGCTCTTAGGTGCAACCCTTCTTACTTTTGAGTGACAGCTGTAGACAAGCACTGGGGCACAGCACCCTCACCAGCTGCTGTCACTCCCTTACTCATGTTCACACGCGGGACTTTACATGAAAAGAGAGGAAGCTGTGTGGCACCGGATCTGTAGCAGCTGCTGATGGTCTCCGCTATTCACAGAGCGCTGAGGCTGCTGTCCGTCCATCTGGCACAGCCGAGAAAGTCCGCAAGTGGCCGCAAAACTGGCCAATCACGAATCCTACCATTGTCCCCCCCCCCCGCCTGCACGGGTTTTTGTCACACAATGAATTCATTGCTTGCACTACAGCACACAAAGGCGCGAGCGTACACACACACACACACACACACACACACACACACACA
>JAPZDY010000002.1:17195539-17224247 GCA_029783645.1 Ctenochaetus hawaiiensis | reverse complement strand
ACACACACACACACACACACACACACACACACACACACACACACACACACACACACACACACACACACACCTGTCACAGCATTGACTTGTCTATCAGTTTGCATTTGGAATGTGGGAAGGAGGAGGTCGGAGGGGGCGACATAGATGATTAGTTTAAAAATACTCCTGAGGAGTGGAAGAGTACCGGGGATTTCTGTGCACAGGTTCGTGGCAAAGTCATCTAAAAATAGTGTTAAAACACTGAGGACATTGTAACGGCGTAGCACAGTCAATCTTGGTAAACTAATAAGGGGTTAGTTGTTCTGTATGTTTCTGTCTGACCTGCTTTTAAAGTGGTTAAGCAGCTGTCTCCTCTTAACTTAAGCAGTCTAATTGTTTACATTAAGTCCTGATTTAAAGAGTCTTTAACACCAGACTGAAAATCAGTGTGTCACTGCTCTCTCTGGTTTAAAGTCACACTCAGTATCACTGATTGGTGTGGTTGTGTGTGTTCCGTTGCATCCTGCATCCCACCTTGATTTGATCTTCACATTACTGCAGCTAGGTGAGAAAAAAAACCCAGAAAAGGCAACTAAACCAGTATTTTTATTACGACTGATCTCAACAGTTGTATGTAAAGGGTGTTGCTCAAAAGTTGTAACCCGTTGTGCTATACGTCAGCAAAGAGACAAAGTTAGCAGCTAGCTGGTGAGCCCAAAAAGAGAGACTGAATATTATACTTGTTTTTCTGTGTCTGCTTGATGTCTAAAAAGGCAACTTTCTTCCAAACTGTTCATTATAAGAACTGTTGTAACATATTTAAAGGTCCAGAGTTTAGGACTTATATTGAATATGGCAAAACATTGCAAAAAAGCATTTTATAGCTTCTGCTTTAACAGTGTAAGCTCATGGGTAAAGGTTCTTTATGAATCAAAGTGCATCACATGATATGTAAATACAGTTTGGTAACTATGGTGTTCAGCTGAGTGATCTGCAACCTCTAAATCCTACTCATGGACATTTAAACCGAGCCATCACATAGGCAAAATATTATTTATTAGATGTGAAGAAATGAGAAAAAAACTAGAAATCATGTCTCTGTCTCATGTAATATCTTGAGCTTATGTTAACATCTGCTTTCTTTCCCTCTTCTTTGCAGGTATAGGCTATGCCTCTGTTGTGATCGTATCTTTGCTGAACATCTACTACATCGTGATCTTGGCTTGGGGACTCTACTACCTGTTTCAGTGCTTTCAGCCGGAGCTTCCTTGGGCAAAATGCAAGCAGCCGTGGAACACAGAAAACTGTGTAGAGGACACAGTCCGAAAGAACAAGACCCTTTGGCTAGCAGCCAATATTACCAACTTTACCTCCCCCGTCACAGAGTTCTGGGAGTGAGTTGTTACTGACAGCATGCATAGCTGGCACACACACACACACAGACAGATGTGAATATACTGGAGAAACACTGCCTTTTTATCTTGTTTGCGCAAATTTGTTTGAACAGGCACAGTTTCATCAAAAGGCACCGTTTACTTTAAGCTCTCTTCCAGTTTATTATAAACTTTATGTGTACAGCACCTCTCTTATTTTTAATGCTACTCCTAAAAGTTTGACTTTAGTTGTCAAACTAAACTAGATTATAAACTGTAAATCCCTTCCTTTTTTTAATTCCTATTTGCTTTGTTGCATGTATGAATATAATGGCAGTTCATCACAACCGAATGAACTAAATTCAGAGTGCTTCTGCAGCATAAGAAATTTCAAGGTTCCAGTTTTAAAGCCTTTCTAAATAGTTCTCTCACAGTTTTAGTGTATTCAGACTCTATGCAGGCCAGAGCAGCCGAACAGCACAGACAGGTCATGATGCCCACTTCATTGTCACAATAAAAAGTTAGTTGTAGTCATAATCTTAAGATGTCACATAATGCACTTCCTACTGGATAACCTCTTTTGTTTTAAGTCTCACAGACTGCCATTAACCTCTGTGCCTCTGTATCCTCTGCAGACGCAATGTCCTGAGTATCTCCACTGGGATTGACGACATAGGGCCCCTGAAGTGGGACCTGGCCCTTTGTCTCCTAGCAGTGTGGGTTATCTGCTTCTTCTGCATTTGGAAGGGGGTCAAGTCCACTGGGAAAGTGAGTGCCGAGGCGTACACACATCCTGTACTTATTGTGTTGCCTAGATGCTGTTTGGCCTTTACTTTTTTCCCCGACAAGTCAGTGACAAAACACTGTTGCTCAGAGAAAACCCACATGCTTCGAAGGCTGTTAATTTGGTTGATTTAAAGACACAAGCCTCTGCTGTCCTGGAAGTTACTCTTGGCCAGACTCACTGTCGGCTGTAAACAGTTGACTGCCCTTCCTTAGCTTTCTTTTCCTTTCTGTTAGTGGGAAAGAAACTGGGCTAAGGCCAACAGGAGGAACTGAGGAGAATGATTAACTCTTTAAGCACCATTTATGGATTTATTTCTGTATTTAGCGGAAGGATAATTGTTATGATAAGTGTGCTCTTTAAAAACCATCCTTAATCTTTAACCAAATAGCAGTTCAGAAAATGACAACTCAGTGTAGTGCACAACTCTGTTGGACATGCACTTCATCCCGAATTGTCACCATGGCTTCTTTCGGCAGCATGCATCACAGCTCACAGACTCTTTCTGTGTGGGAATACTAGGGGAAGGGGGTAATTATTACTAGATAACAAAAATAGTGTTTATTTTGTCCAGTAGTCAAGAAAAAGAATAGTTTAAATAAATGAGAACTTTAAGAGTAGGTGGAGTTTATCCCATTAGAAAGATGATTCTTAAATCTACAACCACTGATCAGTAATTTGACTAATAACTCCTTTGTTCTGTATAGGTGGTGTACATAACAGCAACTTTCCCATTTGTGATGCTGATTGTGCTGTTGGTGCGTGGTGTGACTCTTCCTGGGGCGGCCGAAGGGATCAAATTTTACCTTTACCCTGACCTGTCGCGCCTACAAGATCCAGAGGTGGGATCAATGACTCTTCTCCTCTATTTTTCTACTTTAACTTAAAAAATTAAGTTTGCTTTTTTATAGAGAGTTAGAGTAGTTAGATTATCATCATAATGCCTGTACCATAAATATGAAACTACACGTGCACATAATGGAAGATAGTCGCTGCATACTAGTTTAGAGACTTATGTTAACCTTCTCCTGCCATGTTAGCTTAACCTAGAGTAGTGCTAAGTTCACTTCTCCAAAGTTCACCTCAGACTTAATATAGAATCGTGTAAAAGAATTAGATTTACTTCCCCATATTTATTTATTATTATTAAACAACTGCTAATAACCAATCACATCGCTTTATTTAAGCTGTCTGTTTCATAATTAGCTGTATAGCGTCTCTTATTAAATTATTAATTTTTTAAAGTCAACGGTTTGGGTTCTGTCTCACGACACTCAACGGTGTTGTTTTCAGTAAAACAATCTCCAAAAACTAAATGAACAGGCCTGCACAGAAGCAAACAGCACACAGACACAGTTAGCATCTAGCTAGTAATCAGAGTGGAGCACATAGCAGCAGAAGAGCCAAATATTTTTCAGAGAAGTTGGTAGAGACCTAAACAGAGCTAAAAGACAGTTAAAGAAATGATAGTTTGACCTAATTGCAGCTCGATATCCAAATAACCATCTGTTTGCCAACATCTTAATGGTATCACTTTGTGGAGACATTTTTGACGAGCTGCCAACAAGAAACTCATAATAAAACTTTCAAAACACATTTTATAATGGGTTGACCTCATCTAATCTGAACAAACACTGTGTAATAAATCAGTCAACCTCCTCTGTCTCCTCAGGTGTGGATCGATGCAGGAACCCAGATTTTCTTCTCATATGCCATTTGCTTAGGAGCCATGACGTCCCTTGGGAGCTACAACAAATACAGATACAACTGCTACAGGTGGGTTGTTTGTCTGCTGGGGGGGGGTCGAACCGGGACTGTAGTGACAGCAACTCGTGTCAGTGACGGTTGCGTGAAAGAAAATGGGAACTTCGGTTCCGCTTGTGTTCATTAACAACCTTCATGACATATGTGTGACATAGGGACTGTTTGCTGCTGGGAGGCCTCAACAGCGGTACCAGTTTTGTGTCTGGCTTCGCAATATTTTCCGTCCTGGGCTTCATGGCACAAGAACAAGGGGTGGACATTGCCGATGTGGCAGAGTCAGGTACGAGGGTCCGAGGTGATGGCAGCAGTGATGGTGGGCACTGCTGTCAAACGGAAAAAATTCAATCAAAAAAGACAATTGGAAACTTCATAAAAAGAATAAGAAATTTCAACAGGGTAAAAAAAAGTAATTCAAGTAATTTATTTTAGACTTGGAAACGATGATGCTGAAATGTAGAGGTATCGGCAACTGCACACTCCTTGAATAAGAAACAGAATTGTTACTTTGGTGTGAAATATGTTCCACCTTTTCTGAGGACAGATTACATGGCTTTGGTCAAGAGCTTTGACTTGGAGCTACACAATGAACTGCGGTGTTAAAGAGCTTCGGCACTGGGCTACTATCAATTTTACAGGTGTCCTCATGTCCCACATTGAACCAGCTCATCTGATTTAGTAGCTTTACATGTTTTTGACCAGGGGACATTGGTAAGAAGATTGGCACTGTTTGTACTGTTTGAACTCAACATATGTGCACTGGCACCCTGAGGTGATTTTTCTGACCAGCAGCACTGCACTCTAAGTCCATTTTCTTTCAATAAGCTGTGGATCTCCTGAGGTGGACGCCAGCGGTTCTGTTTCTGCCTTTCTTTTTACTCTATGTGGACTTTGAGGAGATGCATCTTCTTTCAGCATGCTCGATCTTTTCAGTTAAAATTAAACTCATGTTATCTTTATTACTGCAATATGAGTATGTCATCATGTGAAATCAAACTAATTGTATGACAATGACAGTAAGCCCATGATGACATGCTAGTGAGTACATACAACATGTTCCATCATACATAAAACTTCGCCAAACTCCATAAATTAAAGCATATTTCTTCATAGAAATGCATTTCGCTCTGCTGTTTTAAATGAGACAGCAGCTGGTGTGATTTCAACTTTGTGTCTCATGCTCTTATATCCTGTTGAACTGCTTCATGGCTTTGCTAAATCCCCATCTGCATTGTTTAGTTCTGATAGCATTGGATTAGATTTCACTTTGTTGTTATTGCACACAGTAAGTACCAGTACAATGAAATACAGTTTTTCATCTCATCAGACACACACTTACTGACATATGAATGAAGAAGGAGAGTCAAAAAAGGAATTTTACTTTAATATATAAAAAACAATTAAAAAACTAAAAACAGTGAGCAGCAAAATGATCTAGTTGTTAAATGTGCTATGTAATATATACAGTCAAAAAGACAATATGCACAGCTGGTTAATAATTGTCCTGCAAGTAAACACAAACAGGACACTAGAGCATGAGAAAACTGGCAGCGCCAGATACCACTTAGCCTCGCTGGTTCAATATTTACATTATTTTTCAAATCCCCTCATGTCGTCCAAACTGAAATCAGATAGGAATGTTAATTCTGTCCTCCACCCCTTCTCCCCGTCCCCTCTATGTTCCCCTTCCAGGTCCTGGCTTGGCCTTCATCGCCTACCCTAAAGCTGTGTCCATGATGCCGCTGCCAACCCTCTGGGCCATCCTCTTCTTTATCATGCTGCTGCTTCTGGGTCTCGACAGCCAGGTCAGTAATTTTTACAATGACTGTGGTGTCAGGCTTTGTACAGAATAGTTAGTTGGTGCAACGCCATTAATTTCACATAGACACTTGCCTGGTCCCATGGGTTATTTGGCTCCTGCCAGCTCCAATGTGTAAAACACATTTAGTGTCTCTCTGATCCACATCTAACGTCTCCAGGGTATCAGATAACTGACGGACAGGAAAAGCAGCCTGTTCCCACAAAGGCATTTTACTACCGCTCTCGACCAAACTGTGCATGGGTTATAGCCATTTTAATGTCTTGTAAAACCACAAATTAGTTTCTAAAAGTTAACGGATGTTGGCTAAAAATTTAGACAGTAGAAATCATTAAAGTAGCCTGCATGCAAGCTTTGGAGGCAGATCTTTGATTAAAGGAAGAAAATCTAAGTAGACAAAACATTTCTTCTCCTTCATATCACATTTCCTGCCTCCAAGTGTAATTCTACTCCTGTGCTAACTCAGTCCTGCACATGGCTGGCTGCTAGTCTCAGCCAACTGCGAGATCAGGCCAATGCTCTAAATTTGAGCACATGTAAATGCAGCTATTTCCATGAGAGAAATGGTGCCAGTGACTGTGTTTGCGTATGTGTGTGGGGGGGCATTTTTTGACCATAATGTTCATGGTGATTTGAAGTCCTGAATGCTATATATTGTTACATCCCTCACATATACATGCCGCTGTTATGTGAGGGGTTTTTGTTCAGTTTTTCATGCAACAAAGGAGCATATTCTGTCAAGACAGCCTCAAGACAAGACAATTTCATAATTTTGTTATGCCATTATGTATTTTATGAGGCAATGCAGAGACACAGGGGAGCTAGAGCAAGAGACACAGACAGAGAGACAGAGACAGCAATTCACTGTTGTTTTGCTTCTGTTGTGTCTTGGTAGCAACAAACCAGTGCTGCTGAGAGGAGCCCTATTTAAATTCTCATTACTGCCCAACAAAGGCAGCTCTCATTCTCTAATCACTGGTTTGTAGAGGCAAAACAAGAGCTGCATGCACACAGAAAGACACACTGATTTCTTTTTCCCATGAGAACTTAATAGTTGCTTTTTGTCCCCACAGTTTGTTGAAGTGGAAGGACAGATCACGTCCATTGTCGATCTATACCCGGCCCTCCTCAGGAAGGGTTACCGACGAGAGATCTTTATAGCTGTGATGTGTTTCATGAGCTATCTCCTAGGACTCGCCATGGTAACAAAAGTAAGTCCACCAACAGTCACTACATGCAGCCTCTGTGCTCCTACTGCCACTGCTTATCCTGTTTAGAAAAGGAAAAAGGACTCTCTGCATTAGGATTAACAGCAGAGATAACGCCACAGTCTTTCCACTCGCCTGTTGGCTGCTGCATTGTAAAGACCAAATATGGCTTCCTACCACCTTCACCACTCACATCCTGTGTGTCTGAATGGAACATTTCGGAATGCCGTTTTCCGTTTAGCCGTTAACCGCGCTTCAATGACATCTCAGCACCTGTTGAACTCTGCCTTTATTGGTAGGATGCCAGCATTCTTGAGCCCCCCACCCACTCTTCTTTATTTCCCCCCTCTTCTATCTCTGTGACTTTCTTTCCTTTCACACACACATCAGACCGATAATTAATGCAGCTTGCCTTCTTCTCTCTTTCCAGGGTGGCATGTATGTGTTTCAACTCTTTGACTACTATGCAGCCAGTGGTGTGTGCCTTTTGTGGGTTGCATTCTTTGAATGCATTGCTGTAGCCTGGGTTTATGGTGAGTGGAAACGACTCTTTGTGATACAGTAGGTTTCTGTAGTGTGTGTCGTTTTTCAAAGTAATTATCCTATAGAGTTGAAAAAAACACAAATGCTCTCTTTAACGGTAAACAAAGGTGTCCTTGTGGTTGTTCCCATGTCAGTAGTAAATATGTTTAACAGCATGCAGGGGCGTGGGATGGGGTGTTGTTCCCGCGCTAGATTGTGATTGGCTATCCAGAGCTGCCTCCCACCAGGTTATATCCTACTATTACTAATGATGGAAAACATTTAGCCTAATGAGAAAAAAACTGGAATGCATTGGCCAATAATAAACTAGTTGTGTTAAGACATAACTATTTGTGTGACGCTTGTGTGAAAATTCTTTTAAATGTAATATATCATGTATCTGCCACATGTGAAACCATTTTATGTACATGTATATGTGAGGTTCAGTATGTTCGCCAAAAAGGCGTTTAGATTGATAATACCATGGCAGGAATAAGCCCCCATATCTCAACTATTCTTCAACTATTCAAATAAAGGCCATCATAGCAAATGTTCAGCAGACTGTTTTAGTGACATTACAGTCCCTTATAAAAACAAAAAAAATATTCTAATGGGGATTAAGCCCGAGTGAGACTCGTTTCTTAATAAATTTTATTATTTCCTCAGCATAAACAAACAATAAAAAAGTCTGGGCAAACACAAGCTATTTACTTTAAATTAACATGAAATATCATACAGGTTTAGAGTCTGTTCAGTTAAAAAAACAATATGGTCCTTTTAACAGCAGTTTTAGCAGTCCTTTAAATGCACAAATAAATCCATTGTGTGCATTACAGGATTTCACACTGGATTAATTATTGAAACAACAGTAATATATCTCCCTCTGTTGTACTGAACACCCCATCGCCCATCACCCCATGAAGCCTCATCACATGACTGTTGTTGTTGTGGAAAAATACAGGTTTTGTGTCCTGAATTAGAAGTTGTAAAGAGGGGCTTTCTGTCTTCAGGACTATAAAAAACTAGAAATAAACAAAGGAGGAGAAAATCTCTCTGACTGCCACCAGACAACCTGTAACAAGGTGTCACAAGTATGAACTGCTTGGCTTTAAAGGGTCACAAGTTACACATGTTTAGTTTCAAAACATCTCGCAAAGGATCATAATTTAAAAAATAGCTAATTGGCTAACTCTAGTACATTTACAGCAATGTTAACACTTGGGTCATACTTATATATAAATTCAATTAACTGCAAGCTTGTTTAGTTTTATATCTTCAGTAATAATATTATGTAGCATTTCAACACCAACTATAATATAGTTTCTCTCTTTGACTGCCTTAACTCTGTGCAAGTGTGGCTAAAATAAGGTCAAATAATGATTGATTAGAGTATAAAGTGCAGTGTTTGTAGTGTATAGGTCCCATATGTACAGAGTCTACGAGGTCACATGGGCATAGTGATAAGGATTCATGGTTTTCACCCTGGCACCCTGGGTTCATCTCTTGCAGTGGGAACATTTTCATGTCTACCAGTCAAAATACTTGTCATGTCATTATGCTGCCAGACACTCTTGTATATCCACAGCACTGCTTAAACTAGACATCCACTCTGTACATACAGTACACAGTTGGGATTTGACCTCTGCATAGAACCTCTGCTAAAATGATACAGATAGCACCTTTATTTAATCAACTGAACACAAAGCAGCTGCAAATAATCCCCAGTAAAGCTAGCAGTCAAAATTCCTCCTGTAGTCCCTCCCCAGATGTGAAAAAGAACTATGTAGGAATATACTGGTAACATGTATGAAGTAGCCCAATAAAATCATCAGGCACATGCACAGACACACACACATGCTAAACAATGCAATAAAACAGTTCAGTACAATCCACACTGAGGACACATGAGTGATGACCTAGTAAGCTTGTTAATAACTGACATAGCCAAGACTGTTTATACTATATACACTCTGACCTAGTGGAAATACAATATATGCTGCAGGTGTAGGGTAGACAAGAGTGATAAGGGGGCCATAAACCTGCTGATTTTTGAAGTTGGATATGAAGGTCATTTCACAGTAATAAACAGTAACACGTGAACAGTAGAGACTGGTAATATATCATTTTCAATGTTCATTATAAGGACAAAGCTTATTGAAACATATGCTAGAACTTGTTAATATTTATTTTCCTTGTGTTAATAGGAGTGGATAATTTCTATGATGGACTTGAAGATATGATTGGCTACAGACCGAACCCATGGATGAAATGGAGCTGGACCATAATCACTCCTGTCCTCTGCATGGTGAGAGTTCAGTGGCAGCTTTTATGGTGTGACTTCATTGTTTCGGAGTCATAGACATGTGACGTTTTGATACCCTCAAGGTCACAGAGTGGTGTACAACTTGTACTAAAAAATAGTGTTGTTTTTTCAGGGATGCTTTGTCTTTTCCCTGGTGAAATACAAGCCCTTGACCTATAATAAGGTGTATGAGTATCCTGACTGGGCTATTGGTTTGGGCTGGTGCTTGGCCCTATCCTCCATGATCTGCATCCCCATGGTGATGGTCATCAAGATCTTGCAGTCTGAGGGACCCCTGATCGAGGTGAGCTAACTCAATTACTATTAAAGAAACAGATTTAAGTTTAGTGACATGAGAGAATGATATCATTATCATATGATATAAAGCTAAAGCTAGGAGATGTTTAGCTTAGCTTAGCATAAAGATTAGAAACAGAATGGAAACAACTAGCCTGGCTCTGTCCAAAAGTAATAGAATCCACCCACCAGCACATCAAAAGCTCACTTATTAACACATTATATCTTGTTTGTTTAACCTGCACAAAGATCCATAATAAATAATAATTGTGGTCATATTACAGCCATAAAGATACGTAAAAGCAAAAGGAAGCAAACACCTGCAACTTTGATTACTTTTTATCCTGACCTACCCATTTCCAGTAGGTTTCTGTAAATTTTACTCTACAGGTAAAATATTTTCTAACCATGTCATGGAAGGTAAAAATAAAAAAAGAGATATAAATAAAAATAAAAAGAGTAATTTATATTACTTTTCCAGCTGTTGAATCCCTCCTTTCATGCCTGTAACAATGACCTGTTCTGCCCTGTTCATCCTAGCACATGAAAGCTACATATATAAAAGATCTTTAAAAAATATTTCTTTCACTTTAGCTCAGTTTTTACAAGCCACAATTTGAAAAATGAGAAAAGTTATCATCATGAGAGATAAGAAGATTTAGTTGAGTTACCCTTCATCCAAAACATACAAGATGTAAACATTCAAACTATCATAACTTGTTGCTAATCAGACAATATCTTCCTCAGACTTGTTTATGTGACTTGTATCCCATGCTCCAGCTATAGCTAGCTGATGTTAGCTTACATCTGGTTGCATATGGTAGCTAAAGTTAGCTAACATTAGATGACACTAACTAACATTTATGTTTGTAGAAATGTCAAACAATGAATAACATACAGAATAGTACGATTGTAGCTATTACGTTAGATAACAAATAAATATTTTTAATAATCAGTTTCTGCTGAAATGTGTCAACTAATCACAGAGTTCACAGTGTCCCTAAACCCCTCTGGCACCAACCAGTGGTCAGCCAGCAGTAAAGATGCTAACAGATAAGCTCACTAGCAGTATTGTTAGCTGGACTGCTCATGTTGGTCACACTAACCTCAACATTTAGGTCATTGGATTCCAGTGAGAGTCTCCCCTTGTCATTTGGGTTAGGGTCAGTTAAAGATTTTTATGAATTAAATAACTCAAAATGCACACAAGTACAGATGTGATCAATGTTAAATCACATTTTTTTTCTTTTCTTTTTTTTTAAAAATTTTTGTAACTGTCACTCTGAGCCTTAAACTGCTCGAGGTTAGGATGTTTATTTCTCTAATCTCACATTTCCTTCCCTCAGAGGATCAAAGCCGTGGCAGCCCCAGCGAAGTCAGGCGTGAGCTCTCGCCCGAAAGAGTACAACGTGAAGGGCAGCGAGCTGACACAGCCCCTGGACCCAAACGGGAACAATGGCTTGATAAAGCCCACCCACACCATTGTAGAAACAATGATGTGAGCGCTCTCTGTGAGAGGAATAAGATTGATGTGCTTTCTGTGTTATTATCATATTTGCTAACATTGATAATGGTAGGTTTACATTGTTCAATATATTCACATTAGAGATACTCTGGTTTGATTTCTATGAAGAGAGTTATATATTATTGTTGTAATTTTTTTTTTATTTTTTACTATATCAATATTGTTGATGTTACAATTGTTGTTGCTGTAGTTAGCACTGATCTCAGTTTAGGCAGTATTTGAGATAGAATATGTTCAATGTTTACTACCTTACTGTTAATTCCGGAGAGATGAGGAATTTGCTTTTTTGGTATAGTAGAAAAAAAGATTAAATTCTCACTTAACATAAATTCAGTAAACTAAATGAGTAATTAACCATGCAAAAAGGTAGAAAAATGTCTGAACACATTGCCCAAGCTAACATCTAATCTTATGTTGTTCTTGTTGTTAATCCTTGCAGTGAAAAATGAATGTACCACGAGCCACCCACATCTGTCAGAGTACATATCCGTAACATGTTAGGTGGAAAATATGCAGTGTATAGAGCTAATCTCGCTTGACGTCCTTTCAGTTACATGTTGAACAAGGCCTTGGCCAAATACTGTGAGAAATGCATTCATTAAAAGATCCATCTGTAAAAAACTGTTGAGGCAAAATAATAAAAGAGAAAATCAGGTAAAAAGGAAGTAGGGAGAAAAGGGAAGTGGCATTTTTAGAGTATTTGTACACTGCCTGTGTGACTACTATAGTCAGTCCCAGTGCATTTATTGAAACCTCTTTTTGCACTTTATATGTCGTTTCACCTTTATTTTAGTATTTTTTTTACTGTTGCAAGGTAATGCAGGTAGATTTGCATCACATGTCAGGAGAAAATATTTTTAGCTTCTAACTTTTTAATATTGTAAACTTTGATATAGAGCATCTAGTTGTCTCCTTGCTAAGACAATGACAAAATTGGACATCATACATTCTGATTCATAAATTTATAGGAAATACAGAAAGAATAGGATCTCTTAGATCATCACTAAAAAAGTTAAAAAGATAACTTTTTCCTAACCTTTTTCCAACCTAACTGCTCTCCCCATTGTGCTCATTTCAGTAGCAGATATGCTCTGCAGAAGTACCACTGGATTTTTGTTTCTAATGTTCAGTTTAGGCATTTTTAATGTAGAATTTGAATTGTTTGTAAATCACATATGCCTTTTTGTAACAATTTTATACTGTACATCATATGAACACCATCACTTAATAATTAATTTCACTGAAAACTCAACAATTTTTTCTCCAAGTATCAGTTACATTGTGAGCCTGGATTACATTTTTCAGTGTGCAATATTCATTGAAGCAATGGCATTCTCTGCTCATTCAAAATGCAACATCAAATTTAAAGTAATTGCGAGTGCAATTTTGCAACAAATTGCACAGTTAAATACAGAAAGTAAAGGAATTTTATCCTGAAGCATGTGCAGGAACCACCACAGTACCGTGCTGCTTTGTTCGTAAAAATCTTGTGCTACTTGGAAATTCAAGTGTACCAAAGTATTGTTGTCTCACAGTTGTCCCCTTTAAGATGCACATTGCATCATTTCTATATAGATTAAAAATAAATATCTTTTTCTTTAGAATTTTTTTGTGTCAAGCATTCGTCTGTTCTCTAAACATGAACACCTTAGAGGCACCTACACCTACAGAGTGGAGAACTGTCTGTGCATTGAACACTAATATTTATTACCGTCAATATGTGTTTGATAATTTAATTTTTAAGACTGAAGTAATTATTGAGTGACAGGTTTGACCTGTTCTAAGCTTCATAATACAGTCCACTAATGATGTGTCTGAGGGTCCCCAGTGCCCAACTACACCCTTCTCCCTGTAGTCTTGTTTTCTCTCATTATACATACTTTAAAGTACAAGTAGGAAGAAGTACCCAGTGAGCTTCATATTTTGAATGAAATTACACCTTATTGGCTATAACTATTAATTGTTAATAACTATTAACTTTTAAATGAAAAATTGAATTTTAACCATAAGAATCATGAGTGCACATGAGTTGTTTACTAAATGCAGATCCAGTTTTGCTCAGATAGGGATTGAGTCTTAGCACAATATCATCTTCTCTGTCTTCAAAGACATGCAGGCCCTGCAGAAATGACACATAGCTGGATATCATTGCAGTGCTTAAATTTCATGATGACTTCATGCCCTCATGATGCATGCACAGCATCTTTCTCTGGTGTAGAAAAAGTTATTTTGTATGGCCTTACCGACTAATCAAATACTGTTAAATATTGTTTCCTTTAGTCTGAGACAGTAAGCAGTAACTGCTTCCCAACCTACAAGCTTGATCAATCATCAAATCCACCCCTAAAAAGCTATTTAAATGAATAAGAACAAACTCCACTGGGGCTCATATGCTGGTAATACCACCCCAACTTCACTTGTCCTAATTTTTTTAAGGTGTCAGTCCAACTTTGAATCTAAAGCCCCACAGCAGGTGGCAATTGCACTGGTGTCTCACCAGAAAAGATGGGATGGGCTTATTTGGACATGTCTCTGGTGTCTCACTGTCCTTACTGTCCTTACTAAGCCCTTGAACCTCCAAAGGCATTAATTTACATTGACTGGATGATCACCTGAGTACATATGGATGCAGGGCTCTAAATGCTTTATGCATGCACCTTTATAATGAAGTGTAAGAAAGAAATTGTGTTGGAAATTGTGTGGTATTTCCATCATAAATTTACAATTTTAACGGTCCATTGATCGCTGAGGTTGGCCATCACAATCAAGCACAAAACTGAAACTGTGTCTCAAATCTACAATACATACTGTTCCTAAGGTTTTTTAGTGTGGTCCCACAGGAATAGCAAAAAAAGTACACATAAAGTAGTTAAAATGCGTAGGCTTTTTTAGAGTGGGCTGTTAATAGGTACTTTTTTCTGACAATAGAGTGCAAATGGGAAAAGGAAGTGCTGGAAAAAAACGGAAAGTAAGTTGTGGTTGGTGGTGCAACGGATTTGAAACAAAATAACACAAAACAAGGAAGCTAGCGTGCTTGTTCTTAGGCACAGTGGCTGTGACAGGCAAATGATAATGTCAGCATGCTAATTCTGCTTCAATATTCACCATGTGAGCATTTGCTAACCTACACTTAACACAAAGCACAGCTGAGCCTGGTGGGAATCATATTAGTTGCAACTTTGTTGCAAACTTGACAAACTTATGGGTAGGTGTGCATGATAAGCAAGTCAAGTTACACAACACATTGTTCAGAGACCAGAGCCAAAGAAACTTTGGTTACTATACTTTATTCTCATAAAAAGAAATACATTTTTAATTTAAATAAATTAAATAACAAAAATAAAATAACATCCAAAAAATCTTTCAAGTTCCTTTGAAACAATTCCTGACATAATCAGGGAGGATGTGGAGATAAACCAAAAAATATGCGCAGCCACATTCAGTATCACAGCTTACATGAAGAAACTATACTGTTTGTGCATGTACCATAAATAAAAATTAAGCACTGCATACCATTGAACATTATACAGTACAATAAAGGTACTATACAGAAAATTAATATAAAACCTTAAAAATAGGCCTCTGTATACAACATGACATTTAAGATTAAAAAAAAAAAAGTTTGCGTCCCAAGGATGAATCAGTCTCTAAGGCTGCTCAAAATTTTACAGTGCAACTATCTGACAACATCCTCATATCAGCCTGACATACATGAAACCAAACATGTTACTTATTCCAGAGAGGCAGCTTGACCAGCAGGCCAGATCTGTTACACAAAAGGTTTATAAAACCATAATCTTGTGTAAAAAAAAAATTGGAGCGCTTGCACAAAGATTTTGTTTGAGCAAACAGGGATCACTTCAATGTTGTTTTGGCTTAAGGAAAAGCTCCTTGCAGAGGACAAACCCTGTACATGCATAACATGCTTATAGATACTGGTAGGAATAAAACTGATAATCTGTTCAGTCAGATGTGAGAGTGAAAACAAAATCATTTGTCACTGAAAATTAAAAAGGCATTTTATTCTCCGTTTTGGGAAAAGATGCGATTTGCTTAAGAAAGGATTGGTAATGGAGCACAAACCAACCCATAAGTCATTCTGGTGCAATGCCACATAGAGAGACGCAAAACTAAAACAGTGAAGGCAAAATGTGAAAATGTGACGGGAAAAATTGAAACAACAGATTACAACATAGCAATGTGCATTACGTTCAGAAGCTTTGATAGAAAGAAACGTGTGCAGAATGTGAAACTGAAAACAATATTTTTGTAAACATGTGGCTGAGTCATACGAAAAAAATCCAAAATACAACACTATCTCTGAACACTGGAGTCCTTCTGGAACCAATCTTGAACTGTTTATCCATCAGTGACACCCACTCTTAAACAGAAAGGTTAGAGTGTCTTTACAAGTATTCCTGGTATAAAGATATAGTGGGCTTTAAAATACAGTTAATGATACTTGGCAAGTAGTAGAGAGCATTTATGTCTATTTGGAGGCACCGTGCCCTCTCTAGAACAGGCAGTGTGAAGGATAGACTGGAAAGAAGGGTTGTGGGCCAAGTCATGGCTGAAATAACTCAAATATGCACAATGTGGCTTTATCCTCGAGTCCATTAACACCTTGTGTGTGTATTTTGTGTGCATGTGAAGCATTGCATGTGCATATTTTGTGTATAAAAGGAAAAAAGTGAAAGACACAACTGGGTAAAATGTTCTTTCAATAGTAGACGCTCATTGAAGCAGAGGATAGTAAATGTATGCAGTGTGTGTGTATGTGTTTAGCATTTGACTCTCTCCAGAGCTGAGTGAGTGAGTGAGTGAGAGTGTGTGTGTGTGTGTGTGTGTGTGTGTGTGTGTGTGTGTGTGTGTGTGTGTGTTGACATCCTGGCTCAGTCAGAAGCTATGACTCCCATGTTATATAACCCTGCATGTGGCTCTGCCTCTGGAGAGGGAAGTGGTTGAGGGGGGTGGGGGCTGCCCTGAAGCCAGAGGGTCCTCTGAGCTGCATCATGTGAACACAGTGACTAAAACCGGCAATGGTGAAACACATGTACTTGCAACTTTGTGAGTGAGAGACGCTTTCAGGTGGTGACAGTGGCCTTTTCTGGATGCTCTGGGTGCTAAACATGAGTGTGAAGGTCCATCTGAGAGGTACAATGTGACAAACCGTGTGTGACGGGCTGTGTGTGAGGTCCCCGTGCTGCAGCGTTTTCAAAAGCGAGTGTGTTTGCTTGTGGTCACAGGGCAATGCTGTTGGTCCTGCGCTCTGGAAAGCAGAACAGCGAGTTTGAGGGGTCGTCACAGTCATCAGGCAGCCTGGTGTCTGCTGCTGCCAGCGGATTCCTGCTAATGACCAAGTCCAGGCTGTCTCCGGCCTCAATAATTAAGGGAACAGTCAGACAACAGTCCAAGTCCCTGGTCCTGACACGGTTCACCTGGAAGATCAGAACCAATTTAATCATTCATCACTCAACCTGTTACTACATTCATAGTTCTTAAGATGAAATAGAAACATATTGGTAAATATGCTTATGTTTTATTGGAGAAAATGTATTTAATTTCATCAGAAGAAAAACAATGAAGAATATTAAAACTGAGCCTGCAAAGAATAGCACACAAATGATTTAAAAAAGCATGAAGAGACAACTCAAAGGAAATATTATAATGTTGAAGTTGATCTTTGACCTTTAGAACATAAAATGTCATCACTTTAACATATTGGACATTTATGTGATTTTTTTCATAATTAAAATATGAAATTTTGATTTATGACCAAAAACATGTTTTGTAAGGACAGTCACCTTGACATTTGACCATTAAAACCAACCAGTTTATCCTTGAGGCAAGGTTGACTTATGTGTCAGATGTAATGAAATTCCCTGAAGGCGTCCCTGAGATATTGTGTTTACAATAATGGGATGGACGTGAGGTCACATTCAGTTAATGCATTTCCTAGACCCTGTTTACAAGAATGAGATGTATAGACAGATGGAAAACTCACAAACACAATGCTACCAGCAACATCTTTTGCTGGTGCAGAGGCATAAAGACCCCAGAGTTTTTAAATAAATACTGGGACATTTTACATTCCCATTACATAAAATTTCTATAAGGAGGCTTGCTATTTATATGTTTCAAGTTGTTATGTAAAGTTAAGCAAACTGGTTCCTGGTTGTAGCTTAATATTTAAGGGACAAACATGAGAGTCATATCTATGTTTTAATCTACTTTAAATCTCTGAAGAGATTAAGTTTTTATCCCAGAAAAGTCAAGAACAGGTTACCTTAGATCGGCAGAATGTTTCCCCAATTGTTTAATCTTGCATCTTGTTTTATGCTAAGCTAACTGGTTGCAGGCTGTAGCTTCATCTTTAGCTTCTAGACATAAAAGACTCTCTCCCCTAACCCCAAACAGATTTAATAATCATAAGCAATAACTGAATTTCTAAAAATGTTGAATTTCTTTATATGTAATTTTCACTGAGAATACCTGAAGAATGCGGTCGAAAGGCTTTAACCCTGCCTGGTCAGCAGGGCCACCGGGGCGGATCATGTTGACAAAAACCCCTTTCTCCAGGAGCCCATCAGATACACTGAAACCAAAGTCACGACTCTCAAGATCCTTCCTTATAGTCACCTGCAAATACAAGCACAAGTTGTATATGGCTGTAACTATCCAGAGGCTTTGATGCCATGTAAAAATGTACTCCAGCATTTTAGTATTGCACTTCAAGACAGCTGAGAGAGATTTTCTAAAGGATGGTCAAATGTTGATATAGCAGAGGACCAAATATGCGGACTTGGAGTCTATAGTATGAGTGAATATCCAAAAAATATTGGATTCCACTGATTTCCCATAAGAATCATTAGCAGCATCTTTCATTAGATTCCACCAGTTTCCAAATATGTTTTAAAATGTGCATCACTGGTTTCTTAAAAGTCTTTACATTAAAAAGTTAAAAGTCTCTGAGATGAAAGCTCTTGGTCTCAGAGCTCGTGCTTTCTCTCTTCATGTCTCAGAACATATTATACTTCATTATCTATTAAACAGCCATGTTCAAAGGCTGCGTAAGTAGTACTCTCTATGGCGAGTAAATGGATTTTGATGTGATGTTTCCTTTTAACAGCTAGCTCAGGCATTTTAAAATGAAAATGCAAGGAGAGTGCTGGATGAGATGATGGAAACCTTTCTAAGATATGAGAGCGGTATTGATCTTTTCATCTAACTTTTGGAAATTAAGTGAAAACATTATTCCTTTAATTTAGTGTCCAGATGGAAAAAGAGGAGATGGGCACAAAAAGCTATGATATGTGTTCTGTATATACAAAACAATTTAAGTTTTTTACAGACACACCATCCCTCTGTGTCATTTGTTTCTCTTTGGATTTAGACCTACACTAAAACAAAGTCAGCAGGTTTAACCATAACAAGAAACAGCTTCAAGGCAGAATTTGAGATGACTTTCCATGATATCATCTAGGATGTGTCAACTCAAAACATTTTTCATTTCCACACTGCAGGACTGTGATGCCCTCTTTAATTACTGCCTGTGTTTAAGCCCAGTCAGTCTCTCAGTCAGGTGAGCACAGCAAGGTGAGATGCACACATGACACCAGACAAGTAAGCAAGCACAGGCTGGGGTCACAGCATGTGCAGCTGCCAAGGTTATGTCTAATGAGCTTTGTGTGTTTTTGTCGTACACACACTGCAAGTCCTGACTGGCCAGGTGTCCATTGGGTCCAGTTACAGTCAACCGACAGGCACACTGAGTCAAACAAAGGAGGCACGCAGGTATAAACTTTGTAATGGGCAGATTCCCGCAGGACGCTGTTGTTTGTATCAAATTCATCAAGCTGTGAGTGCAACTGACTGATCGACCAATAATCACATTTCCCCTGAATGATTTACATTTCATCTTACAGCGAGCAAATTACAGTGGAATTGTAATTCAAATATTTGGTATCAATAAAGTGCATATTGGTACCTAATGTGCAGCTCAGCATAACGGAGCAATTAAAGGGCAGTATTTTTTATTTATTTATTTTTAATTATTTTTTCATAATGGCATTAGCAAACTCTTGTTTACTTTCCTTTAATAAATCACGTTCGTTAAACTCTGTTTCACTCCATACGCCTTTCATGATGAACACCCTGCTACAGTGGCTCTATGTGCCCCAAGATGTACCACACCCAAAAATTTGAGAACTGGTCACTTTTATCCACCTGTGGGTAATAAGTAAGTGTATCATTAGTATCCCTAGTTTAGAAAATATTTACATTGTAATTTGTGGGCAATAATGTAAACAGTGATACATGATTCTTACGTGTGAAGTTTTGTTGAAACAATTAATTCAAAAGGGAATTTGTGGAGTCATTCGCTGACAGAACTACCTTGTGCAGTGCCAGGGTGGTAGGCGACAAAATATCAGAAGGGTCCCCTTTATTCTGGGATGGTTCATCTCTGACTGCAGTTGACATGTTCAGGTTGCTTTTGTTCTTAGACTCGCCGTTGATTCCCTCCCTCTTAATGGGACTAATTTCAGACTGAAACATTGAGTCTTCGTTGGTCTTGGTCTCCTCTAGGTACAGACTTAGAGCACTGCCTGTCATGGATGCCTGAAAAAGGAAACAAAACTACTAGCATTATATTAGCATCATGTATTGAAGTGCCATATGTAAGAATGTAAAGCAAATTAAATATATTAATGACGTTGCATTTCCAATGTACAAACTGATTATAAAAGTAGATTTAAAAAATGAGACCTTATTTCCTGACTTTCTTTAGCCGCTTTTGCCCTAATGTGTAATTCCCAAGGAAACTTCAGAATGAGAACATTAGCAAGACATTTGCTAATTTTAGCTTAGATGTAGAGTTCACTAATATCAACAGTGCTAGCATCTACAACACAAAACAACAAATAAAACACATATCAAAGTTAACATTACTGCAAAGTAAATGAAATATATTGTGATACTGTTGTCTTTGGCTGATTTTAGCTAATGTTAAATTGCTTGCTAATGCAGATTAATTGCTAATTAGCTAACTTAACAATTTACTGGCTTGAGTGTACAAACATTACAAACATCAGCTAAGTCATCTACTTCACAAGGTACAAAGCAAACCTGTAACACTAATAACTGCTTTCTAAATACCAAGAGTGATGGAGATGGAGGGCAGTGACAGAAAACAAGCTAACTGTAATAAAGTTTAGCAAAGGTTAGCCAGCTAGCTGTTATTTAGCAACACAGTGTGGATCTGATGTTGGTTACTTCAGCAAGCAGCAAGCTAGTTAGCATCATGGAGCAAATGGTCTGAATAAAATCTAGTCACTCCACGAATGGTAATGAATACGACTATAATTTTTTATCCAGCATCTGTTGCTTGTTTCCTTAAGACACTTATGATTTATTATGGTTTAGCCCATGCACAGGATGATACTTGTTTACACCTAGAGAGTATGAACACAAACAGCAGGATGCTGACTGCAGTTCAGTTAATGGCCACCGGTGTCATTAACAACAAGGATTTTCAGATAAATACACATAGCACATTTAAGATGATTAAAGGCCTCCCTTTGAACAAAGGCAAACAAACATATAACCTTTAATGAAATGAACACAGGACTAGACTGGAGGCCAAGGCATTGTGCAGTATGTATTGTGCAGCAGGTGCCTGGCTTGTCTTGTCAGATTTAATAACAGATTACACACTATAGCGATTATCATAATGCATTATCCGGCATGGTCATTTAGGCCAACACTGGTCTATGAATACCCCATTAGGACAAAGCAGATGAAGGAGGAGGGGAGGGGGTGTGGAGATAACAGACGGCCCTACCTCCAGCTCCCTGAGTATCTCTGACTGGCCGCAGGTCTCAAGGTCCTGCAGGGCCTGGGACCAGAAGCTGTCTTCCTGGTTCAAGGTGCCATGGCAACGAGGGGGGCTGACGAATCTATGACAATGCAGGAACCAGAACATGAGAGCAGCCCTGTGGTCTCGAGGCCGGTGCTGCTTACAAAAGCAGCATGGGAAATGCAGTTTTTTGTGGCTGCGTGCTGGAGAGTCCCTTTGGAAAATCTCTCACATTGAGGGTTTACTTTAAATTCTCTCACTTGAGGCAGCTCAAATGCTGAGGAGTCGGCTAGATAAGATAAAGCCTTTAAAAAAAAGTTCAATTTTATAAAAGTCACCCGAAAAAGTAGCAGAAAATTGAAAGCATGTGACACAAAAGTTCAGGAGAAAAAAAAGAATCAAGTATGAAGAGACAGATAAGGCTGATGTATCCTTGGGCGCTTTGGGTGCTTTCTGAGGAAACGTTTTTGGTGTGGACAAGGGGTGACAGAAAAAGATGTATCTATGTGAAACACCAAAGAGCTCGTGGGCAGTTAGTAAAGCAGATGAGAAAGAGAATACCTGAGAAAGAAGAGAAAAGGACAGTTTGGAAAAGCACACAACATGAGAGCATACAACACAAAATGAAGAGAAAATAAGTCAGTTTGACTTTGTCAATGAATCAAAAAGGAGGGGGGAAAAAAATCACACAAGTTTTTTAAATTATACACAGTGGTGGAAAAGCACTCAGATCCTTTACTTAAGCAAAGTGAAAGTCCTATATTTAAAATCATTTTAAGTGAAAGTACAGAACTACTTTCAACTTAAACGTATCAACAGCAACTACTAAAGTACTCAATTCCTCTCGAAGCTATATGATTTATCTCACATTATTAAATTCTTAAACATAAAAACAATTTAAAGGCAGCAGTTTAAACCTCTTGATATGCAGTTATCTACTTTAGTCCTGTGGCTCCCAACCTTGGGGTCAGGCACCTCCAAAGGGTCACAAGATCAATTTGAAGGGTCATGAGATGATTAGTGAGGTTGGAAAGAAATGCAGATGTATGTATGTGTAGAGATTTTAAATAATAGCATCCCAGAGGAAAACATGTAAAGGACAAATATAAAGTAATATACAATACTCAGTGAATACTCAGTACATATTTTTAATAAATGCACTAAGTTACTTTCCACCACTGTTTGTGCACACAACATGATTGGCATTAAATATGGCCTTTGCTGTGAAATCAAAAACACTCAAAGCTGCTCTGACATGAACTATGATGTTGGTAGGTGCGTACTCACCCAGGTATCTTGTCCCACTCATCCTCAGTGAATCTCCCATCATACAGCCCCACTGAATGGTGAACAAGGCCTGCAGAGCTGGAAGTGGTTTGGCTCCTGTGCTTTGTGCGTCGCCACTCGCTTGGATTGAGCAATATATCGGACGCTTTGTGAAGATATGTTCCTGAAAAAAACATGATATCCACTGACCTCACTAGCTGTAAGACAGGAAATAGTTCATTTTTAGTCAGAAAGCCTCCAGTGTACCTCACCTTGGCTACCGTAGCCTGCGTCGAACCCTGAGCTATCCCAGGAGCTCATTGCAGAGTCTATACTTGGCACAGTGGCAGAGTAAACCTCAGAGTGTTTACCGGTCTTCTGGAAGTCTGTCAGTTCATCCTCTGTGTCGCTTAAAAACCCAGCTTCTCTGTCTGGAAATTGCCTGTTATCAGACTCTAGGAATGAAAAGCAAGTCAAAGCAAATCAGCATTTCACTGCATCACTTTGTCTACAAATGACCAGACTAAAAAGACTAAATTAATGCAGATGTTTTCAAAAGCATATTAAAAACTCATTTGATTTTTTTTCAACCATATTTTTGCATAATTTGTATATGTTAATATGTTTAATATGGTTTGATGTGTTTGTCACTTTTGCTCTGACTTTCTCTTTTCCACACTTATAATTTTGCTGACTTTCTTTTGAAAAGTGCTTTATGAATAAAGTTTGCTTTCTTGTGTTGAGGACGATGTACTGCAGATGAAAGAAAACCTGAATGCATAACTGAGCATTGGTTTGACTGGGATGCTTTGTCTACAGGAGAACAGAGAGCAGACTAAAGGAACAAGACTCAAACTACAAATGAAAACATTTGATTATACGATGCAAGGTTTTAGGCCCATTAAACAAATACAATGAAATGTAAAGTAAGTGAATGTAAATGTATAATAATTATTATAGTAATGATAATGTAAATGTAAATGTAAAGTATATAAATGTAAAGTATATAAATGTAAAATATAAGTGGGTGCTAATGTTGTGTTATGACTAATGCTGACTAGTCAAACGGGAAACTGGTGGAACGTTGACTAATGTTTGGAAAAATCTTTGCACAATTAGAGGATATCAAATAACAAGCTGGGGGAAAAGAAAACCTACGATCAGCTTGTTTTTTGATCTTGAGGGTGACAGACTCCCCAGCCATCTGCAGGAGATGGATGGCCTCGCTCAGTGGCTTTCCTTTCAGACTGACCCCATTGATGGCGAGGACTCGGTCCCCTATATGGATGGCCCCGGTCCTGCAGGGTTAAGAGAGCAGAGGAGACAGAGATACCAGAGTATACCAGACAGTCCCGACGGGCAGGCCGGGGAAACCTGTCAGGCTGCCAGTGCGCCGACTGAGACGGAGACAAAGAGGCTTCTTGTTACAGAAAAAGACGAGACAGTCATTGTTTACTGTCTTGTTTATTCAAGAAAAAAAAGTGTCACAATCTTCTCAAATATCTGTCTTAAACCCTGGCCCATCTCCCCTCACCTCTCCCCCTCCTCTCACCTCTCTGCCAGGCCCTTCTTGGTGAGGCCGGAGATGACGATGGGGTCAAAGGGCTCCTCTGTGCCAGAGATGGTGATGCCCAGCGGTCCGTTATATCTCTTCAGCTCAACTGTGTAGATTATAGAGCCTGACATCTCCAACTCATCTACAGCACACATGGGTAACAGGAAACACTCTTTGTAAAACTAAAGATTATATAGAAGCACAAAACCAGTGAAGATAAAGCACTTTTTATGATAAAATCCATAAAGACAGGTTTGAGCATAATTAGAGCTGTTAAACTCAACAGAGCAACTATTCCTTTATTGCTAATTTTATCCTCACTGTACTGGCTTTGAATATTATATGGCTTGGTGGAAGTATTCACATCCTTGACATAAGTAGATGTACCAAACAACAATTTAAAAATAGTTATATAGTAATAAGATATTGAGAAAAAGTGCAGATGTTTTATCCGAAAAAAATGTTCTTAAAATGTCAAGTATTTCAAAATGGCTAAAGTGTGTGATGAATTAATATGTGAAACCAGGTTGAAGGTTAATATATTTGAAGTTTTAACTTTTAGGTGATTAAACTGAATGTGAATGGCAATTTCGGTTCCAGAAGCCTGTGAAAGACATTTGTTACTATTTTCTGACAATGTACATGTACAGGTAATAGGTCTATTGTTCTCAGAGTAGCAAAAAAACAACTAGTTGTACAGTTTACAGAAACTTGAACTGGATAAATTAACCTCTTTAGGCCTAGAGTATATAAGATTGATAAGATAAGATTTTTACAAAGTATAAGTATTTGTATTTTTGTGGGATGTGATGGGATTTGATGTACCAATGTTGTCCTCATCTTTCTGGATGCGGAGTTTGACCATGTCCTCAGCCTGCTGCAGGACGTGCATGGCGTCCTCCATGGTGCAGTTTTCCAGACGCACACTGTCGATGGCCAGCAGCCTGTCTCCAGGCTCCAGAGTGCCTGTTCTACCGGACACCAGAGCAACAGGATGACAGTTATTAACCGGGACCGAGGAGATGCATCTCCTGACTCAGTGTGAGAATCCTATTAGCCTGATGTCTCATTGGGATCCTTGGGGGTGACCGTAACCTCACCCTCAACCTAATCAACACTGAGCCCTTCTGAAATGTAGCTGCTCTGCCCTACTGATCCAGTTTTGATAGTTCAATCCAATTAGGTGTGTATTACACAGTGGATTCATAAAACCATTTTTTTGTTCACTAATAATCCCACATAAGCCTAGAAAAACTAGTTCACTGTGAGCTAAACACTGTCTCTCCTGAACTCCATCAGACCTAAAAGCTGCATTTTTGTATTTACAAAAAAATATGACTTAATGCTGCTATTAGTGTGTGATCATAGGACATACCTGTGTGCTATGCTTCCTTTCCTGATATCAGAGATGATGAGCGGTTTGCCAGGTTTCTTACTCGCTGGTAAAATGCAAGAAAAATTGATAGTTTTAATTTGACAGTTTGTGTGATGAGGATAACACAGTGTTGACCCTAAACAATAAAAAATCACCAAATTTGCACTAACCAAACTGATCTTACTGTTGTGTTTTTTCAGAGCCAGTTAGAGCAGAAAGTTTAATGATGAATGCTGGTACAGGCCAGTATTATTCAGAGGTAATGAGCTATGTGCCCTCGTGGTTTTGCAAGCCTGAGTTTTATGGATCACAGAACATTGATTCAAAGGAGATTTATAGCGTGCAGCTCTGTGGAGTATTATTGAGCAACACCGCCCCCTGCTGTATGTCTCGGTGCTGACAAACTCACCGCTGATGGTGATGCCAAGCTCCACTCCCCTCCTCTTGGGTAGCTTAACATGGAAGGTGCCACTGCTGGGAACCACTGACTCTAAGCAGGATTTAAATAAAAACACTTTAATAGGAAGAAATTAACATGTATGATCTCACAATTATGAGTTATCTTTTACAATATTGTACCTGCAACATCAAACTCAATCTCCACGGTGACCTTATTGGCCAGAGCGGAGTCCCGGAGAAGCTGATGGGCTTCTTCCAAAGTGCCATCTTCAGTTGGGATCCCATTTATGGACAAGAGTCTGTCTCCAACCTGCAGCAGCCCACACCTCCACGCAGAAAAACACACAAGAAAAGCATTACAAACACACACTCACACAACAGTTTCTATTTACAAAGAAATAGAGGGAGAGAAAAAAGAAATATAAGTGATTACAAGAAATATGTTTGGAAAATTGTGACATGAAGAGAAAAACAAAATGGATTGCATACAGTCAGGGCTGCCACTACAGTAAATTATGATGATTGATTAATTCTGTGGGTTATTTTCTTTCCCCAATCAATGCATTATTTGTTCAGGCTGAAAAATGACTTTTACAATTTCCCAGAGCACAAGGTAATGTCTTTGTATTAGTAGGTTAGTAAAACTTTGTTTTTTTTTGAGGCCTCATCATGTGTTTTTCCACCAAATTAACCTTGTTGTTGCTCTGTAAATCTAGCGAATCGACCCGCATTTACACCAATTTTGAAACATTATGATCAAGCTTACATTATCAACAGAGGGCACTGCACAATGCAAATGAGCTGTAAAATTTGACACACTAACTTTGTTTACCAAGGAAAGTCTGCTATTTTTTTTTACAGTTGGAAATAAGGTTTTCAGGTTACCAATTTATTTTTCATATAATATGCTCTTATCATGATGATAATGATTAATTTGGAGGATGTGGCTGTATTTCAGTTTACGCAGAGGTGTTTCCACCTGTTGAGCCTAGCCTAAACAATATAAATTGGTCAGATGAAATTTAATAAATACGTGTAACTGTAAAGAAATACAGCCACACAATGCAGTCATCACACACACTCAAAGACTAATGAAAACAGCTACATTAAAAAACCTGCAGATTGAGCAGTTATGTCTCCCAGAGAATTTAGAGGATCAATTATTGAGTTAAAAATGCCAAACAAAAAACAAAAAAAGAAACTGACATTTTTTTCATAAGTGACTTAAATGATTAATACTGTATCAAAATTTTCAGTACTCAACTTTCTATCTATTAACTAAATTTCAATATTCCGACATTAGCATCAGAAAGGTTTTGCATATCTGCTCTCAGTGAAATGACAATGACGAGTGACACGTTCAGCCTATGTGACACCACATGTCACATAGGCTGAATGTTTAAAATGCCATCAATAAAATGAAATGCAGCCACTGGGCTTTGACGTAAACACACTGACTCAATGACCTTAGTTAAACTTGGGAAAAATCACGCATACAAAAAATAAAAAAATAAATAAATACAAATCACACATTCAATCAGACCCCTAATTGCCAGGGCAAACACCGAAGCACTGTCAACTGACATTAATTCACTAACCACCGCTGCTCATTAACCTTGTGCGGAGGCTGAGACACCAACATCACGGTCGGATGCTGTACTTGAGTCACTCCTGTCCAACTGCTGCTGGACTAATCATGTTACAAGACCCAAGGGAGATGGTCCAGTGCTCCCGGCACAGACACCATCATTAATCTTGCAAGACAAGGACAGATACAATACACTGGCCTGATCAGAGCTGTGTTAATTAGACTGCAACATGTAGTCTTAATCAATATAATACCACATTCCAGTAGAGCAGGGTGGGATGTATCAGTGCCTCTTGGAGAATGCTTAATAAACAGGAGAAAACTGCTCCTTTAAATTTGTCAGAAAGACACATGAGACTGAAGTTACAGTCATTATAAATTGTTGAACCTGTTGATGTCTGGACAATTTAGATCAGGGCCTTCAACTCTGGGAAAACAAACCATCACCACACCAAGAGTTTACAAGCTTTTCTGGCCTATAGCCCTTAAAAAGAAGCAATATCTACTTGTATCTCTTCCAGTTACAACCAAGCGGCATCCTCTGGGCATTAAAAAATTAAGCCAAGATGAAATGCCAAAAACTGGAGTTCTTCCAACAGCCTTTTGAGACTGGCTCCAAAAGTGAGTCAATCCCAATTGACCCCTATATCAAAATGCCCAACTTTATAGCCGAAATAAACATGTTTACAGCCTGGAACAGAGAGTATATATGATCTGTTTATCTAAATTCCCCTGTCATGACAGCTGCACAGGGCATTAAGTTTTATATAACTTACTCATGTATGTAAAAACAAAGCATAATTGAGATCACACAATCTTTGGTAGCACTGTGTGTCCTCCCCAGCTTCAACCTTTTGTCCATATATCATCAACTCTGGCTCCATAAAACCAAAATGGCAATGACCATAATGCCAAACTCGAGGATTTTAACTCCACAAAACAATGAATGACTTCACATTTGCTCTGTCCACTATTTAGCAGTCTGGTTGTGACCAGTTCAACCAAAAGCAGTTTTCCTTGTTTTATTGTCAATGCTAGTGCCCCTTCAAGGCCATGTTCTGGCACAGTGCTGCTTTGAGCTAAATGTTAATATCAGCAT
>JAPZDY010000002.1:17166709-17194113 GCA_029783645.1 Ctenochaetus hawaiiensis | reverse complement strand
TAAGAGACCAAAAATGGAGGAGAGTAAAGGGATGAGACGTGCACCTACAGAGACAAGAGAATGAGTCACCGATCACATTTTGTCAGTTATGTTTGCATCACTGATCAATCAAATCTGTTCACACGCTGTGTGGGTGAAACAGGAGGAAAAGGTGTTTTAACAGCCCTGCATAACACTTATAAGGGTCAGTTCATCTAAAATAAATTACAAGTACGAAAAAAAGAAACATAAACAACCAAAAAAATGCTCTAAACTGTCAGTAGTATCCACCCTTGCACAGCTTTTTATTTTATTTATGTGGGATTTTGAGATTTCTGTCTTCACTCCTACACAATGGATGCAAATTGAATTTTACTTTGCAATGCTAAGAACACTGAAAAATTACAATAAACCCTGTCTAAAGCCATCCTAGCAGCTCAATAAAGCTTGGACACAGTTATGCTTTTAGCTTCATGTTAACATCAGCATGCTAACATGCCTACAATGACAATGCTAACATGCTTGTGATTTGCAAGGATAACATTTCATTTAGCATGTTAGTGTGCTAATTTGCATAGATGATTGCAGCTGAGACTATATTAAACACTTGCAATTTGACCTATTCAGGTAGGTATATCAGGTAGATAAAAAGATTTTAGCAATAGTTTCTATTTTGAAGCTAATTGTGACAGTGCAGTCTGTGGATTATCATATTTTTTTTCTTAAATTTTTGTCATGTGCATTAAATTACAAGTCTGTATGTTTATGTATGTATCAAACTGTCAAAAAGTAATAAAAACATTGTTTGCAGATATGTCTAGAAAAGATTCAGTAGGTTCTTTAGACATCACACACTAATCCTTTTACCTCCATTGTTTTCAGCTTGAGGCAAAAATCTTATAAATATGCACTCAGTTGCCAATTTATTAGCTACACCTGGCTAAAACTAATAAATAAAGTTTTGCAATAAATCCTGCCGTCACGGAGATTAAAGTGTTTTGGATTTGTTAAACTCTTTAGGAAGGTGTTGCTTCAACTTTAAGATTATTGCTGCAGTCTGTGGTGTTTTTACTCTGTTTTTATTTAGCAGTAAGTTCTTTTCTGTTCTTACGCCCAACATCATAAATATAAATGTGGTTGACAAAATAATATAAACATATGTAGTCTTGCACCTCAGAAAATAAAACCAAAATCATATGCACCAAACTGCTCCAAACAAGATTTTAAATGAGGTTTCTGTGTTATTTTGTTCAACAGACCTTGTAATGTTTAACAAAAAGGAAGAGGCAGTTGTTATGTCATACGTGAGCTCTTGTGGTCTTTCTTCCTGTTCCTCCTCTTGCCGGTCGAGCTGTGGGGGCTGGTGGGAGCAATCGGAGGGATGGGGCAGGGCAGTGTGTTGCTCCCCTGGCTGCTGAAGCCTGAGGTGGCTGTGGAGGAAGGGGAGAAGCCACCACTCACCAGAGCTGAAAGGAGACATAGCACTACATGTATCAGCAGGAGCAAACCACATCAAGCGTGACACTTTATCCACATCCACAGCATCAGCAGTGCACGCTCATGGGAACATGCAACAAAAGAAAGAAAAGTGGTAACAGTGTTGGAGTAAACCTCTTGGCAAAGATTTAACAAATGTGCTGAAGAAAAGACTCCTGCTATGGTGTCTCGCCAGCAGCAGTGCTGTCACAAGTGATAACTTACATTTGCAGTGGTCCTGCTGGTTGTGTGGGTGGCTTGGGCTGCTCCATGTCTTGCTGTGGCTGGCGTGTGGGGGATGGCAGTAGTTGCTGCTTTGGTCCCAGTGATGATGGTTGCTCTTCTGCACTTTTACTGCAGCAGTATAGAGGCAAACACATCCATTAAGTCAACCAGATGTACTCCTCTGGTGTGCACTTGTCTAAATTCTACCCATGAAATCACGCTTTTATTCCCATGTCTAAATTTGTACCTCACGACACAGTGCCTGGGAGATAATTTGGAGCATAGTAATTGATATTTAATGTTTCCGTCATGGTACACTAGATTAAATCCTGTGGTTTAATGTATTCTGATGAGCATCTTAGACTCAGATAGACACATGAAGCAGAACTGACTGATTGGGAGGAAGTGAAGGATCATCAAGAAGAAAAAAATCTTACTCTTACTAGCAAGCTTCCAAAAAGCTAAGTGCAAACTGGAGATCATTTTTATAATTTCATTTTCAAAAGAGCTTGATGGTGCAAAAACAGTCTGAGTAAGTTGACCGCTGGACATGATGTTGTTTTGTACAGCAGGAAGTGATTGTGGTCGTTTGGAGGCATGTGGCCTGACCTTGATTGGGAACAGCTGAAAGCCTGATTGCTGATGATGCAGGGTGTCAGTTTCTGCATCTGATTGGCAGACTGTTTGGTCCAAACGGGTTTAAATTTAATTCTGTGGGATAATACTCTTTTTTTTTGGGCAATTCTGTTGACATTCCCCGCTTTGAATGAAACGGAGAGCACAGATTGCTTTTAATTCTGAAAGGCATCTCATCCCTCGTGTCAAAGCCTGTATAACGCTGTGCATTCAATCAAACAGTATCTGTGAGGCATTCAAAGAGAAACAACTGACCTCCTCCTGTGTCACATACACCTCAATAATTAACTTTTCCTTTACAGATTTTTGCAGCTAAAATTGTCACTTAGTCTTAAATGTGACAGTAATCCTTGCTTCCTCATTTGCAGGGGTCTAATCTCTGTCAGCTCGCTCACATGGATGGAGGATTTGCTGGAAACATGTATGACTGCAGCAGTGCCTGAGACGTTTGCTATATTCAGGAATCTGGTAAAATCTAGCTGTGTGTAATCAGAATACATGCAGGAGGAACCTCCAGCCTTTTTTTAAAAAAAAAAACCCGTTTCTATCAGACTCAATCAAAACCTGTAAAGCTTTGGCTCTGGCGGCTTATGCTAAGCTCACCTAGGGGTAGCTCTCCAAGAAATGATGCTTTTTCAATCTACGCTGGTGGAAAGAAACATTAACTGCTAATCTCTTAGTGGCCATATCAGTCTTCTTAAATCCCCTGAGGAGATTAGACAAATTGCATCTCATAATCATGCCTCATCCTGGAGGGAAAGAAGCTGTGAAAATATTGTTTAATCACAACGTCATGGTGCTTCATTCAAGAAGTGAATAATTATTGAAAAGAAATTTCAGGAGACATTCAAATTTCTGAAGATTTATGTCTGTAATTTCATGGAGAAGTGACACCTGTGCTGCACTGTGGTCAGCAGGAGCTAATGCTCTTAAATTATTTCACTGAGCAGACTTGGTAAGAGTTCACTTGTTTAACTTCTTCAGAGGATTTAACCCTGTATGACTGTAAGACACTAAAATAAAAAAATCATCAATAAATTAGGATAAAAGACAAATAGAAGTTTGGCAAATAAAAAAGGATTGCTGCTAATACAAATAAAAAAGCGAAAAATCATAGAAAAGTGGATTCAGTAACCCCAGAGGAGACTAAACCACAGCTTATTTCTCTTTGTCATGTTGTATGACTCTTTAATGCTCACATGTTAAGGAGCCCTTGCAGCTGCTGACCCAGAAATAAGCCTGCAGAACACGGCATGAACATGATCCATGCCAGAGAAGAGTGTGCGTCTGTGTGCATGCACAAGTGGTTTGTTGGTATGCATTAGAGACCGAGTGCGTACCCAAAGGCGGAGGATATGTGGCCAGCGGCACAAGCACAGGCTGATTCACAGCACATGGAAGAAAGCAGCTGGGAGGCAGTCAGGCTCCTTACAGCCGTAGGTAACAAAGCAGTTACTACACATTCTGTATGTTGAGAACAACATGCTGTAACTCAGCATAGAGTTTGTGTTGTGAATTCTCCACAATGTGCTCACAGAACTTCTCCGTAAGATTTAAATGAAGAAGAAATGAATCCGTTAGCCAGCTATTCAGCGTTATCCTCTGTGAATTCTTTGCATTGCCCTGCCCATTTGTGCTGAAGCGTGTACATGAATAGGTCTCAAAGTAAGAAAAAAAAGTGTGACATAATTTCATTTTACATTTTTTATATGATGAAAGATTTGCAGACCCCACCTACACACTCAGCAAATATAAATATATTTTACTACTAATATGACATAAAGTAGTAGAGGTCACCTTGTATCCTTTAAGTAAAAGTGTCACTACACCAATGTAAAAATACTCAAATCCCAGTTGAGTAAAAGAACTGAAACTTAATAACCTTAAAAGCATTAAAAGTAAAAGTGCTCGTTTTAAAACACATTCTCTTAGGCTGATACAGTTTGTTGTACTGATGCAACAATATGAGATTTTACAGTTTTTGTTTGTTGAGGTGGAGCAAATTGATCTATTTTATGTACAGTGAGGTAGTTTAGTCCAGTGTTTCTTAGCATTGTGGGTAGAGCCCCTGCAAAGGGTCACAAGATTAATCTGTGGGGTCAGGAAATGACAGATTATTTCCTCTTTCGCTGCTGATCGTCTCTCTTGTGTCCTTTTCTGTTTCCATGTCCCACAGAGACTTGCTGTGGTTTTTGAATCACCTCCAGGACTTACCTGTGTCTTGCGGCCTGACAGGAAGTCTGCTCTGACTGGCTGGGAGAATCTCCAGCTTTACAACATCAGAAGTGCTGGCCAGCAGCTGCGTGGCCTCCATCAGCGAGCAGTGCTCAGTGCTGGTCCCGTCTATCGACAGGAGGATGTCGCCTACATGCAGCGCTCCACACCTGAGACAGCCAGACGGAGGCAGGTTGTGTCAGGAAAGTTTTGTGTGATAGGAAAGTATCAGAGGAGCACTTTAATATATGAGGATGGTTTTACCTTTCCACCACACTGGCTGCTTTTATCTTGTCAATAATAATAACTTGTTTGCTGCGATATATAGTTGTGGTGAGGCTGATCCCCAGGCTGGCTGAGGTACTTTTCACTATCTCCACCAGCAGAGGGCCTGAGGCCTGCTGCACTGCCTCTGGAACAGATAACACACACAGAGATGATGGAGGCCAACAAGATCACTGGATGCATTTAAACTTGGATGCTCGATGTGTAAACTCTGTAAATGCTTCATATTTTTGCAAAATATTGCACAAAGCAGTCAGAACCTAAAATTAAAATTTAATTGGGCATTGTCAAAATATTACAAGAGATAACAGGTGAGTCTTTAGATTCAGTTACTAACATGCTGACTGCTCAGTTCTTGTGTGTTGTAAAGTGTAATCATCAGCTATCATTTACTTGTTTTTATTCAAGTGTATAAAAGTTACTCAATGTGCTCTAAAGAAGCAATAGAGAGGAACAAAAGGAAGTTGTTATAGTTTGCATTTTAATTTAGTCTGTTTCCTGCTTTACTTTGTAAGTTTTCTCTGTCAGTGTGCTGCTTTGTTCCCCTTCTTGTTACTTCCTATCTGCTTTTCTGCCTTTTCAATAATGACATTCACCATCATTGTATTTCCTCTTTATTGTATTTAAGTCTGGTTCTCTGTTTTTGAGTTGTAAATTTGTTTACATTTGCTCCTTGTGTCTCGTCAATATCCCTGTCTTTGTTCCTTGTGTTGTCCCAGTTTGCTGTTTAGTTCAGTTTTTGTATTTTCTCCTCATCTCCGGGGTTACCCTCGACCTGCTCCCTCAGTTTTTGGACTTCTGTATCAGAATTACTAATGCGCACTTGTTTCCTTATCCCACGCCTTGGTGTATTTGCCTCTGGGTCTTTTTTTAAATTTGTCAAATGTAACAGCTGCTCAAACAGAAGCAAAGATGTGAAAGGGATAGTGGGCGTGTTGGTTTGGTCAGACGTAGACACAGTGGAGCTGTGAAAGGGAGGACAGAGACTGCATGCTGCCTCCAAAGATGCTTCATGAAGGCAAAACTACTTCACAGACAAGAAAATATAACATCAAAGATCCTGACACCAGATAGGCAATGAGGTGTTGAAGCGGTTTAACATAGAAACAAACTGCAAGCAGTTTAAACAGCAAAGCTGTTTGGATTTTTCCTGATTTTAGTCCTAAAATAAATGTTTTTTTTCTGAGTGTGAACCCTCTGACTGGTTCGGTCTGGAGGCAGGAGGTCTAAATCCTGAACTCCCACACACAGAAAGATAATGTGTGTCAACTGTCCTTAGTGACCTGCCCTATTTTGCTCAGAGCAGCACAGAGTTTGTGATCTTATGGAGAATTAGTCACCATGACCAAATGGAGGTTATATTTTGCAGTCAGTTCCTGTCTTCTTCTGTGGCATATTTCACTACTTTTTGACCCGATGGTGAGGAGCTAAAAATAGATTTGATTCAGTCTGCACACGCAACAGCCAGACTGACCTGAATTGGTGTTTTGCATAACATGGTGTCAAACCAAAATGATAAAAAAAATGTGGCATGATAAAACTGATAGATCTTGTTTACTATACTGGATTCCATCAACAATTAACTTAAAGGGACATTCTACCAATTTTGAATGAGAAACAATTGATGAGATTTTGGCCCCAGCACGAAGGAGATGAGTCAGAAAAACTCTGGTTACGTGTAGGTGCGGTTCAACTCCGCAAAAACTTTGAAGTTAATAAATTGTTAAATTTCTGTTTTGGTAATTGAGAATTGCAAGTCAGCATTGTTTGAGAGAACTAACAAGATCTGCCTTTTGTGCAGCCATCTCTCTCTAAATTCAGCATCTTACATCTTCACCATGGTGTAAGAGGGGAAACCACCTTTACTAATCATCAGGGACCTTCTTGGATGAGCCTGTGAGACAATTTTCTCATGCAGTTCTGACTTTGCTGTATAACTCACCTCCTTCTAACTAAGGCAACAAACTTATGAATAATCCCTCGGATACTGACTTGAAAGTCGAGCCTTGCTCTACGATGTTGACAAATGTTGTTAACCAAGGGATGATTGTTCCTGAAAGCTCTCCTGACTTACAAACTCCCTGAAAGATAAAGTCAGATGCTGCAAAAATAGGCTTTTTTTAATTTTAAATTTTATCTAGATTAAAACTGCCTTGGTTCAGGGGTTTAGAGACACACATGGATTATTATAAACCACTGTATATTACCCATCTACCCTTTCCTTGTTAATGTGTGCTCATAGGCCAGTGTGACTCCCCTGGTGGCATCTCCAGCACCGACTCACTCACATCGACACAGCAAACGGCTGCATTATTTACCCTCAGAGCAACGCTGCCCTACCGTGCCGCCACATAGTCCCTGTGTGTGTGTGTCTCTTTTTGTCTGTGCATGTGTGTGTGTGTGTGCTCACCCATGACAGAGACGTCATACTCAATCAGGAACAGGGCTTCCTGGCTGCTCTGCATCAGCATGGTCAGAGCGTCAGCATGCTTCTCTCTGTTCAAAGGCATCCCGTCTATGCTCAGCACTCGGTCTCCGGCCTTCAAAGTGCCCTCTCTGGAGAAACACAGAAGAAGAGAGAGAGAGAGAGAGAAGGAGAACAAAAGTGAAATGCAGGCGACCAGCACAAGATGCTCAAACAAGCGTTTAAGCACAAGTCACAGTAAATCATTAAACAGTTCCACATGAGCGTTCCCTCCCAGGTGAGATGAAGATAAGCGAGATAAACGGCCGTAAAGGCTTTGATGGTGAATTAGTTTTGCTCCAGTGTTTCGATGCTTTCGGTTTTTTCGTGGGGAAAAGTGCAGTGTTGCATTAGCCTCAGGATGAGCAGTGCCCTTTCTGCTTTGAAGAAAACATACACTTTGTGTCACAGCCACTGTTTCATGCATAAGCCTGAGCGTAGACTGATGCAAAAGACATAACATGCACATAGTCTATCTATATGAATGACTAATAAATATCTTTACTGCAGAAAAGGATGAGGCAGTTAGTAAAACACAGATTCACCCATACATCTAAAGCACGCTCACAAGAATTAAAGGGCTCATTTGTCACACATACCGGAAACATAAATAGTTGCACATGTACTCACACAAACAGTAACTACATTACAAATGTACTCACCTGTCAGCTGGACCTCCAGGTCTGACATATGTAATCACCAGAGGACGAGACCTACGCCAGTCCTCATGAAAGCCTCCTGATAAACAAAACAAAACAAAGATGTGCAAAACGCTAAAGCTAATTATTTCCTAGTGAAGGATTTAGACACAAACATCCCATCCGCCTACCTCTCATGACAAACCCAAAGCTGTTTCCCTCCTTGTGTAAACACACCTCGATGGTTTTGCTTAGGACTCCTGAGGGATTCTGGACTGAGAGGGAAGAGGAAAGGACAGAAAAATATCGAAATAATCCTGTAAAGCCACATATATAATAAACTGTCAGCAATGTTTGAAGCTTTCTCAAAAATTTGATTATCATTTCTTTTCTGTGTTGAATGAATATTGAATATTGAAAAAAATGTTTAATTAATCTCAGTGGGAAAAACTGATGATTTAAGTGCAGTGAGTAGCCCAGTGCAGCGCCCGGGGACTGTTTCTGAGGCTGATCATTGATCGAGGAAACCCAATAAGTATTGATTTGCAGGTGGAAAAGCTGTCTAAATGTCGAGGTTAACTCGGGGCTAAATTCAGCTGACAAGTTTTAGCCGTCCAGGTTGTAATTGCTGTTTCAACACAATTGTTAAACCAGTCTCCTTCTGAAATATTTAAAAGCTACAAAAATGTAACTCAGATGTCCAAAGAAAAAATCTCTTTAACTGAATTTAGCTCAGGTTTTAACCTCAACATCTAAAGGCATTTTAATCTGTAAAGAGGACTTTTATATACCTATTGGTGTGGGAGGAAATTAAGCCCCTGTAGAACATATGAAAACATGCCAAAAATGCACATTTGCAAAAAAAATAACATGTAGATAGAAATGAGGGCTTATGAGATGCTAAAATTGGATGCTATAATTATCAATTGAGCTTAAGCTGTGGGAGATGGTGATTCAAATAGATACCAGACAGTCTGGTTCCTCCAACATGCTCCAGAGGGACACTCACTGATGCTGTGTCACTCTTCCTCTAGTGGTCTGTGTGTTCAGGCCATTTTTTATCAGTGAACAAATATAATTTTCGAGTCCTCTAGAGGTTAAATATCACTCATCTTATGGTTTTATGATCTGTAGCCCTGGCTATTAATCCTCTTTATTCACCCACCGCTCACCTTTTTGCATTTGAGAATACAAAGCCTTTGTTTTTCAGATATTCCCTTAATGTCTGAGCATGTGTAAAACTACCTTGCAGAGCTTCACCTACCGAATGGAGGCAGCTCGTACTCCACCTCCAGCACCACTCGCTCCCCGATGTTCTTCAGCAGGCTGATAATCTCATCATGGCGAAGCTTCGACAGGTTGATGCCGTTCACAGACTTGATGTAGTCTCCCACATTCAGCTGGTCACTCCTGTGTAAAGTCACACACCGACCATTAAGATCAAAGCTGGTAACTAAACAAGGAAACTGCCTCAGGGGCCTCACACAACCAGGGGCCACAAAAGTGTTGGATTCTCTGTATGTCAACTGGTTTTGGAAATTGCAACTTTATTCACAGTGTTGCAAGTTTGCACCACAGTATCTTCCATCAATTTTATGCTGCATTATTACCTGATTTTTCTAGTTGAGGAGCAGATTTTTAACACTTTTAAACCACAAACATCTGACTCGTAATGATGGACCCACTGACGGTCATCAAAAATTCTGCAGTCTCTCTGCTTTATGGAGCTTTTAAGCCACTTTCAGCTCACTGTTTTTGTTTTTAAAGCTTCCAAGTCTCACTATAATCTCTTTAAACTCTCTGTAATCTACCTGCTGGATACAGTTGGGCTCAACAACAGGTGCCTAACAGCACATTTTGGCCCAAAAACAAGCTGATATAGTTGTGATCAAATAAGATGCAGCTGTCAAATCTGAAATAAATTTCCTGGCTGTTCTTGCAGATTTTTACTGCATTAATCCTCTGATCCAAAGAGGCAAAACAAGCACTCAAACATAAACACAAGTTATCATGGCCAGATGTGTGAATCTGTGTCCAGACAGTAATGCTGGTTAATAATAAATCCCACTGGAGTATGTAGACTAACACACAGATCCAGTTGTGTATAACAGTGAGCAGATGCTGAAAGCGTCTCCTCTTTGGACCCTGACAGTGATGATTGTATTTGGTGTTTCACATATGACATTTTGAGTCAACGGTGTTGACTCGACATGCTGCTCGTTGTAGAGCAAATTAATTAAATAGATGCTCAGGCCTGCTCGCCCCTCTCACCTTTGGGCAACTGCCAGTCAGAAGTGACAGCAGACAGACACAAACGTCTTAACCAGCAGAGACGACCGGCCTGTCATCCGGTCCGGTCTCATCACACAGTGTCACTGCCGGCCTCTCTCCTGTCTGTCTGAGTGTCTCTCCACCCAGTAAATTAACCAGCACTTCCACATGAGCATGAACTCAGCTGTGGGAAGACAAGCTGCTTGGAAGAATTAGCACAGTGTCTGTCTTTAAACCTCCTCGGACTTGACAAGCGATGGCATATTTGGCCAAGACATTTTCAGAGGGGCTGTGTCATTCTTACAAAACTCTGTGAGTGTGTCTGTGTGTGCCACACTTGAGTCACACGCTGCTTAATCATCATGAAACGTGAGTCCTCTACCTAATTTCCATTTGATGTGGATGATGTTAGGGAGCATTAGTTGAATTGAATCTTAATTGAGCAAATTTGGAATAAAACAAAACAAGTAGTATTGAATAATTACCGTCATTCAGTGAATAAAGGCATTAACTGACAATGAAAAAAAATGAAATTCCCATCTTAATTTTTATTTATTGACATATTTCATTTAGCTTCTATTAGATTTAACTTACAGGTTTTACTCTGTGAGACCTGATCCAACTCTCACAGTCCTGTATTAAGGGCGTGCTGGTGTAACTTTGCAACATGTGTAAGTTTGTGCGAGCAGAATAACAAGTCCGGACAGCTCGGTGTGGTTGCCAGGTTTTAACCGCATCACAGAGCAGAGATCTCACCTGGCAGCTAGCCCACCTGGCCGCAGGTTTGACACTCTGGGCTTGCCGTCCTTATCAGACCCTCCGGAGATGGTGAGGCCAAGGCTGCTGCCTTCCCTTTTCATCAGGTCCACCGTGGTCACTCCTCGGTACTCGTCTGCTGACAGATACAGACACAGGCACAGATCCACAGTCAGCATTAGCGTCTGCTTGACAGAATCGCCCCGTCTGAGAGGCAACGAAAGACTCTTTTTCTTCATCCCTCTTTCCTAAATCTCTCACAGAAATGCTCTCTGACACACGACCACATACTTTATTTTCTCACTGTCCTGTCTCTTCCTTGTTCCTTCACATCTCTCAATCTGAGTGAATCTTTGTGACTGGCTCAGGAGGAGGAGGAGGAGGACGGAGTCAGTTTTACTACTACTAAATTCTGATGATGGAAAGAAATTCAATGAAATAATAGATAAAAGACACTCACTGAAAATTACCGCAGACTCATCAGGTCATAAATTGAAATCCAATTGCTGCTTGTCAGTGAATGAAAACGAGTTTGACCTTAACTCTGATGGATATGCGGTTGTATGGTGTCATCAGAGGACTCATTCTGTCTGGCAGTCCACATTGTGCTGTGCTGTTTAATCCACGTGAAGTCTACAAAAGTGCGGTTTAGTGCAAGTGACAGGAGTGCCACACAAGGGTTTTTTTTTAACTTATCAAAGCATTCAAAAAAAAAAGCACAGCATCAAGCAAAACATAGCAGACGCACGTCTCCACATGCACACAGACAAAAGCCTCAGTCAAACACGCCGTGACTCCTCTTCCTACTGAGGACGGAGGTGAACTGGGTGAAGCAGCATGAATCATGTAACAGAAAGAAAACAAAATGATCTGAAGTCAGGTTTGAACATATTGTACCTGAGAAGCTGCGCCTCTGGGATGAATGTGATTGGTCAGTTGCCCCGGCCTCCTTGCTCCCCTTTGAGTAAGGTCCTTCATCTGAGGAGACAGCATGGAGGCATGGAGGTGCAGTTATGAAGCACTGTGGTGACATGTAGGGGAAACTCTGCAGCAGACGGCTTAATGAACATGACCATCCATTGCACATCATGACAGCTGCACACACTTTAGTGCTTTGAACTGCACCCTGGGTAATGTGGGGGGCTCTGGGAGGGAAATAGCACTTAGCCAACAGCCACATTCCTCCATCAGGCATTCGCCGACTGAAACGGAGTGATCAGCCTGAATTCAGGACCCCAGATGATCACTCCATTTTGTTTCCATGACAATCCTATAAAAGGGTCAAGGGTTTAAAATAGCTCCTCTCCGTCTGCAGCAGAGACCCTTAAAATCTATTAATTTAACACAAGAATACATTTGTGGGGAAAATTGATGCAAGCGACTGCTAAAGCATGGGAATTTTCCTGAAGGAACAGCATGTGGTTAATGGACTGTTCGGGCATGGAGAGAAAATCATCATTTTCATGTCATTTACAGCAGCTGCTACAGAAAGCTGGGAAATGTTCAATCAGCTCTGCAGGGAAACTGATTTTTTGTTTATTTTTTACCCACAGTGGGACCCTTTTTTTTTTAACAGAGCAGGGGTCTGACCTCAGATTAGCGGAGCCACTGCTCGGCCATCTGAACCTGAATGCAGCCATACAAGCATGTCAGCAGTAACAGTGATGAAGAAATTTGACTTGGCACTTCTCTAATCCTGTCAGCTGTGGATTACCTTTTCAGCTGTCCTGCACAGTGATTGGACATCATATTAAAAACTTAGAAGCAACTGTGGCAGGTACTCTTCCGAGGAGTGAAGGGCCATGTAAATGGTTTCCACTATAGACATCAAACTTCAAAGTCATCAAAGTCTTGATGCCTTGATACGGTGACTGATTAGAAACCTTATGTCTCCAACATTTTACAGTGATGGTGTCGTTTATAACTTAGATGTTTTTGAACAGTTAGGAGAGACAGAGAATCTGCATGAGATGAAAGGTACAGGTGCATCCTGGGGTTGGAAACAGCTTTTTCCACTCACTTAAACACACAATGTGCAATTTCTGTCACTAGATGTCTCTCTTTTAAAAAATAAACACAGAACAAGCAGGTTGATTACTAAACAGACATCATGGTCGATGAAAATCTGAAAGACCGACTCAGGCAGAAATGTTTACAGATGAAGTAATGTTTTCAAATTTTACTCTCATTATATTTTGTCAAGTTTGGAATCTTCCTCCCTCACTCTCTTAGTGGTGTTACACCGCAAGTTAGCAAGGTACTGCTGTGTTTAAGGCAACAAAATGAAACGCAGCATTACCTTAAATGAAAATATGGATTTATCTGAGTTTTAACATTGTTGGAATCATTTGGAAAAATGTTAAAACACAACTGAAAATATGTAACATAGGGATAGACATTTTTGACATTTGAATGAGCAAATATTAAATATTGTACATTTAAATCAAACTGCGTCAAAAATAGGACTCCTTTTTCTGGGATGTAACCCACACACATAAAAGATACACACATTTCAGAGTCAGTATTTCTTAAACTTTCAAATATTTAATATGAATTGATATATAATATAACATAATTTAACATAATTATAAACACCTAAAAAATACACTAAAAAAAATTGTAAAAGATGCTGATTATTACTCCAGAATTTGCCTGAGAATCGAAACATTTTTTATGTTTTTTTACCCAATAATTGTTGCCTGTGGGTTCATGGTTATTATGCAAACAAGAGAAGCTAATTGCTAATTTGGCTTACATTCAATGGTTTGCTAAGGCTGGCCAGTTTGCCAAAATGCAAATACAAATTTAGACTAAATAAAATGGGGTTTAAATGTAGCCCACAGCATAACTCACAGAGTCCATGGCGATGTTACACTTCCTGTTTAAACTCTTTAAAACTTAGGCTTTGACTAAGAATAGTAAAAGGGAAAAAAATCTTTTTATGTGAACTGCAGCACTAGAGGCTATCTATATATATTTGTGTATTTGAGGGTCATCACTTGTCTTGATTTTGTCTGCAGGGCTGACAGTATATCAATTTTTATCTGTACTGATTTGTAAAGACTAAACAGAGGAAAGAAAAAGCTCTGAGGGCATCAAACCCACTGCCTTCTCTCCATCCATATCAAGTTTTCTCATCTGCCCAGCTGAAGATAAGACCTTTAGACAGCTGAGAGGCGTGGATCCTTTGTCAGACCTCTTCTGACCTGAAACCTTTGGGGAGACCCTGCAGTAAAGATGCAAATTCAGCCTTCAAGTGCCCCTCATGGAGTATCTTAACTGGACTTTGTATTATTATGGCGATGTATAGAGCATGCATATGCATAATATGGTATTTCGCACTAATTTACACACATCCTTGCACAAATATCCTGTCCAAGGCAAACACAACAACACACAGTGAGTGACACATCATAAACACATTCGGCTGGGCAAAAGCCTCGTATCCACGCGGGCTCCTGAGGGCCCCTGACAGTCCAGCAGCTGTCATTGCAGTCAAAAGGCAACATTAGCTGTGGGTTACGCAGACCCAACGCTCTGCACGTGACTGAACGCAACTGTACCTTCAAGCCAACCCTCAGTCATCCTACTCCAGCTTAAAATAACCATCATTTACCCAAATAGCTAGAATTAGGATTAATGAATAGCACCAACAATAAAACAACTACTGAAAAACAAACTCCGCTCTGTTGTCTTTGAGGAGGAGGTCACTTATCGGCTAAAGGATGAGTTTTGCCAGAGGAGCTGCATCAAAAAGGACCTCGTAGCATCGCACCGACTAAAATAACATTACATGCGACTGCATAAATATGTGATGAGTTAATTAACTCCTGATTTAATTCAGGGCACTCAATGCCATTTCTCTTATAACCAATCAGAATGTAGGTTAAATATGGGGGCGTCACTGACAGTGACAATGAAATCACAACGCTATTTTCAGATGTAAAACTTTATTTATAAACTGGGCTCTGCCAGACCCAGTTAATGTTGCTTTATCCGCCCCAATTACACATGGCAGGATGGTATGCAGAGCGGGTGGTGGAGTCCACTCAAATTTAAATTTCTTTCAACCAATCGCAACCATGCAAATGCATTATAAATACTCTACATTCAAATTAATTAGCAGTCAGGTTTAAAGATGAAAGATTACAGATATGAACAATGAATGGGGTGATACTTTCCAGTTGCAGTGGCTGCCATTCAAATAAACTGCACGTTTAAGACGTAAGCGGCTCTTTAAAGGCTCGTAAACAGTCCGGAGGATCACTGACCTCCCTCCTGCCACAAATCCTCCGCTGAAACATAAAAGCTGACCCCCTTCACTCTGCAAAGATCAAAGCGTGTTGCTCTTACCAATGCTGTTCTTGGTGTCTCTCCTCAGACCACACAGCATGGCTGGACTTTGGTCAAGTACCCTTGCTGATCTGTAGTAGTGGGCAGAGAGCTGAGGCTCCAAAAAAAAAGTAGCTGACTGAGTCTTAGCCACTCAAATAAAGGACAAACAACATCTTCGTTTCTTCATTCCTTTGCCATAAGTCCAGCTTTTCCTTAAACGCCTGTCTCTGTGTCTGAAACCAGGCAAGGAACTGAGCTCCAGAGGGCAAATTCTGATCCTCAGAGGGTCTCTAATTCCCTTTCCTTTTTCAACTTGTTAACAAAAGGATGTCTCTTCTCCTCAGTCCTCAGAAATTTAAATCTACCAAGCTGTGTTTTTCTATAAAATCCACGGCAGGGAGAGCTATGGTTCATGTCCTTTTCTTGCCATCTTGCTGTGGTTCCATTTTTGAGCTATTCTCACTAATCATTCGTCCTTTTCCAGAGGGTTTATCATCCCCTACACACACACTCACACACACAGAAGAGCTCACACACAACCCTTCCCTCTCTTTACAGAGCCAGAGTGAGTGTGTTTGCTCCCTCTCTCTCCCTCTGCCAGAGGGGTTCAGTGAGGCAGGCACACAATAGTCACTCCCTCCCCCAGCACCCACACACACACACACACATGCACATTCATTCTTTATCCATTTCCCACCAAGTCAAACACCCCTTGTATGCACATCCTCAAACCCACTCGCACGCATATACACACACATGCTGAGATAAGACACATGAAAACAGCACACACACACTCAACTCTCAGCACAATTAACACCACCTGCACATTTATTGTGAGACTGAGCTCTGCACTCTGTCACGTTTTTCTCACATAGAAACTGCACCCATTTTGAAGAGCCTGTATCTACACAGTGTTCATCTCTCTTTCTGCCTCACACATACATAGACTGACACGCACCAGCACATTATGGAAAATGCATATGCAAAATTCCAGTGCAGAACAGCTGCATGTTTGAGAACATGTCACAGCGTTGGTTATGAAAGTGTGCATGAGATTTTTCTTCTTATCACATTGTGGAAAAAAAAATGATTGGTGTGAAATTAGAAGCATGAAAATAACATTTAGTTGTCTTGTCACTGTGTAAAAAAAAATTAAATAAACCTTCACTACAGTCCAGAATCTCATGTTTCCCCCCTCAGGAGGCGAAAAGGACCCCCTGCTAATCCCACCTCCACTGAGATTCCTCCACTCAAACACAAAGGGACTAACGGGTCTGCTGACTGACCCGTCGTCACACCTGTCTGACCATTTGTCATACGCACAAGCCTCGACGCCTGCCACTTCCTGACCCCTCCTGCAGCCACTGCCGCCAACAAACAGCCTCCTCCCTGCAGCCTCACCGGCAGACCCTCCAAGCCTCCTCTGCCACATTTGTTTTGGTCACTGCAGACGAATTGTTGTCATCACTGAGACTTTGCAGGCAGGGATATAAAAAAAGGAGGTACAGCACCAGCAAAAGCACACTGCGCGCCCAAATACACACGACTCAGGAATTCACAATGTGAAATTAAGCACTCAACTCCTTATTTTACACTTCATGTGTCAAGTGATTACAAACAAACATTTTTCCATGAGTCTATCTGCTGTTGCACAGGGCCTAATTAGTCAGCTGTTCCAGTGGACACAGTACTCTTTGGTGTAGATAATTTCCTCTGAGACTTTTGTCCTTAATACCCCATTTACAATGTGAGCGAGCATCGTCTTACAGAGCGAGACTAATTAATTTCCAACAGAATAAAGAGAAGCCGGAGACAGTGCGGTGTGCTGGACTGATAAAATCCTCTGAAAACATGAGGGAAAACATTGAGTTATAATAAAAACTGACACTTTTGCATTTCCTCTTGACTCAACATTATGGATAAAGACTGAGTGATAAAATACAGATTAGATTAACAAAGCAGAATTTTTGCAGTGACCTTGTCACACAAATAGAGGATAGAGGTCTGAAGCCAGAAAACCAACAAAGAATTTAAAAAGACTACGTGGAAAATATTAAACTCTCAAGAAGAAAAGCACCTGTGACTGTTTCTTAATTATTTTGTGTCGGTTTGTACATTTCTCCAGTTTCAATTTACCTTTTTTTTTAAGAATAACCTTGCTTAGAATAACCTACATTTTCATTACAAAGTGGGTATTCTGGGCAAGAGGGCATGAATGTGAACCTCCTCCTCAGTCAAACTGACCACACTGCCACCTCATGGTCATCAGATCCAGTTGCAAGTGAGAATCTGAAAAGCAAAATTACTAATTCGTTTGTCAGCCAGCACAGGTCAGTGTGTGACAAACAAAAGGGCCAGAGGATACGGACGTGTCACACACACTCATGCTCTAGTGTTCACCTTTAAGGTCTGTCAGAGGTCCAGGTTTTAGTCAGGCAAACTATCATTTTAAGAGTTCTGCTGCACAAATACAAACACTTTAACTCTGTTTTTACATTAATTTAGGTAATACATGTAATGTGGTCACTTCTAGGGGAATTATTGACAGATAAAAAACGTCTCTTTTACAAAACTGCATAGATAACAAACAAAAACTTTTAATTCTCACACCTTGTTTTGCAATATTAGCTGGGTACATTAGGCTAAAGCCCACCACCTTTCAAAAAAAGACGTGTTTTTTTACCTTTGGTTCTTCCTCTGATAATGCCCAGTCGACATCTGAGAGAAAACGAGAACATCCTCCTCTTTCCACCTGCTGACCGGCTGCCTTTCCTCAGGGACTCTGTCTGAGGGAAGGCGAAGAGGAGCTGCTTGGGAGCAGGGCGCCCCTTCCCAAACACTACCCTTGCTGACATGTTCATTTTCTGACCAGTGACAAGGAAAAAATGGACTCTGTCCTCTTCCTGACACTCTCACCATCTCTTCTGCGCTCTCTGTCTGTCCTGCTGTTTTCATGCTCTCCTCCCTCTCTGGAGAACTTCCAGTCCTCTCAGGTGAGTCTTCCCAAACAGCTCCACGAACAGGTGCAGGTATTTTTCATAAGAGGAGGGATTCAGATCCAACACGTTGCCCGATTTTCCCCCAACGATCATTGGTTATTCACTTTCTACATTTCCCAACAGCCACAAGCTGACTGGCTAAATAAATGTTATGTATTTGCATCTCTGGCAATGTCAGTTTAACAGGAACAGATGGCAGAGGGCTCAGGGCTGTGGGGCACAGCTTGTCTGCCAGAATGCAATGGAAACTTTCTCTGCAGGGAGCCGACTTCGAACACCACAAAAACAGTATACAATCTGAGCTGCCATTTTAAGGCAAAAGCTTTTTGATAACGTTTAACATTTTTGTATTAAGCCAGTGAATTTTTCTAACCATGTTAATACAAAATGCCAAGCTAACTCCTTGCCATCAGGCTGAGAGGTGACTGTAAGCTGGCTTCTCCCTTGGAGTACAAATCTATGACTTACATTAATTTAACCTTTTACAATATTGATAGAGCTCTGAATTAAATTCACTCATCAGTGATCATTATCTGGACTCATTTGTGGAAGTAGCACTCAGAGCACTTTACTTAAGTAAAAGTAGCAAGTGTAATACCACCTTGTTAACCGTATTCTATAACATTCATGGTTTTACCTAGACAAACTTACAAAACTATAATAAACCAAATGTACTTTAAGTAGTCTTGCTTATTCCTTTGACACGTGTGCATCTTTTTTCTAGTCACGGTGGAGCTTATTTAATTACTTTATGTGCTGATAGTTAATTTAATTTGTAGTGATAAGGCATGTTTTTATAGGTTTATCAAATATAGACTGTAATGACAACTGTTAGAGAAATGGAGAGTTATAAAGTACAGTATATGACTTTAAAAAGTAAGTGTAACTTTAAATGTACTTAATTATTTTCCAAAAACTCAAAATGCACATGACTTATAAGAATGTTGTTTCTCTTGTTTGGTTAAAAGTGTGAAACACAAGGATGTTTATCAGTCATGCAGGATTGCATTACACAATAAAGACACTTCTGTTTTTCGGTTTGTGTTTTTTTTTTTTTATTGCACTGTAGCTTCCTGGTAGTGTTTTTATTTATTTAAACAAGCATATATTTGGTCAAAAGTATGCACATCTTCCGTGGGAATTTTGATTTGGAAAACCCAGAGAACATAGATGGAGTCTTTTTTTTAGATGTTGCATTATGGGAAATGTAGGATCCAGCATTTGAGACCAAAATATTGCTTAGCCTTTGCTCCATTCATCTTTTTGTTGACAAGTTCCCTAACAGACACGCAATACCTAATTGCTGCAGTGCCTCTTAAATTCTCTAAAATCTTTGAAAAGGTAAGTTACACTGACACAAGAGTTCATTCTGTCCAAACTGAACTTTCATGAACTCATGTTGACTCCTTACAGAACAAACCAAAGCCTAAGAATTTGGTGACCTGGAATAATTTAGGTCAAAAGATTAAAAAAAAAAATTCTTTGACAGCAAGAAGCCTTACAAACTGTAAGAGCATGTTTTCTTTCAAAAGCCATCCCAGATCACATCTTGGAAAGAAAACTGTGTTTATACAAAGTTATGAGGCCTCATCCATTTATAATATGGGTCAACACTCTTCTCCGGGCGCCTTGCCCCTTTTGTTCTGTTCCAGCGTCCAGTCATCTGGAAGGAGGTGAGGAATAACTCCTCTAACCCAAGGGAGAATACAACTTGCTCTGTGGCCACCAGTGTATATGCCAACTCGTGTATGAGAGCATATCCCGACTATTTTGACGCCTGAGCACCAAGTGAAAATAGCTAAAGTCTCTGAAGTTTCATGCCCAAAATGAAGGAACCATTTATAGCTCCCTGGTCGCTCAGGCACCTGTTAATACACATTTTCCTTTTTAATTCAGACTTCCCACCAGTGTTACTGCTTTAAATGAGGGATAAAATCATACGTTTTTAAAGTTATGAAAACAAAACATTACTGGATTACATTAGTTTTGCACTTAAGAACCAAGCTAAATTTCCATAACAGCCAGAGAGCTTAAAGCTTCATCATTTCCAAACTTTTTACCATTCAAACTGACACACTTATTTTAGAAGAATCACGAGCATTTTAATGCAACAAATTTAAGTTTTAAACTTCTCAGATATGGGATTGAGTCTGTTTTAAATGTACATTTTCAAAATTTGTTTAACATCCCTGCTAAAACATAATGAATTTCAGAAAAATGATCCACAAGCCAGTTTCTGTTTTTAAGCATTTATTGTGAATAACCAGTTTATTCGTTCTCCTCACTCCTGAGCCTGGCGTTGGGGTTGGTGACCTTGATGGCCAGCTGAGCTGCCCTCTCCACGATCAGCTTCCTGTTCTTGGAGGACACATTGTGAGCGATCTCAGCACAGTGAGTCCTACAAAAGTAGAGGGAAAGACATTGGGTTAATGACATGATGTTTTGTGTTAAGAGAGTTAAAAGCTATTCAGCAGCTTGGACATGAATTTTTCTTCAATAATATCCTGTTGCTTTGGATGACAATTTTAATTCTTGGACAACTTGAGACTATCGCTTTCACTACCAGTTTTTTTTTTTTTTTAAATCTGTTGATAATGCTTTAACTACAACTTTATACTTAAACAGCCACACAGTTTCTAAAAACATACATACATACATCACTAAGTCTCATAATGTACGAACAACTGACCTATCAACCATGCAACTCATGATAAATACTGATAATGAATTACAAAAACAATCACTTAAAAAAAGTTACTGTGATTTAAATGTGACATAAAAAGTTCCCAAATCAATCTATTCAATCAAATAACCATGATGCTAAATACTACTGAAATAACTCAATTTCCATCATTCTACAGTAGGTATGTTAAACGTTCCAAACTGTACAAACAATCAATCACAAAGGTGAAAAAAGGCAAACTATCTGCATTATTTAACACGATATCTGAACTATTGATGCAACAGAGGCCACTTTGAAGAACAAACAAGTTAAACTCAAAATTCTTGTGTCTAAAATCAGGTGGACTAACAGATAATTAAATGATTAAAGCTTGTTGAAAAAGCATTTAGTTAGCTGAATTTCTGCTTAGCTCAGACCTTTCTTTAACTTTGGCTGATTAGATTTTGCTTACTACATTGCAACCATACAGTAAATATTGAGACCAAACAGGCATCTCCAATGTATTTATGTACTCAATAAGAGCAACTAGCTGCTTATATTACTACCAAGTGCTGCCTTCAAAGGGTGCATGGGAAAAGCAAAACATCACCCTTGAAAAAGACTTTTTTTTTTAAATAGTGGAAATCATTCATTTTAGTAGGTGCTCTGTGAATTTTAAGCATATGCTGCTGAGTGATCTTGGTCAGCCAGCTCCCTTGCAAAGTTTTAACTTTTACTACTTTTAATGAAAGCATCTTGCCCTGTCCTTGTAGCATAGTTACAAACAAACCAATTCAACCCTCTCTTTCTCATACTTGGTGGACATAAAGTTTCTATTTCTTGAATCAAGCATCTTCATCACACTGAAGTACATTCAAAGTTATCAGATGCACTGTTGCACTGTTTACACTACACAGCTTTGTCTCGTATTATCTTGAAGATGTAATGGTTTGCACAATACATTACTGAGATGTGACAGGGGGTCACATGTTACACATCTTTCAATAGAGGAATCACTGATCATTCTGTCTGCTCTCCAGCCTATATTTTATTACACAAGAAATAATGCAGTCCAAGTTGTTTGTGTGCTGACTTTGACTATAATCCAAACCATAACAACAGAATTTGGTGAGAGTGAACGGGGGCGCAGACAGTAAGAACCATCTGCTATGAGAACAGAGTTGAGGTGAATATTTCTGCAATTAAAACCTAAAGCTGTCTGTTGGCATTATGTCTCAGCAAAGGACAACAAGGTTACAAATTCTGAAATAATATTACTATGTCCTCTTTTTGCAAATGTGATGCATGGTTAAGCTCTTGGTCAGAGAGATGGTTGCATGGCTCTCCAACTTGTCCTAAACACAACTAGACAAGTAAAGAATTGGTGGGCTAGGCTGGGTCTATAAACAGTTCAAATAAAGCAACCAGTGCTCATGGGAATCTCCTTCAGAGATTGAGGTAATAGCATCAGGATCAATCAATGGCAAGAAGCAAAATAATTTTACCCCTAGTTGACTGTTACAAATGTTAGCCAAGTTACTTTGTTACTCTGTAATAAACCCCTTAATTGACTCGTGACACAAAAATACCAATTCAAGTCTCAAATCTGTCCTCTGCCTTCACCACTAACAAACTAAGATGATTATTATCTTCTTATGGTGTTCAAGGCACTAAAAACATTCAGAAAACAGCCATGATAGAATTTAAAGAATCTCTATAGAACTTGAATAATTCAACGCCTGATATGCAGGATAAAGTAATACACATTAAAAACTTACTTGTTACTCATCATCAGGACCTCAAGTTCCTTAACATTGTGCACCAGGAACTTCTTGAAGCCAGTGGGCAGCATGTACTTGGTCTTCTTGTTGCTACCATAACCAATGTTGGGCATCAGCATCTGGCCCTTGAACCGCCTGCGGACCCTGTTGTCAATACCTCTGGGCTTTCTCCAGTTTTTCTGTTGGAAACAAAAGGGAGTTTTTTAATGACACCATGGCAAATGAAAGCTGGGGTCCAACTCAGCAAAGAATAGGAAGAAATAACCCACTTACCGCAATCTTCACATATCTGTCAGATTGATGGCGAATGAACTTCTTGGTTCGCTTCTTGACAATTTTGGGCTTTGTGAGGGGCCTGAGGGCTGCCATGGTGACTGAGGACAAAATGAAAGTAACAACCAATAAGGACTGTTTGTCAGCGTCAGTTTTTGGAGCATTACACTGTAACGTGTTACACACTGCTAAAATGCACTGGCATCAACTACTGGCATAAGTAGGTAAACATAATGGGGACTGTCAGAAACGTTAAGGGTTAGGGTTCCCGCAATGACCAATAACATTATCTTTCGTTGACAAATGGATTGTTGAACTTGCGATTATCTGCAATGAACCAAGAATATGTCAACTTTTCTACTCAGTGAGCCTCTAGTTAAACGTGTTAGCCAGGATCAACTATGTTAGCTAGCATCTGCGGTGCAGTTAGCAAGCTAGGTGGGCATGCTACTACTTCATGCACTTTATTACTACGTTACTGACCTGTTCAAAAATTGTACGTTATCGATATCTACTTTTACAAAATATTATGATATTTGATATGCTTTATCTGTAAATCGTATTTTAAAGCAGGCTGTTTCTCATAAACGTTACTACAACCCCATTTTGTAGAGACAGCACTAGCGAGCATTCAGCTGCTTTAACAGCAACACTTCGCTCCAGAACGACAAATTATGGACGATTTTAAAAGGATAGACTTTTAATTTCATCTGAAAAATGTAGGTTGAACGCATATGAATAATTAAGAATGTCAGGATGGCCACATAGCGCCTCAAATTGTGTGGATTAACTTAGATTGTGTCAACTCACCCGCCGATGTAAATCCGAAAAGGGACTTCAGGTACGGCGGAAGGAAGGAAAAGGACTTCCGTAAGTGTTGCAAAGGCTTATGGGTACTGTATTTTATCCACTGAGTACAGAACTTTACGGCATCCACAGCCTAGTGGAATTTTTCTGTATTTCTCAAACATATTTAACACGCCATATTATATTCGTTGTATTTGATGTAACTAAATATAATATTTTCAGGTTTTACGCTGTATTGCGCACTTTAAATATTTGTTTACTGCTCATAAAGCAGATTGTGCGCACTTCCTGCACGGATGGGGAGTTTTTTTTGGGGGGGGACTTTTTAGGGTACTTCTCTAAATACACTGACTACATCCACAGAAGTAGTCACAGTGTGAGCGCTGAAACTGAACTAAAGACATCGTAAAATAAAAATTTGTTTTTTGTTCCTGTTAAAGAAGACGCATCCGCAAGACACTGACATGATGCAAACGGGGGCGGGGTATGATTCAAGGTAAATGATCTGCCTTTTGTCACATGATTATTGATGATTTAGGTCGGTTTATGCGTGATTGGAGCACGCATGAGAGCCTGGACGGTTTTTATTTCCTCGTTAAGTTATTTTTCAGCATCTTAAAATGGAGAACCAATCCATTTTTAGGTGAGCATCGCTAGTGTGCTTTACTCCTAAGAAAAACTGTAGTGCGTGTTGTTTTCTGATGGGATTTCTGACCTCACTTTCGTTTCCCGTTAACAGCCACCAGAACACTTATGGAGTGGCCAACCCTGGTTATATTCCCGCGGCAGAGGGAGCACCTGGTGAGTTTAAAGAGCTTTTGTGCTCAAACTAAGGCCGATTCGTTATGGCACAAGTGTAATTAAAGCTCTGTAACACTGTTAGAATTGCATACTTCCGTTTCACAGTTCAGTGCGCACACACGCACACGCGCATGCACACACACACACACACACACACACCCACATACACTGACACACACACACACTTACATCTGAGTGACGTCGTTCAAGACGTGCAGGTCGTTTTGGGTTGCTGACATCGCGATGGTTGTAGTAGTTGTGAGCGCTTCAGGTTGAGTTCTCGGTAAAGTAAGTAAACTGTGTCCGTCAGTCTTTAGTGTAGCTGTAAAACATCTCAGAATGGATTTAAACACGGAGGGGCAAGGTAAGTCACTCACACACGCCTCTTTCATCTGGTGTTGTCTTGTAGAAACTTGTTACAACTTTAAAACATTATCAACAAGCTCATTTTTTCGGAAAATTCAGGGGATATGCATTACAGTCTTTAGCCATCATTTAAACGGTGTACTCGCTTGTTTTAATGCATTAAAACTTTACATGATTTAACTTTTAATACTCTACATCAACGTACATGATGAACCGGTTCTTCTGGTTCCTTTCAGCAATGTTCGCCCCACCCGCAGCTGATCCTCAGGGCCCCAGCGCTCCTCCGGCCAGCATGTTTGACAGCATGCCTGGCTATGAAGGAACAGTGGCGGGAGGAGGAGGTACAGTAAATCCCTCACAGTACTGTCATACAGTATTTTATTTTACACCCATTTTAATCACCTTTAATTCAGTACAACAGCTCTGCCACATTTTCTGCCACTATGTAGTTTATAACTTCTTTTTCTGGTACTTTCTGAGAGGTGTTAATTCACTGTATGTTTAGTACTGACGTGGTCTTAAGTAATGGGTGCTTGCTGAGTAAAAGTGATATCACAGTGCAGAAAACTTTCTATCCCTACTGTAGGCGGATTTCTTCCCCCTCCCATGCCTGCTTACCCAGCTCCTCAGCCTAAACCCGGTCCTGAGCAACCGCACTGGAAGTAAGGCATCAGCTGTTTCCCCTCCATTTTTTTTTTCCAACAAAACTGCTAAGGTTATTGCAAAACATTTCTCCACAATGTGACCCAGGATTAATGCAATCTAAGCAATTGGACAACTTTTTTTTTAGAGTGCATGACACACTGTATCTCATTTCCTCACTGCTCACAGTATCCCATCCATAAATGAAGATACTGCCCGGGAGGCCTTTGCTCTGTTTGCCTCCAGCAAGTGCTGCTACAGTTCAGCCCCAGCAAAGGATGGTGTGATCACCAGCATGGAGGCATTCAACACCTATAGAGTAAGAGGATCTGTATTCATGTTTGCTTGTTCAGAAAACCTACGGTATCATAGTCATCACTGTTCAGTGAATGAATAAATACAGGAAGTGGATGTAGATTATCCAACGGTTGAGGAAGAAAATGACTCTGGTTTGATTTCTTTTAGTACCGCCTGGAAACCTTCACTGAATCAAGATCAACAGAGTGGAGTCATGAACCATATAATGGTACAGAACTAGTACCCTGTCCATCACTTGCATGAGTTGAATTCTCCATTTTCTGCTTAGCTGCTTAGTGATACTGATAACCTGATGATTACCTGTTGATTTGTTTGGAACAGGCCAGCCAGTGGATGCCTATTCCCAGTCACCTCCAGGGCCTTGGGATATTCCTGCTAAAACCCCCAGTTTTTTTCAGGATGACAAACAGACTATCAAGGTTCCCTACACATCATCTATGAAGGTAAATTTAGAAATGCTTGCTTGGAGAAGTTAAAGTTCCTGTAATTGCTTTTAGAGACTTTTCCTGACTGGATTCTTTTCATATACAGCCCTGCCATGCTTGTGTGGGGATGGGGAGAAAACCTTGCAGAGACTGTGCTGGTGCTGGTAATGTAAGTTATTTTCACAGACCTCATTGAAACAGGTATTTCAAGAGATTGGACACAATTATCTGATTTCTTTGTTTGCTCCCTTTAGAAAGTTTGTTGGGTCTGCAATGGATCTGGATACCGCCATGGAGATGATCGGTGCCACCACTGCAGTGGCAGAGGGAGGGAAAAGTAGGTGTTATCCGTTGAATCTCATAGATTTCTGATGAAATAAAATTTAGTTGAGTACAATATGTGCTTCCCCTGCATGACACTGATAGTTGTCACACATTATTGTGTTTACAGTTGCAGCCACTGTCATGGGCAGGGATCAAAACAATGTGAAACATGCCGTGGAAAGCAACAGCTTCTGGTCTACATCAAGCTCAGTGTGAAATGGTGCTTCGTCCTAAACACTATTTATATGTTTAAAATGCAGAAACTAATTAATGCAATGAATTGTCTTTTTGTCAATCTGAAGGTCTCCAACATTTATTTTAGTGTGTATTGTTGTTCAGCATAAAACTTTTGTAAATTTAAACAGGGTTTCTTCTTTTTACATGCATTTACAGGATCAACAACTCTGATAATTATGTTGTTGAGCAGTCAAGTGGACTGCAGGTGGACAACCTCAGCAAAGTGTCCGGCAAGGAGCTTTTCAGAGACTCTCAGTACATGGTAAAGTTTTCATTTTCTTTGAGGGGCACATAAGATGTGTAGAAAGATTTTTTGGCCAGCCTCCCGTGAGTTCCACCAATCATAGCAGTCCCCAGCGCAAATGTAATGCACGTATGTCACCAAATTCACTTCCTTGTTTATGGTTTGAAGGTGCAGACATGTGCGATAGTAATGTCTCTCACTTACCAACAAAAATTACTGCTAAAGACCGTGCAAAACAATTCCCTG